>JAVJGI010000064.1:34991520-35062809 GCA_035590275.1 Ibycter americanus | reverse complement strand
CATCAAGCAAGAACACTACTCAAGGAGAATAAAAGTTGCAACAATTTACCTTCACCCCTCAACCTAGCTAGAACTTGGGACTTAGACTGGTCTTTAATGTAGCTGTGGATGATAATTTACAAGGGGAGAGAGATTCACAGACATTTAAGGATCCCACTGTAGCAGTTAAAGAGCAGAGCCTTACCTCTTTTTCTGCCTTGTGCAACATGCTGTATTTAGCATTAGCTGCTAAGCCTCTACCCCCAAACTCAGTACTTTCAGTGGAGTAAGGATACTGAGAGCCCTTTTAATCACCCAAATATGGGGCCTCTCATCCCAGACTAACAGGTGCCCTGTGCAAGGAGATTATTTCTTCATTAGATGTACGCTCTGAGCACAAGGAAGAGCTGTGTACAGCCTGGGATGTCACACCTCCCATTTGAAGCCTTTGTCACCCTCTCTGCTGGTACAGTATGCAGCTCAATCCTTTCCCCAAACCATTAAGTCATATGCCTTGTCTATATGTCAGCTTTTCACCATGTTCCCAATTATAACGCAGGTGCAGCAGAAAAGGAGCTGGGCACACCCTGGGCTCCTCACCCTGCAGCTTCATGTCCCAGCCATAGACCGTGGCAAAAGCAGGACTAGATGAAGAAGCAGACATAGCTCAGAGAAAAAAGGAAAAAAAAAAAAAAAAAGAAAGAAAAAAAAGAAAAGAAAAAAAGAAAAAGTCATTAAAAAAAGCGAATCTACTCAAAGCTGTAGAAGTGGACAGACCCACAAGTTTCAATTCCCCCTCTGCAGTATCAAGCAGAGCACCAAAAAGCAACACAGAAATACTAGGTCTACTGTGCATTCATGCTCTAGATGGCTCATTTATCCATATGATAAATATCCAGTACGCTATTAAGCAACCCAACAAAACAAAACCTAGCAGTAATGCAGCCCGAGCATGATTAAGGGTGCCTCTAAGAGCATCAACAAACATGGAGACTACATGGATCACAGCCCAGAAAGATTCCACATTGGTGAAATGACAGTTTGATTAGTTTTTGTCTGACAAATGTGGCAAGAAAGATCAGAATCAAACATAATTCCAAGGTTATAGGCCTTCAGATAAAACCAGGAAAAAAAATTCAAAGAGGGCAACAGCAATTTGCAAGACCAAATCAACTCTCCAGCCCAGCTTTCTTAATGCTCAGATGCAGCACAGCCACAACTGCTGAGGCTAAATAAGTACCCTCCAGAGAGCACCCTGAATTAACAGGGACATGCCTTCGGAGTGGGCAGATCTTCAGATCTTGCAATACAGTCTTCCCTCCCATCAAGACCTTTACTAAATATGCATATATTTGTAATTTAATGGAAAAACATGCAAATATCACTACTGTATATCCAGGCAACTGTTGCCTATTGCTACCCCAAAGGTCAAGCAGCAACACCCTGTTACCCCTATTGCTGCAGTATAATCAAACAACATAAACAGCAGACAGTAAATGGATTTTTCCTCCTTCGTCCCTCCCACCTGTTCTAATGACAAAGAGAGTGACTCGCAAACATGCAGGGAAATCAGATTTCTTAAAATATATAATCATAACCAAAAGTATCCCCCCCTCTTATTTTGCACGTTTCAAACCATATATAAACATAAACCATTTGGGGAAACTTGGTGACATAAAATCAAGGCTTCTGGGTTTCCTTCCCATGTGGAAAGGGGGCAGGGGAGGCAGGACTCTTACCCAGGAATAAGATGATCTGCCTCCTGGAGCTCTTGCCCTCTGAGCTCTCACTTTTTCTTAGGTACTGCTTCTGGTGTCTTAGTCCACCCTTCACTGCCACAGTTCCTTCCTTGTCGATCATCAGGGTTTTCATCATGCTGCGGCACATGTAGGAGACAGATCCCAGCACTATGATGTACACAGCAAAGGCACTGAAGATGCTGGCCTGAAACACAGACCACTTGGAGGAGAGGCTAGTACAGATGGTCATATTGTGCTTCAGCTCAGGGAGATGGTGCCTGGGTGTAGGCTTCATGCAGGCACTCGTACCTTGGTAGCCCTCGATGGTTTCCAGGGGGTATTCTGTGCCCATGGCAAAGAGCAGGGGAAGAGCCACTATGACAGATGTCCCCCAGACAAAGGCAATTAGCAGCTTCACCGTGCGGGGTCCAGAGACAGCCTTGAACTTGAAGGGGTGGCAGATAGCCACATACCTCTCAAAGCTGAGGGTGGCAACATGCAGCACAGTTGCATAACTGCAGGCTTCAAAGAGGAAGTAGTAGAGCTTGCAAGCAATGTTGCCATTAGGGCTGGAAAAGGGGCTCCAGATGGCACTGAAGAACTCCATAGGCATGCCCAGAAGGATGACCAGCAGGTCAGAGCAGGCCAGGCTCACCATGTGGTCTGTGACCTCCTTCTGCAGGTAGCCTTTCTTCTGCAGGATTCTGGTGGCCTTGATGGTGATGCCATTGCCCAAGATGCCCGCAACAAAGATGCAGACATACACTGAAGCCAAAATGATCTTGATCCAAAGAGACACCTCAAACTCAGGGATGTGGCTATGGTCGATGAGATGAGAACAGTCTGAAGATGTCTGTCCTGCCATGAACAGCCCCTAGGAGGAAGAGGAAGAAGGAAGAACCTTCCTACTCTTTCTGATGTTCGAATTCACAGCAAATAAATCCTTTCTCACTTTGCCCCTCTCACTGAAATGCACAGGTCAGAGCAATCGGGTACAACGAACGTGTCTCAACTAGCCACACCTGTGTGTTTCGTTAGCAACAGCCACTGAGTCAATAAGCCAAGCAGGAAGGTGTTACAGCTCTTACCAATCTTTATGGAAAACACCTCTTGCTCCTTTTAGATTTTCCTTCTCCTTTCTCTACTGAGTGAAGCTGCTGCTCTCCAGTCCTTTGCAGTGTGAACTGCTCTCCTTTCAATACTTGCCTCTTCCTCTGCAAGCAAAGGCAGCTTTTGGTCCTGGCCCCGTCAGGAGGAAGTCAGAGTTTCTGTGTGGTTTTAGCTCCTCTGTTAACCATTAACCTAAATCTTGGCTATCCTTAGTCACTGCAGCAAAGCAGATTTAGAGAAAAGAAAAAAAAAAAAAAGCAAGGCACCCACGTCTGAAATTCACTTCCTGTAACAGGAGCTCCGTCTCAGGAACAAAAACAGGTGTTTCTCCTAAAGCTGTTAGGTTGGTGGAATCAGGCTGAATGTGTGAACAGGCACTGAAGACGAAGTATCTGCTCATGAGTTTAATATTAACTGGGCTTCAGACTTCTATATGTGCTAATGCCAACATGCTTCACTACTTTACGTTTCTTTTAGTGAAGACCTCTGCATCTGCCACAGCAGTGTTACACAGCTTGTGCAGCCACGGACTGATTTACATCAAAAGGAAGTTCTGGTTTTTACTTGCTGCTGATGAACTGGTAGCTTCTTAAAATAATTGTTTAGACTCTGAAGAGTCTTCTGAGAAGTTATAAAATAAGCTGAACTCTAGAGTTAGACACATTGATTGTCTCCCTTTAAATTTCCATCTTCTCCTGTTAGATAACAAAAATAATGAAGTTAGTCGTCCCGATCATGCTCATGCTTTGAAATAATCCAGAGTAGCAGGGGATGAAAATATACTTTCTCCTCCTGTGTCTCACCCCAGGGGGAATGAATTTAATGCACTCTTTAGTTTTAGTTTCAAACCATAGCACTGAAGGCTCCCAAGGTAACCCCTGGAAACATTTAATTAGAGGGTGTGTATATGGATTAGGAAACCTTTAAATTACAATGCAAAACGGCAGAACAGCTTTTGCAGCTATAATCAAGAGAGAGGCCCAGTACAGTGATCTGCTCCAATACCAAATGTAAGAACAGTGGGTTCACAAAGTGATTTTTATTAACTAGACAAGCTCATGTGACACTTTCGGTTCATGATAAAAGAGAAACATTAGAAAGCTGTTATTAAGCAGTCTCCTCACATTCAGTGGTTATCACTGTACCTCAGCAGCCCAAGTATATAATGAACAAAAGATGCCCAAAACAGGATAATCAGCACCTGTTTCTATGCATTATTTATGCATTCCTGTTTCAGAAAAATCACCTCAAACCTTGCACAACTTCAAGCCCTGTAGTCCCAGTCATCATTCCTTATGTTTGATAATTCACATTTGTTCTGCTCAGACAAGCTTTCTATTATTACCCAATTTCTTTCACTTAATTTTACTTTATAAAAGTGTGAACAAAGATTACATATGCATGACTGAATTGTGGAAATGAAGCTAATTAAAATTTGCTGCTTACCATCAAAAGGGAAAAAGGGAGAGAGAGAGCAAAAGAGAGAGAAGGCCCAATAGGATTAGATCTCCCCTTTTTCCACACCAATTATAAAATGCAGAACACAATTTTGCAGTCTTCAATATTATCTTTAGAACATACACAAAGTTTATTAACTTTCTAATAAAGAGTTGGTGCCACAAAGGGGATAGGAAGGAAAGAGACAATTGTGGATACTCATAGACTGAGAACGTTAAAAAAAATAAAAAATCTTACATAGGTTACTGGACAGATAAACCAGCAGTGAGTATTCCAGAGATAGGTATAAAATCCCTGTCATGGATGATTATAAAAAAAATTATCTTCCTGGAGGGAGACTTTTCTCCCCAACTAAATGTGCTTAATGCCTCTTTGTGGCATGGAGGCTGAGAGCTCATAGCCTTCACCCTGGTGGATATGATACTAGTTTATAAACTTATGATTTGTGTAATGGTCTCATTTTAGGGATTTGAAGTTTGCCTCAATATCTTGTAGCAGTGAGTACCACAAGTTTTTCATCCTATTTCTTTCTAAAATCAGCACACACAGATGCTGCACACTGCTAATCACTTGTCAGTCCCTTGGTAAGAAAACAGAGCATCCCAAAGATGCACATTACATGGGCACAGGGCGGCAGCTGACTCTGTGTGCCACTCACTCAGCCACAGTCATGCTCACCTGAATGCGTGCGGTGATGTAGTTGTTGGTAAGAGATGACAAGTGGTGGGAGCCAGAGAAACATCGAGATGAAGCATGGGTCATTGTCGTTGTAGTAGACAAGGTGATTTTTCACTTTCAGAGACAGTAAAGCTGGTGTGATCGTCCGCCCCACTTTGTTATGCAACAGAGTCTACAAGGCTTCCTGAAGGCCTATTTGCTTTCTTGCCTGGTCCTTGGATAATACCCTGGTGAAAGGCCTTTTGGGGAAGAAGAAAGCAGAACTTTATCATCCATCCTTTAGGCCATTGCACAAAGCTCACCTTCTGCACCTTGTGTAGTGCACCATCTAGCCCCCTGCCATGCTCATGGACCCCTGGCTGAGCTGAAGTGCAGGAAAGGCTGCAAGGCACTCAGCCCCTGGCCAGCTGCCAACTTATTAAAAGCCAAGTGCCCCAAGCTCCTGATGAGGTTGGGACCCCAAAACTGGCAGTTAGTGGGAGTTGTAGCTGGAATTAATTTTGGAAGAACAAACTAATTTGACAGATGCTGTCGCATTTTAGGTAAATGGATTGTATATTAACCTTTCCCAGTGTGCAGGGGTATCGTATTGCTACCGCCTTACAAATGCACTTCTTCCCAAACTGCACAGTGCCAGCATGTGGATTGGCTCAGGGTGCCCGATCTGCAGATTCACTCTATGGTTATTTCTCAATTACCATATAGCACGGATGCCAGGGTGCTCTGATTGGCAGACAGGCATTGCCACACATGTGTTATCCCTGCAGAATTATTTCTTGATAGCCGTGTTGTGAATATGCAAATCCACCCTAATTGGCTACGCTAATCACACTGCTCTGACTGGTTTCTGTTCTCAAACTGTTCAAGCTACTTGACAGGAACAAAGAAAATACCTCGGTTTCTTACTTCTTCTAGCTGAAAAACTCTAAAACTTAAATGAAAAAGGAGAGCTATCTCAAAAGCGAAGAAAATGAGGCTGTGAAAAGGATTAACTTTTTTTTCAGATAAAAACACATTGACTTTTTTTTCTTGCCAGTCTTTACCGTTCTTCATCTCAACAAACCTCTTGTCCCTAGAATAGCTGTGATACCTTTGTCTTGCCGGTATTTGTTTAGAGAAAGTGAATCCTGGGCTTGTTCAATTCTCTTTGAAACACAAGGTAAACAAAATGAGATTGCTGTTCTGCAGGAGGCAGCTACTCTGATCTGCACAGGCAGAGGGGAAAGTGCTATGGGAATAAAAGCAAGAAACAACACAGACAAAAGTGAAGTGTCCAAATGATTTTAAATGTTTTAAGAAATCAATTTGCGTGAGACAGCTCATGTTGGCTTTTAAAATTATTTTTCATGAAAAATATAAATAATTAAAGACTGCATTCAGATAGCTTAAGGTTTCTTTCTGTTTTCTGAAATCTAACAAGCCTCTTCGTTACTGTTAAGATGCCTTTGTATTCTTCTGGTAAGTTGTTCTTGAACTATATTTTTCTTTGGAAGATTATCATGACAGTTAATAATATAAATAAGTACAAGCCATTTGTGACGTTTATTTCTTCTTAATTTCCTTAAGAGTTTTGTTTTGGGCAACACAGTCTAACAACCACTGTGCTATTAACTGCTTGGCTCCTTCTCTTCTGGCAAGATGAGAGACTGGGTTATGCAATCTGGGCAATGGATGTGCTGTGTAACCTGCATATCCATAATGAATTCTAATCTAATTAGATTACCTCTAGAAAGGTGACATATTGAAAGCTGCCATCTTTTATTCAACGATGTGCAATGTTACCTGTTGTAACGCTATCCTCTTGGAATATCGGAATATCACGTTGTGTTTGCTTATCTGGAGGACAGAGAAGGGTGTTTCAGATGTGTTTCCAGGATACACAGTAGAAAGTGAACTCTGCTCCAAATAATTCCATCTAAATAAATAGATCAAAGCACTTCACTACTTCCAGTGTATTTTACAAATTGGCAAGGAACATGAGAAGAAACTGTGGACAGTGAGACTAAGTGGTTTATCCAAGATACAGAAAATCTGTGCAGCACCTGAGCCTCCTCACTAATATCCTGAATTTCAGCTAACTACTTCACCTGCAGCATACCTGCAGCATACAGACTACAGAGCAAGAAATGAGTTTACACAGCTCTTCACTAGTTGCTCTGGTGGTTTTAACTGATGTTAATTCATAATAATTAAAACACATTTGCAGTGCCAAAACACATAGTTATTGTACTTAGTCACATTTGGAATTCTTGAACAATGCACCACCTGCTTTCTGATGACCTTCGTAAATTAAAGACATTAAAGCTGTTCAAAGACTTCACTCAATTACAACATTGTCTGAAGTAAACCAAATGCACTAGGAGGTCTGTGGATTGCTGTGATTAGGTGGGAGTGCACTTTGCCCCGCAAGAAAGTGAAAGGGTTAATTTTCCACTCTTGGAGTAAGGAAAGACTTGCACTTCTCTCTGTCCCTTGACACAGCAATAGCTGTTAAGAGGCCTAAAAAAGGCCGCCAGCTGTGGCCCCAAATGGAGAGAAGCTGATTAGACAGGCTGGGAAAAGCAAGTAAAGCAAATCTCCTCCTGAAATGAGTCGGTCCTTTTTGCATCCTTTGGGAACGAGGCACCAAAGGAAATTAGTTTATTTATATCCCAGGCCTGACAAAGGAGCTGTAACTTAAAATCAGAATGAACACATACACTAAGCCGAGGTCTCAATAATCATGAATTGACTGTATTGAATGCATTTCCTGAAATATCCGTTCAGACTACCTTTTGCCTGAAGCATAGTGGCACCAAAGCACAACATCTGGTTCAAGAAATCATCACTGTGAGCCTTTGGGCACAACCCCGGCACACTGAATCAAATCTCATTTTTCTCTGGGTAACTTCTAAACTGCCTTGTCCAAATAGATGTTAATGGCTTCAAAATACAATTCAAAGCTCCTGTTTAAGCCCATACTTGGTTCCTTATGCCATATTTTTAAGTTATCAAGTAAAACTCTTCTATGCAGTGTACTTTTCCAACACACCTTTTAACAGAGGTTCATACTTTCAAATGTGATCCTATTGCCCTAGAAAAAACTTCAGATTTCTTTCTCTGAATGTAGCTAGTTGCTTCAAGTTAAAAGACAGAAAGAATTTCTCTGAAAATGCATCTTCTCACAACCTGAATTCTCCATAATTTTTGTTATGAATCTGCAAAGTCAATAACCTATGGAAACGGCTGTCACATGCAGGTACCAAAACACTGCAGTTCAGAGTACATGCTCTTTTTTTGCTAACAAATCAACTGGGAATCTTCTAAAAAATCTTGATGGTTCACTTTTGGTCTCCTGAAAAATCTCTTTATGGCCGTATTAAGCTTTACTATTGCAAGGAGAAGCAAAAAAATATCTCCTTGCTTTCTTCTTGTGCTTGCCATCTCACCACCATCAGGACTTGCACTCCTGTGCCCAGCTGAACTATTACAGAATCATTTTGCCTCTTCTCAAAATTCAGCTGATGGGGTTTAGCCTGAAGCAAGCTAATGACAGCTTTTTGGCCTGCTTCTAAGGAGTCCTAGCAGCATGTCACCACAGCAAGGGCACAATTCTGTCACCCTGTTCTTTTTCATTTACAACACATACATGATGCCAGGACTCAAAATATCCAACTTCTCACTTTCAGGAACTTGTATTTTACGATTATGTGGTTCCTTCCCTTGCACGAACTTCAACAAATTCAGTTTTAATTAGCTTGTAAAACAAGGCAGAGTGCTTCACCTTTTGCTGTAATGGTACAGCTACCTCTGGGTGGAGCAGGACAAATAAAATTGTGTAGTAATTTGTGGGTACAGGGGATGCCACACCTGGGTTTCTAAGTAAAACATGTAAAATCTGTCAGAGCTGGAATTTGGCCAGAATGCAGGGCTTCAGTTCTTGTTCTCAGGGACAGCACTATGTGAATTTCAGGGGGTTTGGCTGCAGGATATGCCATCACCACAGGCTCTGTGAAGCACTGAACCTTCAGTCACTGTCCAGATGAACCACCAGATTCCAATTACTTGCCCGAGCTGTTCTTCTTCCTGCAGTCCTCATGCTGCTGCATGTCACCAGGGCTTCTTGGGCGGGTGTTCTGTGCAGCTGCATCCTGGGCTTTTCCTCTATGATGGCATGCAGTAGCTGGGGAAATCTGAGAAAGCTTTGGAGGACAATCTGTGCTTGAATGATTTTGGCTGCAGCCTCATTCCAGGTCGGCAGCCTGTCTTCTTCAGCTAGCAGCAGCGCACTGGGTCTGATGCAAAGTCCCAGGCACACCAGTCACAGGAAAACATTTCCATGCAGGCAACTGGGGAAGCAAGCCTGGAGAGCCTTGAATCACAGCCTGAGGACAGGGGTGATGCTGTGGAGAACCAGAGCAGCCCTGGAAGGAAACCCTGGCTGGGGAGTGACCAGCAGTAAAAGCTCAGCAAGGCTCACTGCTTCATGTCAGAGCCCTGTGGGCACAGTGAAACTGCTCCCCACTAGTTCGCAGCAGCTCTGTCTCCTGCCCTCCAGTTACACTGGGCATGAATTAACTCTGTGGCAGTGGCATACTTCCCCACCAGCTTGGTACTGACTCATTTTTCCTTCACCGCATTTGAGCCGTCATTGAAATGCAGAGGCAAATATTAATAGTGTAATGGGACTATTTGGCAATTTAGTACTGTATTGGTCAATGTAAGTCAAGCAAAGAATATATAAAGCAAACAAATGTGAAAATGAGCTGATCTAAATTTAGAGCACACACTTTACCCAGGAGTTAATGCTTGTATTGCTTGTGATGCTTATTTCTGGTGTCCCTGGGCAGTATGTATTGGGGGGTTCCTCATTCGCTTTGGGCATGTAGTTAGGCTTACTTTATCTGTGTAACTTCCTTCACTTCCACAGTTCTTCTGCTAAACACTGACATAGGAAGTGGCTGGTCACTGTCCTACAGATCCATATCCTGAAACCGAACATGAAAATAAATAGAAAATGGGATCCCAAACTGTTTTTTCAATGGTGTTTTCACCTGTGTTTATGTGGTACCATATTATGTCCAAGTGGTTGTTAAAGTACAAACAGGACTACCTATCAGTACATATATATGATCAATAAATTGTTATGACTTCCCATACCAGGCAAGTAGAGCTCTTCTGTTTTGGAAAAATACAGAAACTCCTTTGTCTGGAACAAACCAACTGCTATTATATAATTTTTAAAGCATGAATTATATAAAGTTAATAGGAAAATATTTTAGTTATCACTTTTTTCTTTTTGCTCTGAATCTCTAATTCTCTCCCCCTCATTCCCTCCCCTCTTGACAATAGTTTCTATCTTTGTTCCATGGCATACTATTTCTACTAAGAAAATACGTGTTTTAAACAGCTGTAAATGCCAACCTGCTGCCACAAGGCCTGCTCTGACATCTGACACTGTCACCCCAGGATTGTCAAGATCTTCCTCAGTGGAACCAAGACCTGACTGATGCCATCTTAAAGAAGACGTGTAAAATATGCCTGCAGCCCCAAGCATCCCTATTTTTCTCTGTTGACAAAAATGGCTCCTAGCACAAATAACAGCTGTAATATCTACAGTGTAGAGACAGCATGTAAAGGGAAGTGAGACAAATCCAATCTTTGTATATATATCAGCTGATATATCCCACATGTTTTGTGAATGTTACTTTGATCGCCCAACTGTTGGGTGACTTTTCTTTGTTATTGTAGCTTCTAGTCTTAACTTCTCTCTGACTTAAGAGCTATCAGGAAGAATCATTGCACACAGAAAAGAGCTAGCTATAGAGACTGCTCAAGAGTCAATAGTTTCACAGGACATCCATTCAAATAGATAAAAGTCTTGGCTTTAGGCCAAAAGAAATAATTCTTCCAGGATGGACTTTGCCTGGTTTGCTCCTAAATAAACATTTGATAAGGAGCAGAAGTTATCTGTAGACACTGTCCTAGAAAGATGATCTCTCCAGATATTATCTCCAGATACTAACCGGAAAGAAGGAACTGGAATTAGTAAAATTACCAAGTCTTATCTCAGACTTGTGTACTACCTACAGGAAGAAAAGACTGTCTAGGAGGAAAGAAACCTGGAACTGCAGAACATCAATCAAAATCCTAAAGGGATGCTAAGTCAGGAAGGTCTCCTAGGAAATGTTTTGTCTGTAGGCGGTTGCAAGTTTTAGAGTTGGTCTTGGGTTTTGTCTACATATAAGTTAAGTTTAAAAGCACATTTGCGAAATCCGTGTGAGACTTATACAGGAGTCTCCAAGTGAATGATTGACTCAGGGACTCTGCAGCTGTAGTGCAGCTCTGGAGACTGTGCAGCATTGACAACAAACCACACTCCAGTTTCCAGCACTCATCTCCAAAAGAAATGTGTGGTAGAGGATCTGTACCCAAAACTATGCTTAGAGAGACAGAGACAAAGACCACTTTTTCACACACAAAACCTGAATTGGGTATGATAGTGCAGTTCCATGAACATCCTCCTTTCCTAGGTGAGGTATATGCACACACAGTTTGGTAAAGGAAAGGAAATAAGAAACAAGCAAATCAAGACGTAGGCTTGAGGCTTGGTGGGTGCCAGAGAATAATTGTTACCTTCCACTTAGACTAGGCTCAACAGACTTGCAGTAAGAGCCTCCTACATGCTGAGATTTCTCTCCTATTTTGGTCCTGAAATGGCAGTCTCATATTACCAACACTGAGGTCAAGCCTGATGGCAGGCCTTGTAGGAAGCCCCAGACTGGAGGTTGCTGCTCTGAAAGTTATGTAGCACTGCAGTAAAAATAAATGTCAGTATTAAATGTAAGTGCTTTATGTCTTTAACACCACTATGCGATGAATCCAGTGAGAAGGAGCTGAGGAAGCACTAAATGTGGTCAAAACAGCCATTTCCTTTTGTTAAGTGAAAATACAAGCTCTTTTATTTGCTCACTTTGCTGTTATTGACTGAGATAATTTGCCTCCCACACCGAAACATTTCGGAATATAGTATCACGCCTGTACCCTTTCTGTGACTGTGCTGTGTAAAGCACCATTGTTTCATTTCCACTTTGATTGCAGCATCGCTCATGGAGACTGCTGTTTCCAAGGCACTGCATCTCTAACTTCTAAGCTGTGAGAAATGACAGATCCAGCTTCTCAAACTGAGGGGAGGCACATCTTTCCCAGGGGACTTGGGATGTTTCCCTGAGAAATGCTCCTCTCCAAAATGCCTACCAGAAACACAGGAAGCAACTTCCATGTGCAGAGGGATTTCTCTCTCTCCCTGAGCAGGTGACCATGAAGCTCTTCCCCATTTCTCCTGGGATGTGTAACAGTGTGGACAGAGGAGTCAGCTCTGCTTTTAAATGCTGAGACAAAGTGGGGGGGAAAAGCCCTGCCACTGCAGTGCCATACTGACATGGCTGTATTATTTGTCACAGTTGATGTGGCTCAGCGCAAATTTGAGGGTTTCTGTTAAGAGCACTCCTGTCTAATACAGCAATGAGCTGACCAAGACTAACATCTCCATTTGATACCAGTTTGAACAGCTGAAGATACTGCTGTCTTTGCAAGGCTTTCTGTCTGAGGAAGGTTGCACCTGCTCCACAGCAAAGAGGTGGCCATTGCACAAGATGGCGATGTTTATCTCAGTAGAGAGGTTATAAAAAATCCAGATGGATAATTTCCAAATATTCTAACCTTCCAAACTGTTTTCAAGTATTCTAACCTTCAGGAAACAAGATATGGATTTCCACAAATATAGTAAGTCATTGCTCTTTTTTTCCAGTTATAAGCTTTTTGAGACCATTTATGTCTCTACTATGTTACAAATTGCTTAATAATTGTTTTTGACAGGTTAAACTGCTAGTGAGTATAAAAGAAAATAATCCCAAGACAGTGAGCTGAACAGTTCAGTGATTCTCTAACACATTACAGTACTGGAAAGCATTATGGAACACAAAAGATGGGAATCCCATAGACCAAGTTTAGATACAACACAGGTTAAAAATGAAAATTACTCCCTAACCCCATTGTACCCATGGGAAACCAAAACTCTTCTGCAGAATTTTAGATTTGCAACATTAAAAAAATAACTGCATTAGAATGCCATGATTTGTGTTACTAGTCTATGGAAACACCGTAATTCCTTTTTACCTCCTACAAGATCCTTCCCATAAGGATTTCTTTAAATTATACCTTCTGTCCTTCAGTGTTGTGGATTAATAATGCTTCACTAATGAGGATTAAATAGCTCAAGAATCCTGTGATGTGTGCAAACAGCAACACTGTAAGGCAGTATTTGTATTCAGAATGAAGAACTTTGCTCAATTTTCAAAAACCTGGAATTATGCTGCAGTACTTCTCTAGGCAAAATTTAACTGTCTTCAATGAAAGCTCTGCTTTTTCATTTGTAGGTTCATTACATTTAAGATCAGAAGTGAACAGGCTAGTTGGATCCCATGACAATCACCCAGTCCCCCTGCAGTGAGTACTAGCTTCTTTTTGGCTAAAATATCTATACCCTTCCTAACCTGAAGACCTCAAGAGATGAAGGCACCAACATTTCTTTTTGTAGTTCCTTAAAAATGTGAGTACAATTTCTCATTTATACTTGTTTGATTTTTGCCTCCAGATGCTAGTTCTTGTTATGACTCTGAGATAAGTTAAACAGCCCTTGAAAAAGTACTGTTAGTCTATTCCAGTCACCTTTGTGTTGTCACCTGTGTGTGGTCTTTCTTGTTACTTCTTCCTTGTATCAAGGTGCTACCTCTGGCCCTCTAGTCATATTTGTTTTCTACATGGAATCCAGCTTTTTACAGCTTTAAAGTCAGAATTTTACATCAAAAAGCATTATTGCATTTAGTTTCACCAGGATGGTACACCTGGGAGATACCTTCTTAGTTCTATTAGCTGTTTCTCAGCTTGTGCTTCTTTCTTCTCCTCCTTTCTGCTACAGTATCACATTGGCAAGTTGCACTGCATTTCACTTGACCTCCTAAAATATCTTTAAACTTGCTGTTTTCCAGGAAATTGTCTCTTGCAGATGTGTCCCTTACAGCTTGCCTTTTTGCATCCGTTGCATTTTGTGCGTGGGCTCAGATTATCAAACAACCTATAAAACAAACTGGGATACTCTACCCTCATCCTGCAACACCATCCCAGGCTTTAATTCATGTATTTGCAGCTGGATCATTGATGAAAACGTCCAGTAATTTCAGATGTTGTTTGAAATACATCCAAGTTTTTCTGATTCCCAGAGGGGGTGCCTGGCTCCAGCCCCTCCACATTTTGGTTAAGGTTTCCTGAACCAACCTCCCTAGAGCCCTTTGAGAGTTCTGTAATAATTGCCAATGAGATCTCACTTTTGAGATCTATCCATTAGCTCTTTTTTAATGCATATTTCACTGAAGCTGTAGAATGCAAAATTTTCCATCAGAATATAAGGAAAATATTATCAAAATCTACACAACCACCATTATCAACACATTTATAATCTCATTCAAAATCAGGTTTGGTGCATAAGCTATATTTTTCAGAAAAGCTGTGCTGATTAGCATTTATTATATTTCTGTCCTTTGAATTTCTATCATTTAAATCCCTTATTAACTTTTCCATTATTTTGCCCAGGACTGACATAAGGCTAAGAGTATAGCTTCTTATCCATGTCAAGTTTTTTAAGCCTTTGGAATATGTTATTACATTAGCTATTTTACCCCACATTTCATTATTTTTAAAAAGCATCACAAGGCTAGAGATGCCCTTTTAAAAATCCTCTTTTCAGTTTTGTAGAGTAGAAGACATCCAAGTCTGCTGATTTAAACTTTCTTCTTTCTTCTTCACGTCTTTCTTCTGTGATGTAGACCAAGAAACTTCATAGAACATTTCTGAATCATTACAAACAATTTTGCTATCTTCACCTGGAAATAGCCTAACACTTGAGTAGGGTCTAAAGGATTTGGCTGTGATTTGACTGGAATATTCCATTGCATCACATGGCCGTACTTTGTTCCTAAGCTCTTCTTTTCTCTGTCTGTGTAGCAAAGGGCTGGATACTACAAATCTACAACAATCAACTGCAGTAATTCTTCGACAGGTCTGGGTCCAACCCCAACTGAATTATGAATGAAAAAAGCTGTTGAAATGAGCTTTCCAGCTCCCCCACGTCTCCTCACTATTCCTGAACTAATAGTAGGACGCCAGTATCTGGAAGGGGTGAATCACTTCCATTTGCAGTTTTAGCAAGTTGATATATTAACTTTGATGTAGAGTTTTTGTTCCTTTGAGAAGTGTGTATCTGTGGTTTTCTACTGGATTTTGTTAGGAATGCAAACAGAGAAATGTAGGCCGTGAATGCAAATTTCTACTTTATATTACTAAACCACTCCTTGTTTGACATATATAAATAAACATATACTGAGGTACAAACGGGTAATCTATTACCCAAGAAATGCAGTGACTGTGCAGAAGGATTCTTCTCTGTGTTCTGTTGTTCTGGTTTAGGCTGCTTATAAGGACAGTTTGCTTTTGCAGCAATAAAGAATTTAGACTTTGGGTTCTCTTGAAATCAACCTGCTTTGTGCTACAATTTCAGAGCACTTCGTCAGAAGGACAGACGTAACAAAACACATACT
This sequence comes from Ibycter americanus, assembly GCA_035590275.1. NCBI lineage: Eukaryota > Metazoa > Chordata > Aves > Falconiformes > Falconidae > Ibycter > Ibycter americanus. The sequence goes on along the minus strand of JAVJGI010000064.1, from coordinate 35,047,211 downwards.
AAAAGTGTTATCAGTTTTACCTTATCTGAATAGCTAACATAAGCACACTGCAGGAAAAGTTTGGCTGTTCTTAATGGTACACAGGCTATGTTTTCTGCACCAGTTTTGATCCTGAGGTACTCAGATTGGACTGGTACGTCCAAAGGATGGCATGTAATTGTCTGTCATTTATGATAAAGAAGTTAGGGTGAATTCTGAAGCAAAAATTGCAAAGCTGGATTTCATGGTCAACAGTAGATTTCCAAACCATATACTTTGTACTATGGGCATCTTTCTGTACTGAGCTGTATAGCTTATCCTACACATGTCATTGCACACTCTCAGATTACTGTGAACTTCAGGCACTGATATAAACATTTTATTAAGATGTTCTAACACATTCTTGCCATGATGAAGCTCTGGAAATAGAATTGATTTGGTTTGAATGTTTGAGTAAGGTATTTCACAATGACCTCAGAAGTATCTTCACAGTAAAAATACTGTGAAAAAGAAAACTTTCAAAACCCAGACTTTAAAGGGAAAGGAAAGGTGGTGTTGCATGGAGAGCTTAAACTCAAAGCTAGTCAAGTAAGAACTGAAATTCATTGCTGCACTGGGACTCTCAGGGAACTGTATGACACAAGATACTGGTCTCAGGGCAGCTCCCTGCCAACAGGGCTGCACCACAACTCCTGCTCGATTGCTAAAGATTAGAGAGAGGCAAGAACTACAGGCAGTCACTCTCAGGCAGGAGAACTGGCCCTTGGACTCACCGCAGCAAGATGCAGACCAAAAGCTGCTCTTGTGCAAGATTCACCACAAAGCCAGCTAGGGCAGGAAGAGTCTTCAAGCAATCCTATTGCACAAGCTTCTTGCTGTTGAGGCTAGCTCCACTCTGTCACAACTTTCTTTAACTGCTGTGAAAGTTGATTCCGCCTTTGGCTGCACCAACAGCTTCTGAGATCCATAAAGATCCTGTTCTCCAGGCTCTGGTCCCAGCCTGGCCTCTCCTGCCCCTACCCACAGTCAGGACTGGGAGGCTTTAGTTACACAGGATTACAACTAAAATTAACTGCATCCTCTCACTGATGCCAGTTAGCATAGGGCAGTAATAAACACACGTTTAACTTTGACTTATATTGGATTAGGTCCTTAGAATAAGGTAGCTATCTAAATGGTAACAGAGCCATAGCCTTTCAGATGGCTGAAAAACTGGCAGATTCATGACTGAGCTCTTTCTAGGGCACTCCACATTTCTTCCAGCTCCACGAGCAAATCTGGGTAACCACAGCACTGGGCTGCTTCTTCTAAGATGAAGGTAGAAGAAGGAAGAGGAAAGAGCTGTCGCTGTCCTCTAGGGACATTTGGCTGGTCATGTTAATGCCAACAGTTTTAATTATCCTCATCTTTTTTATTCCTCTCTTCCATAATGCAGAAACCCTAGCCAGCTTGGTGGAGAAGCAAAAGCAGACTGGGAGCAGCACACAACTGGTTTTCCTGGAGGAGATGAAGAATATGATTTACCTATTGAACAGCAATATGACCTTAAGTAAGAATATGCAGATTGAATTTAATAACCAGCCAGGAAAATACATGCTGTCTGTGCTTGAAATTGGATCCATACAGCCACTGAAGAGTTTAGCAAATTGCTTCTTTCACGTTTGTGTGTGTGCCTATCAGTGGTCAGCTCCTTAGGCATTTGCTAAACTACTGTTCATTTCAGATAGTCCTTGCCATTTCAGCTCTGGAAAAAATCTCACTTTTTGTACCTGTATGAAGTATTATTTAAAAGTCAAAGACTTCTGGTTACCTGGCAACCTGTAAATGAAGTCTTTGGAAAAGGAACCTGAAAGGAGGGACCTATTGAATTTCAGTCTTCTTTCTACATTGTAAATGAAGCTATCTCACAAAAGACGTCAAATATAAATGGGTCTTTCCGCTCTGGGACTAGTTTATAGTCAGAAGTATTAGCAAAATACAAAAATATAAATACATTTATATAAATAAGTAAAGCTGGTAAACCTTTTCACCCAGCCTATAACTTCACCTGAGCTGCAAAAAAGCTTCAGCTGTCTTTGAAAGGCTGCAATTGTTTAATTTAACAGTACTGACTAAAAACAGTTAGAGGAGTATGCCTGAGTAACTGGTGCAGCCAGACCATTGCAATTTTCTCCATTTTAGGTTTCAACCCTGCATGGAAAGACTGTCCTGACCCATCCTCAATGCTGGCACCTGTCCAGTTAACAATATGTTGAGAAAACGTTTTTATTTTAACTGTTCTGAAGTATAACCTGACTCTAGATGTGAGCTAGAGAACGTTATGAGTGTTAGAGAAAGCAGGATGAAAACTGAAGAGTGAAATGCCAAACAGACCTTTCTGAACTGGGTGGTGAGCCCAGGCACGAGGGCTGCTCTTTCCTCTTGCCATTCTTTGCTAAGCACAGGAGGTAGCTCAGGCTGTTCTCTGCAGGTGCAGCAGCAGCAGCAGCACACTCACAAGCAGCTGAACACCCCTAGCACACAGATGTCTGATTTGGTATTAATATTATTTCAGATGTACATTAGAGGGGCAGATGTATAATCTGGGACTACATCCAAATTGTCTTCTACGGCAATAAGATAATCAGTAAGAACTTCTTCCTTTTTATTGTTGCTCATTCCTCCTCCTGTCCTTTAAAAACTAAAACAAGGGAAAAGAAGGGAAAAAAACCCCAAACCAACCTTTTTTAAAACAAAACAAACAAAAACAGACTAAAGCATCACAGCTGATGCAGTTCTGCTGCACATCATCAAAGACTTGATTATCTCTGGAAGTGCAATGGCTTCTGAAGTAAATAAACATTTAAACCTGCCATATTGTAAAATGACCTTACTTAAGAGAGGATCAGACCCGACTTAAGAACTAGTACCTATAAAGAAGAGAAATCTCTTAAAATGTGTTTAGATGTTTCCTTTCACAGTTCCTATCAACAGTTACCCCTCACTCTCCCACAGAGGTGTCTTTTCTCTCTGCACTCTTGGCTGAGAGCACCATAGGAAGGCAGGCATCAGACAGGACTTCATGTTTGTACAGTTACTTCCCATTGATATAAGTAGTGAGGCAAAATGATAAAAGCAAGAGGCACTGCTCACCCCCCTGGTAAAATTCAGCAATTCATAGTAGGGTAGGATGCCAACGATCCCACATTGTTCTTGAATGCACACATTCTTACAGAAAGAACGGTAAAGCCATTAGAGAAATTTTCACGTGTTCCTTTTGAATTATATAGATCACCAGGTATAAGTGTAGGAAAAAATCGCTGCCTGGCTTAACCTCACCTGTAACAATATTCTTCAGAATGTCTTGGAATAATACAGAATAGAGGATTAAAAAAAAAGAAGCTTCTTCCTGCTACTTCATTTTTACTATACAAACAGGAAGAACAAAACAGGCTTTGCAGTGATGCAATCAAAATTCATTCTTCCTGGGGTTTGTTCTTTGAGGCCAGCTACAGAAGTTGCTATGCTGGAAGATGCTAACAAGAAAGGGGACTATTGTAAGGTTTGTTACCTACATTATAGCAATGGCAAGTTCATCAATACAAATAGGAAAAAGATCTGCTAGAGCTACTGTGTTTGTTATACAGTACTTTCATCCCTGGCAGGGAAAGAGAACTACAGAATCTTGTGGTAGAGTAATTACAATAATATCAGACTATTTTTTCATCTCCCTGAAAAGCCCAAGCCCCAAACGCAAAGCTGTTTTTCCACAGAAATGTCACATCCCAGAAACATCATAAAGGCTTTTTGATGACTGAGAGCTGTGATACTGAATTCATGAGAGCCACAGAGTGCTGGCCTGGGTTCCATTATTGGTGAAAAGATGGGAAACAATCAGATCACTCCTGACAACTTGAAAGCTTAGCAGGAGAAAAAACAAAGTACAACAGGATTTCACAAATCACTAGGTCCACAGTGATAAAAACGTTTTGCTTACTTATAGAGAAGGAAATAAAATTTTCCTAATCCTCAATCACAGGCTGTGTTCTAGCTGGATGCACTGACCAGATCCAGCAGACATAAAATAATGAGGAAAGGAAAATAATCAATTTGGAAACAGCTACAGATTACTGAAGTAACAAGATGAAAGTCCACCAAGTATCACTCAGCTTTAAGAATGCACAGATCAATGTAAAAAAACCTGAACCCTGTATTATCAAAAGTTACACTTCTAAACCTTTCATAATATCCTTGCAGCTGAAATCAGAAGTAAGAATAAGATAAATAACTCCAGTTAATTTTAGCAGATGCCCATAGATAGCCCATACAGTATAATTGTCATCTGGAAACTGGGGGGAGGTACTCTATTATAATAATTTTCATTTTCCTAAAACAAAAAAGCATGAGCAGATTAAACAAGCATATATCAAATACCATTAGGTACACTTCTTCACAGAGTTCAATAAAAAAATTTAACAGAATGCAGCTGAATGCCTAGAATATAGTACTCTGCACCATGCAGTGCAATAATTATGCACAATTAAAGCCTACTGTGCAATCTTGTTACCATAAAAGCTCACTGACTCACACCAATTGAAAAATCTAAAACAACCTGCTACAAAATCACTTTCCACAATTAAATGCCAATTCACAGTTTCATCTCTATGGCCAAAATACATTTCTCAGTTTGGTCTGATCTTTTCACAGTTGTGGTGTTTAAAGCTCAAGGTCTGAAAAAGTGAACAAGAATTAGCATTAAAATAGCTTCGAGAACACTTCCATGTTTCATTTCTAGGAAACGCGCTTCTTGTTCCACTCTTGGAGGCTCATAATAGGTACTGAATAATTAAGACCATCATGAAGCTTTGTAAAAAATCTTAGAAATATAAGAAAGCTGTGTTCACACTGTTTAAGAATGAATAGTGCATACTCGTTTATTTGTATGAAATCCATAGTGTTTAAGTGCATGCTTATGTTTGTTATTTGATGCCTGACAATTCATTTAGCCCGCACATTTACTTGGAGTAATGGTACTACGGAGGCCAGCTAAATATCGTTCCTTTGCAGAATATATTGCAAAGAGTGAGAAATTTAAGACTTCTAAGTCTTAAATTAAAAGTAAAAGTACTTCTAAGGTCAGAAATTTACAGAGATGTTAAAACTTAATAAAAGGGACTGTGATAGGAGCTGGGACGGGAGAAGTCTGTGAGAACGTAACAGGTATTGTTGCCTCTTTGAATAGATAGCATCTTAGATCTCAAGGGGATATATAAAAAGAGGCATAATATATGCTCTTATATTTACGGATGTCCAACATTTCCCAAAGTAGTGTTCTTTTATCCCCGTCTTTGAAGAAGGTGTTTTTTCACTAGCTTCAGTAAGGCTGTAATTTCATTCTTCATACGTTTTCACAACTGGGGCTCAAGGGATCCTGAACATCACTGCTCTTGTACAGATAAAAGCTCATAAAGGGTCAGTTACCAGTGATGATGAATGTTGTCAAATTTTTCGTACAAAAAGATTATTAGGTCTAAATTTATCCTAATAAATGTTGCTAATATTACCAAGAACCGTGTTCTGATTATGAGTATAAAGCAAAAGGAGAATGAACTAGAATATCTGTGGAACAAAGATATGCCAAGATTAAAAATAGATTCTTGAAAAAATATAGTGGTGGTAGTTAGTTATTTACCAATCCCTCTGGGGTAGCTATAAAAGATTTTTATTAGGCACCCATATAAAGAGGAACTCAAAACAATTCGCTGCTTCCTCTGACTTGTCATCCTCAAGAGCTCCTGAGATAGTATGACACTATCCAGATCTCATCGACCTGATATTTGAAGAAATCCTGACCAGACACAGAAGTAGAGATGACATAGTCTGAAATATTATCTCCATCAGCTTGAGCAACCCACATACCACCTGGTAAATGGATTTTTAATTCCTGATATTGTCCTCTCCCTGATGTGTATGCTTTTCCTTCTGTAAGCTATTCTTCTTACTGTTATCCCTTTTCTCTAATGAGAATCTGGCTTGGGCTGCTAAGCCTGTGCCTTTGGCAGCTGCGGGCCAGGAGAGAAGCTTTGAAAAGGAACAGTTTAAAGCAGCCTGGCTCTCATGCAGACTTGCAGTCTCTGTAATTCTGCTGCTATGAGGCTGCAAGTGAGAATTACGTCTAGACAAGAAATTTTTATTTTACTGTTCTGTGTGCTTGTTGTATTTAGTTTTCAAGAAGGATAATTTTAGAGCAACAGCAACTCTGGCCATTTGAATTCGCTTCCTTTTTTGTGTAGGAGAGCAGTTTGTAGTACTGCTAATACCATCTGAAAGACTATCAAATGTGATGGGCATGTTCTTTCTTGGTAAAAAAAGACTACACAAAGATGTATGTTATTGCCAAATTATCTTGAATTTAATACTTTACATTTCAGGTCCTTTAGCTCCCCGCTTTATATCTTCAAAATTTTTTACTACAGTAAGAAGTTGCTGTGTTTGGACAAAGAAGGCAAGGTGTCTTCCTCAGAAAATCATGATCCATGGATCATGGACTCCTTCCACTGGAGCCATTAGATCTGTTTCACTTTCAGAGTCTACTTATTTAATCAAAAATTACAAAATGCTATCACGTTCGGTCACCTCAAGCCTGGATTGCAAGACATTACAATGTCCTGCAAGAAAGCATAAGAAAGAGGGTTTGAATTTCAATATGCATTTGTAGATTAAATTTCAAGTCAGAGAACACAGCAGACAAGATTACACTGTTTGTTGTTATAAAAAGGCATCCTTTGGGACACTGAGCTCTATCCAGGCAGTCAGAGAACATGAGCAGGACCAATTGAACAGGACAGAAAGAGATCTGTCATCCATTTGTCTCTGCTTTTTGAATCTCAGGCTGGATTGCTAGCAAGGGAGTGGACAGGGCATACCTCATCCAGGGAATGTCCTTCCTCTAACATCCCTGCGCAGGAGCTTAACCCAGTGAGGTGCTATTGACCAAAGCTAGATATGTGTTTAGGGCCTGAGGCAATCTCTCTACCTGCAACTTTCAGCCTGAGCCTTAAAATCTTTCCAGCAGAGGGCCAAGCTCAACTCTGCCAGAAACCTGCTGCCCACCAAACATCCGATCAAGCCAAGCAAAGACCTGCTGCTGTCACCAGAGTAATAGGTGTTGGGTGTGAATTCTTAGACTTCTCAAAGAAAGCATGTGCCTGCAGACTCCACAGTGCAACGAAACCACGCCAAGCCAAAGGCACCACAGGACATGGGAGGAATATAGCTCCCAGTCTGTGAAAGCGCACAAAAAGCAGGCAAGCTAGTAATTTCTGTAGTGTTTTTCTGAGCTTATTTCCACAACCATGTTGATGAGCACAGCATGTCGGCTGTGTGGGACAGTATCCTGCTAAAGCCAGTGGTAAAATAAATTTAGCAGGCATTTATGTAGGCTACACTGTAATGTCCAGATGAAACAAAGGCAATGTTAAAGCAAGTCTGCAGAGACAACATAAGTAGATCAAAATGAAACAGCACCAGTATGAGCTTATGTTAATAAGATTATGATTTCAAGGCCATATTTTGGCAGGTCTTTGAGAACCACTTCATGTCTTAGGCAACAGCAAAACACTTTGTCCATGAGAACCCCTGGGTATGTGATCATGACTACAGGGCCACCGAAGGACAAGGTTATGGAAAGACACAGGGAAAGATGTTTCCTCATGAGGAAAGCATAAACTAAGCCAGCTACCGATTCGATGGCTTTACTAGCTTCTTAACTCCAACCAGCACTGTAAACCCCTCACACCTGCACGTGTGGGTCCACGACAGGACCCCCTGGAGTTTACCTGGCCCTGATGGCATCAGGAAGCCGAAGCGCAGCGGCTGGGGCTCTCTCTCCACAGCCTTCGACACAAAAATCTTCCAGAAACGTGCCAAACTCAAGACCACAGCCCAGAAATGCTGCTGCGGCTGCAGAACTCCCCCGTGAGGAGAGGCCGGGACTGCCCCGCGCCGCTTCCCGCCAGTTCCGGCCGGTTCCACCCGCCTCCGCCGCGGCCCCACCGCAGGGCCCAGCCGGGCCCCTCAGTGGCACCGGTGGCACCTCTGGGAAACGGCATTTAAGAAAGGGCAAAGCGCCTGGGAGGCCGTGAGGAGCGAGGAAGAAAGTGCGAGAAAGCGCCTCGTGAGCTCTGGGCGGGGGGAGGAGGCGCTCCCAGTGCCTGAGCAATACACTAATTTTCCACAAGTTGAGTCTGTTTTGCCCTTGAGGGTGATTGATAAGTGATCTCCCCATCTTTGCCTTGACTCATGAGCTTTTTCCTCTTATTTTGCCCCCCGGTCCTGTTGAGGAGGGCTGCAGGCGAGCAGCCAAGGCTGACCCCATACCTGCCTTGCGCTGTGCAGAGGCACCTCTGGCTTTACCTGTAGGCAATCGATTTTCCCTCCATTAGGCAGAACTTAGGAGGGTGGTTATGAACTCCCAGAAGCCCCTCCACCCCACAGGTCACTGGCAACGAACTGCAGCTTCTCACTGCCTCGTCTCCCTCTGACGTTTGAACCTGGGCGGCTGAGCGCAGCCGCTGGGATCCCGCTGCCTCCGAAACCTGGAGTGCCCCGGCGGCACCGCTGCCGGCCGTCCCCAGGAACACAGTACAAAAATCAGCCAGGATGTGGAAATGGGACTGAGATACAAGGATACATTTATGTAAATTTAGCAAAACAGTCCTCTAAACTGAGTGCCTGAAGTGATCAGAAAGGATGGCAGGGTCAACAGCTAAGGCTTTTCTTCTCACTTCTGGATGGAGGCAACATTTGGTAGCACTACTTAGAATGGCATCACAGCGATCAACAAGAACACCGTGTTGTTAGTACTCCTGCCTGGGGGAGCAATCTTTGTGACAAACTCTACAACACTGGCACAAAATCAGTGGGCTGGAAACTGTGAGCGCTGTACGGAATATCTATACAAATATACCCACTTTGGTCTGTCTTTGTCATAGCACTTTTGCTTAATTGCTATTACATCACATAGAATTGCAAATTCTATGCATTTAAGCCCTTCAGCATCAGTCAATGTTACACGTGATTACCTTGTTATTGCACGTTGCCTACCTGGATCTGTTTCCTAAAGTGAATTTGAATGAGACACTTCAGCGTGATGATCCATTACTGCAACATATGCATCTTCTCCCTTTCTGACTGGCCATGTCTTGCTACCTGTAAGGCCAAGGAGGAATAGCGAGGTGAACACCAGGTATTGTGTCAGCTATCAGGTTAGGCTTCCTGCATTTATCTTGTAATTGTCTGAATACTTTAATAATTGTGCATAATATGATATTACTATTTAGATAAATCAATTCGTACAGTGTATATTTGATAACGTGATCTCTGGTTGATAACCAAATGCCTGAAGAGTCAATTAATCAGCTTCCGAATTCTTGAAGCATACTTCACCACAAGGTGTCTTCACCTTTCTTTCACTTGGGACAAATGATAATAGAACTGAACAAATAAAGCTAGACTCTGAATACCAGACCAGCCTGCTAGCCTGGAAAGTTCTGTACTGCTGTTTGAGCAAGACGGACATTTACAGGCCATCGACTAGAGCCAAGGGCTTCAATTAGTTGTATACTTTTCTCTCAAGCAACTGCAGGCAAAGAAATTTTGCCACCCCTGGATTTAAAATAAAAGAACAGACAACCAGGAAAGGCTCGTCAATAACCATGAATAAAACTAGCATGTTAACTAGGAGTAAATAATTATTTCAGCGTACATAACTGATTCTTAAAAGGATGTTCTGCAGACAGAAAAGTTAAAATAGTAGAAAGTACCTACTTACTTTACTAAAGGATCAAGGCTAATGACATAAGAACAAGTCCCTACAGGGAAAACAGCAACAATATGAATAAGGGAGAAGGCAGTCTGCCCTTCTGTTCTCCTGTCATGTTTTTTTTTAAACACACCCAGAAATTTATAACAACCACATAGCCATGAAATTACTAAAACCAAGAAGCTATGCACTTTAGTGACTGAATAATTAGCAATAGTATCATTATTGTTAACATGAATATTGCTCATAAAACAAGCTATTTTTGGAAATAATATTAAAAGACACCATTCCAAGTACAGTGCAGAGAAGAACTGAGGAAGTAATTCAGATAGAAATGGAAGGATAAAATTTAAAACTCTGTATTACTTTTGGGGCAGTGGGCAACAAAGAAGCCATGCTAAATATAATGAATCAATTCACGTCATCCGCATTGCCTCATGCCATCAGGAAGGAAAAAACCAAATCTCTGTAGCTCCTTTTCTCTCACTTCTACTGTAATAATGAGCCCCAGGTATATCTCCCCCTTCCAGTCATAAATTTTGATTTGCTACAAAAAAATCTGCAGAAAAGTTACAAAATCAAATTAACAGAAAGTAAGTACAATAAGGGCCACATTTAGAGACAGTTACTTACTCACTGTAGGGATTAACTGTGGATTATCCTTTAATATCAGATTTTTAAGTTTACGTACATTAGCACAGCTCCATTCAAATAAATGGGGCCATGCCTTTTTGTCCCAGTTGATGATCCAGCCTGTAACATTCTTGGAAAAAGTGAGATTTCGTTCACCTGAACAGAGACTCAATGGGATGCCTCTGAGCTCAAAGTTGTAAGTCAGTGTTCACAGCAAGCAGAGTTTCACACCACACCTGCTGAGACGTTTCAGCTACCCTGAATTCACCAAAAGTCCACTTTGTCTGCGAAGGAAGGTAAAAAACCCTCACAATACAGCAGCAAATTAAGAAGGGGAGGAGGGACACCCTATTTTTAAAGCCCATAAAATGCAGAGAAATCTCAGCTCAGTGGGGAGGTGAGTATGTGGGCGAAGGGTAATTTTTTTGATATATCTTCAGAGAACTACAATTTACAGGTAAGTAATTATCCCTTCTGTAAAAGACATACATTTCAGACTCCCAACTTTTGGAAGCTAGACTATCTCTAAGGCGTAAGCTTACAAAGATGGGGAGAAGAAAAACGCAGTAGCTTTGTGGGACTACCATGTGATTAAAAACCAACAAAAACCACACCAGGGTACCACTATAATCAGTCCATTTACCAGCAGAGGAATTTCTCCTACGTAACCTGAGCTTGGTGATTTGCAGAGTGCAGCAAAAGCATTTTTAGAGGCACATGATTAGGTTTAGAGGCAGTGAGATGGCTCAGAGGAAGCAAACATTCAGTCTCAGTAGATTGTGGGTGGAGAGCGAGGAATTATTATTGCTACCAGGATGTTTTGAAAATGTTTTTTTACTATATGCAGATTTTTCTAAGACAGAAAAATAAATGTGCAGACACCTCTTGGGTGTTTGGATGCTACAAGGTGTGTCTGGGCTAAGGGGACACCGAACATACCCAAAATTATTTCACTACTTTAAAAAAGACTAGCTGCATCTAGAGTGGGCCTGGTTTTGCCATGTTCTCTGTGAGTTATCTCCTGGCTCTGAAAGCAGATAAGTAGGTGGACACATACTAGGATACATCTGTTGTTACAGGTCCTACATTGCAGCATTAAAGGCATCGCTGTGCAGAAAGGGATGCTGAGGTGACTCTCCAGAAGGAGGTATCTCTCTGCACATAGGTAAACCTAAGATCAAGAGCGCCGTGTTCAACATGTCCAAAGTGGTATTACGGTGTTTGGCTAACTCCTGAACTTGAAGGTCAGGCTCTGCACCTTGATGGGGACTGCTGCTCAGCACACCTTGTGTGTGAGTGCCTTGACTTCATCTAAACAGTGCAACGTGACCTGTTAGATTCTTGTAAATTTGATGTAAATGTCCTCTCCATATATTGGTATCTCCAGGGATCACCTCATCATAGTCAAGTTAATCTACAGAGATGCCCTGTATGAAGGAGCTTTCAGACTTGGGCTCGATCTCATCCATCCCTTCCAGCTTTGGGAGTTACTACCTTAAGAGGCAGAATTAGAGGTGTGCAGATGGAGAGGACTTGCACAGCCTCACTTTGCATTTGTGCCACCCTATTTACCTCTCTCCCTACCTCTCTGTCCTCCTCTGCTTATTCTTTTTCCTAGTTTCCTACAGACGTGGTTTTTTGGGAACCTAGGTCAGTTCCTCAAGCACTGTGAATCTTAGCCGTAGTTTCTAACTTTTCTACATCTCCATTACAGTGTCTTTGCTATACTGGTCCCTTTGATAACAGGCAGAGCTTCTGTAGCAGCAGCAATTGAGATAAACTGACATTTGTTACATTGAAGAAATAAGTCCTTTAGCTGTTTGGAGCATCCCTACTCTCTTTTTAAACAGCTAAAAGACTCCCTTTAAAAATCTAACAAATGGTAGTTAATCTTCATTGGTGTCTCTCTAGTGTCTCTCTAGTAGCATCTGTATTAAAGGTCCTGGCTCAGCACTGGTAATAGCACTGATCTGTTAGTGTTGGCATCTCTAGTGAGGACTGATTAAGGACATGGGGAAGTAGACTGACTGCCCAAGTAGCACAGGTCAGGCAGCACAGGAGGAATTAGGGAGATTTAATGGAATACAAGAGAAAAGATGGCAATGTTGCTGTGGGGCTTGGGCTGGAAGCTGTAGTTGTTACTTCCTTAAGAACTGAGACATCCTTAAGGAAGTATGAACTACAGCTTTCTGCCCAAGCCCCACAGCAACCTTGCTAGCAATTTGTTACCAAGTTTTTAACCTCATAAACTCATAAAATTATAATGACTACCATAATTTATGAAGGGGAAAACCTAAGCCACTGAAAGGTAAAGGGACTTTCCCAAGTACAATCATTAATGATAAGGAAGGGGAAGAGGTAGTACTGTGTCCACTCTCAACATTCAAGACATCACATAAAAGATCTGGTACTTTGTACAGGTCAAATTCAGAAGGAACACTATAGGTGTGACAGTAAGACTGTAGTCTTTAGAGTCCATTTTGTGTTGACTTTACACACAGCAACCTTTACCTTGAAACTATTACCCTCTACTGAAAATGAAAGTAAGCAAAAAGTACCATGTTCTCTACATGTAGAATAGCAAGCTCCCAAATACTGTTACGCAGAACAAGAAGCTTTGATAAAAGCTTTCTTGAAGATACATCTCAAGGCCAATGTACACAATGTACACTTTCATATTTAAAGATGTGAGAAGAAACATGCAAAGCCAGTATTCTCAAATCCTCTGTACTTGTGTCTTTTCATCATACCGCTAGGATGCCAGTTTGCCAATTTTGCAAACAATTTAGAATTGAACAGTCTTTTTTTAAACCTGTGAGGGGGGGGGGGGGGGTGGGGGGGCGGTGGTGAAGAATTTATAAAAGGAAACATAACTGTGTCAGTTTTAGAAATAATCTGCAAAAGGAGGAGGTAGATTGGCAGGTATAATGGCAGACCAGAGCCAGAAAGCAGAGACACATCATTAAAAGCATTAACTAGGTGATTTGAGGAATTACTTTGGCAGAAAGCCAATGTGACATTGGTATTATTTCATGACAGACTATGTTTCACCAAACCCTTATATTAGTTAGACCCCTAAAAAGCAAATTAGTGAAATAATTAAACATTTCTACCTTTTAAGTTTTGGGAGGTTTCAAACTTTTAATCCATGAGAATTTGAACTTTATTCATCCACTACTCACAGAACAGTTGAGATTCTCACAAAATTGTTCTGTCTTGAAGCTTTATCAAGAGCTCCACCTCTTGCCCTAGTCTCCAGTACAAAAGGATAGAAATAATTTCAACTCAGGCTGACTCCTTTTGCAGGCACTCAGGTACATCTCATTTACTGGAAATTCACTATGCATCTCCTAGTTCCAAAGGGCTGCTCATTCCTTTACCATGGCTCTCCATCAGCTCCTGGTGGATCATCAGTTTGTTCTTTTTCTTGTCTAGATTAGGCTGGTCCTGATTGCCCCTTTGCATCTGAGAAAAGACACTGCCTCAGGCCATAACCATTTCCTTGAGAAAAATAATTTGGTGAGACTCTCTTTTACCCTGTTCCAGAAGCACATTATTCGGGAGCTTCTCTTCCTACACTTGAAATTCACTAAGGCAAACACGCTCCTGTAGAAAGAGTAATGAATCCAACTTCGTTTTTAAGCACTTCTTGCTTACAAGAATGAACCATTTCAATTAAACAGCACGAGCTACTTAAGTCAAGACACATTTCCATTCACTGGTGGCTGATCATACACAAATTATGGGGAAAAAGTCACATACAGAAGAGTGACAGAGACATATCAGCTTTTACCTAACAGTGAAGAGGGGGGGTAGAAGTCAGTGTCACCACTTTAGTCAAAACGTGTTTTTAACAAAAGACATTTGCTAAATTACTGATATACTTTCATAGTATTTTCAAATATTTATACTATGAACTAATGATGCCCTCTCAATCTGTGAAGAGCGTCTTCTGTACAATCCTTTGTAAGAAAGGAAATACATAAAAAGGCAAGGAGGGCTTGGGAAAGGGCATGCATAAGACCAAACTCCACTCATCTATGGTCCTTCCATCAGACTTCCTCCTCATCTCCTATTCCTCTCACCCATCACCCCATGGTCAGAAACCTCTCTGGGGCATTGCTTGCCTGTTTGCCTGCAACACCACAGCTACAAAAGCCATCAGCTTAGAACTTGAATTTTTTAAAGTCTTATTTTTCTTTTCCTTCCAACAGGATTTAAAAAAGAAATAAATAGATCTACTGGCAGATGAGCTTCTTTCTAAATGGGAACACTATTACAGAGCCAGAATGCTCCTTTATGTTTCTGAAGCCTCCTTCACATTGTGTAAATGCACACTTGCAGAGTAATCATGTGTTTTCCATCATCATTAGCAGCATGACACTGGAAGGTTCCCACAAAGAAGAGCCCATTTAAATAATTAAGGAATCTTTATGGTATGAACATCTTCATGTAGCGAATTGTAACACAGTAGATAATGCTACCAAAAAATGTCCTGAAAGCTTCCACACCCACAAATTAGAACTGGGTTTTCTTTCACCTAAGCTTGCAGTAGGGGTTGGGAGCAGAGGGTGGAAAATGAGGGGAAGAAAGGAAGAAGAGTTCACACTGAGGTAATAAACTATTGTTTCTTTGGAAACCTTAAGCTTTGTCCAAGTTCTTTAAAATCAATATAAATGGGATACACTTGGGTTGCAGATATAAATAAAAACCAAGAATGTCTCCCACATACATACTATTGATAGAAGAAGAAGTAGTTTGAAAATAGGGTTTAAATCATCTTTCCCAGCAGCTTTAAACCTCACCTTCTAGCTAGTGACATTGAGCTTCTGGCAAGAGGTAGTTTCATGTATGAAATGTGTCTCCTAAAACTGAGAGGTATACAGAGTAGAGTAAGATAATACGTCAACAAATTATGTCCTAGAGATTGAAAGCAATCTAGCTAGCCTGCACTAGCTTATCCCACTGTATACAGAAAAGTACTAGGTGTCAAGATATCACAGAAAACAGTTTAAATCTTACTAGCCTAACAGAATAAAAATACATTGATTCATGTTTTGGATAAAGGGTGAAAATAAAAATAAAAAGAACAACCAACCCAAACAAAAACAACCCCACAAACCAAAAAAACCAAACCACAAACAACTTACCTCAGTCACTTACTTACCCAGTAGCTCCCCTCTCTCAGGGCTATTGAACGACGGGAAACCATTGCAACTCCCAGCACTCCTTATGGGCCACCCCTGCATCTTTATCAAAGCTTCCACGGGAAAGCCTACTTCATACGGTTTTGTGACCACTTGCCCTGGCCATTTATGCAGCCAGTTGTCCACTCGGCACAACTTATGAAGTACTGATATAGCCTAAGTGATACATTTTAGGTTAAGTTTATGTTTTAAGCAGAGAACCTGCCAAAAATGGAAAATTATTCTGCATTTTACATACCCCTATGACTTAAAATGGAGGGATCAGACAATGACTGGGATTCTAGCCATCAGTTAGGACACTAGAAAAAGAACAGACATGTTATTGCCAAGTTGCCTTTGCAAGTATATAGAAATTTTTTAAACCAACTTGCTTCAAATTCTTGAGTTTCAGAATTCCTCTTGCTTGTCAGGGAACATGATGAGATTAACTCCATGTTAATGTTTAAAACTTCCCGCCAAAACTCTAAGTACTGAAGTGCACTACAGCTTTGACTAAGAAATTGCTACATTGAATATCTCTCAAACTTCTTTGCCAAGTAAGACAGAACAAAGACCTTTCCACATTGCAAAAAAAAGGGCACATACGACACTTGTCCATTTGGTGTGAAAAATAAATTGTTGCATAAGGGACAACTTCAGTGGATTTTTATACACCCTCTTCAGAGTGCAAATGCTTTTGAAAGCCGTAAAGCAAGTTTCCTACAACAATATATTACTCTACTGTAAAAAAAAAAAAAAAAAAAAAAAAAAGTCACAGGCTTATTATTCTTTAATAGTTTTTCCTGGTCCTGGAACATTCATAAGACAGTGCAGTCATTGTAAGAATGGCTTCCACGAAATAACTGTTTCAATTACATCATCCTTGCTCATTACAAGTTTTTGGTTTAGACATTAGGACATAGCAGTGCCAGGTAAACTCATGGCTCTTCCCAGTGGATTTCTGAACGTGAAGATGGCTGAGACAGGAATTCTCCTGTCCAAGTCCTTAGCTAAATTGCCATTTGTTTCATGCTCACTCTTGCTTCTCCACATTGTGATTTATATTTGGCAAGATGTCTTTATACCTGTGCTTATAGTTTTTTCTAAGAAACTCTGATCTAAAACTTAAGATTCATCTACGTGGTACCTGCATGGTCAATAACATCACATTGCATTTCTGCATATTTTAGATATGGCACAGCAAGTATCCCTGTGTTTTAGTGTAAAAATCTGCTTCTTGCTACAGCTGTGCAAAAACATTGATTATATCAGTAAACAGAATTCAGCTGTAGGTAATCCAGAAAACTCAGAAAAGCCTATGCTAGGAAAATACTTTTTCTAATTTTTCTATTAAGTATTTAGGTAAATGCCTATCATCCCCAGGAGATTTTTAATTATTAAAGACATGGAGCATGAAGGAAGGTCAATATCTAGTCCTGGTTAACTCCAAGAATCAAGGATGCTAAACAGGTAAGTTAATTGTCTTTTTACCGCTTATATAATCTCTTACGCTGGAGTTGAGGAATGCAAGAGCTAGATTGATACTGCAGTAGCTCCCCCTGCTGATAACATATGGAAGACGACTGCTTCATAATTCATGTATGGGCAAGCAAAAGCCACCTGCAGCCAGGAAAATGGATTAAAAATTAGTATTTTACTACTTAAAATTACCAGACCAATCTGAGACCAAATTATAACCTTTTGGCATCCTCGCTGGTTTCATGTAAAACGAGACATCCTGGGGCTCACTTTTAAGGGTGGAAGAGGGGAATTAAGTAGGTGAATTCAAGACCCTTTTACCACTACACTGTTCTCCCAAGGCTGCCCACCCTTAGTGACAATTCACGTGTTCTTAACTGATGGTATAAAATAAATTAAGCATTAAGCCCAACCAAATATAATTCCTATTAAGAAAATAAGATTTATAATCTTTATTGTTTACTTACATATAATAAATATAATACAGAACAAAACCATCACACCCATTGATTGTATTACACAGGCTGTTCATCAGAATACATTACATTTTCTTTTCGTCAGCCCTTTTATAGGGTTTTGGTATTGGATATTAAGAATCAATTTATAAACCTATCAACACAAGAACAATCTTCCAATTTTCACCTTTATGCATTTCAAATATTCATATATATATACTGATTTTGTTAAAAATATATAAGTACTGTTCAATATTTGCAATATAGGCCTTTAATTTCCATTCATTAGATCTCTTTTAATATAGAGCATTTCAAAATAATAGCTTAAATCTGATTTTAATTAAAAATACTTTATTCTGTATTTCTCATTTAACTGACACACCACACCCCACCCAGAAAACAAAGAGACAGGACAAAACCACTCCAGGCAAAAGCCAATGTTCGCTTTTAAAAAGAAAGGGTAAAAGTTCCGGTCCTTGCTTCACCTGTACAATTCTGCAATAATGGAGACACCAATTTGGTATAAAGAGGGAAGGAAGAAACCAGAAGCCAGAATTTCTGAGGAGACATGCATCTTCATTTCAGATTTACTACTGCCATCCTGCGGTTTTCTTGGCTTAAAATCACTGCATCAAGCCATAATTATATCTTTTTTTCTGCATGAATATACTAACCATTAAACGAAATTAGATAAAAATGCTACGTTTCTTTTTTATCAAAAATAGATCAAGGTTTAACACACTTTGAAATCAGGTATTTAAGTGCAAATTCAATACACATCAGTAATTCATGTTCTGGTCTCACTAAGGAAATGGTTAAAAGATTATGCTTAAAGATGTTTCATAGAGGAGATATACCTGGAACTAGTGTGCTCTCAGAACATCTGAATTATCAGCAAATCATACAGACTTCATGCAAACACAAGTTTTCTTCAGTTTGAAGTTCTTCAGTTAAAGCAGCTTCCGCTTTAAAAGTGTTATTCAGAATTCACTGAAACTTAGTACAAAATGTAATGCCAAAAAGACCATACAAACTACTATTGGTTTTGTGCATCTTTTAATGCACCCAAGCTTTAGACATTTCACAAATCAATCTGTATAAACAACTAAGAAAAAGTTTCATAAACTAGTTTTACTAATACCCACTCCAAAGAGAACTTACACAAATTTTAAATCGTTACAAGGACCCTTCAGCTGTACAATTCTGAAGTCTTATCGCATACCCATTACATTTCTCTAATTCCATTCAGGTAATGTCAACTTGAACAACCGGCTAAGCTTTCAATATAGCTTTGTGTAAACAGCCTCTCATTATTTTCAATTAATAGAACATTCATTTGTAACTGGACTGTATGTGGGACTTTTTAACACTTCACACACAAAAAAAACCCCAAAACCTAAAACCCCCAAAACACAGAGAAGAAACTCGTTAGTATGTACGCTCTCCAAATACAATTTTTTCCATGTTTTTTTTTTAACAATCACAAGCCTTAATTTAAGTATTCGGCTTCAATATGAAATTAATTAAAATACCTATATTCTACATTAAATCAAGATCAACCAGAAATCAATCCAAAACACTATTGCCTAAGCACCTCTTAGATGTAGTTGGACTATGTAAGAAACTACCCCAATGATTTTAAAGCTGATCCCATACGTTGCCCAGTAAGATTATTTTCAATTAAGATTTATTTTTTTAATTATTATTTAAAGTTGTTTTTTTTCTTCCTCAATAGTAAAGGGATACTGTTTGGCTGGAAAGCTCCTGCTATTTCCCTAGCTAGAGAAAAAAAGAGAGTCAAAATATTTTAGAAATTACTCATCCTGGTAGAGGAACTTGTTTAATTGGCATGCAAAAGGTCAGAATTAGGTAGAGGTATCACCTGTAACACAGACAAGGAAGAAAAGACTTGTGGGCTGGGAACACCAGTAATATACTGAAAGATATCTCTAATGAAAACACAGTTTTCATTATAAAATGTGTTTGCACATTATAAAACTAGTTCTATTCTAAATGGCTAAGCATATTATAAAACTAGTTCTATTCTAAATGGCTAATTCCTCTCAGCTTGATAAGTGTGGTTTTCTGTTTGTTTTTGTTTGGTTGGTTTTTTTTAAACTGTGGGAAAACTTCACAAACATATGTGAAGAGCTATAGAAAAATCCCTGAATTATTGTTTCTGAGGCCGTTCCAGTATCCAGTCGTATTTCTTCCGTGAAACATCTACAAGATTTGTGCACCTGCCCTGACAAAACAGTCAAAAGTTCATTAAAAAAAAATCAAAAGAACGTTGAATACAACTTTATAAACTGAGATGCAGTTGAAGAACTCTGCACTTGCAGAACTACACAGCTGCTTTCTACAAAAATGCTCAGACACAAGCCTTTTATGGTTTTTAAAAGAAAGAAGTGAAAACCAGATGAAATCCTGGATGCGTTCCACATCATGGTAGGCATTCCAGAAATAGTCTGGTTACCTTCTAATACCAAGATGTAATACTTTACCTCAGAGGAGAGTGAGAACACAGATAACTAAGTAGAGTCACATTTATATGTTAGATTTATGTTTTATGTTAGATTTCTAACAATACACAGAATTAGGGCAGTCAAAACACAATTACAGTAGCTTTACCTAGAGAGGAAATGCCCTGTTGTACTCTTTGCAATGTGAATGTAAATGTAGATGTGAAATGAGAAATCAAGAGGAAGCTGATCCTCAAGGCTGGTGGCTATGATCACATATTCTCACTATCGACAAAAAATTCTCCCAAAGTATACAACTAATTGAAGTGGTTTACATTTCTCATACTGCTGATTTTAAAGAAAAGTCAAGTAGCAAGACAAATTCACCATCTAAATAATAAAGCTGCATGCTGGCTATAGGGAAATAATTTTTGTGACCCGTTACAGTAGTACCTTTACCATTTTTACCAGCACTAAAATCCCTCAAATTTTTACTACTGAAGTCTTAAAGCAAACCACTCCAAATATATGCTGCAGACAGAAATACTGCAAAGGCATAAACGTCAACCTGACTATGGAGTTTCTTTTCAATAAAGTTTTACTTTATTAATGCTGTCTATGATTCTCATGGGCTTTGGATCAAATCCCAGTCTAGCCAAAGTAACTTTACTGGAAAAATAAACAAAAATCCCCAAGGTGAACAGACTTCGTAGAAATTTAATCATATAAATGAATATAGTTATGCTAGAAGATTTATACTGGTACTCTACCCCAGAATCAGATTATGTATTACTATAGCATTGCCTAACCCTGAAAGTTAATGTCACTGTCATGCCATAAGTGCAGCCTCCAAATCAGCAGTGTAACTATTCATTTATATGGCACATGGTACAATAAAGTAGAAAACCATACACAAATTGTAGCATCAGTTTAGAATGGATGTTTGTCCAAAAAGTAACGAAGTGTTGGGCAGAGTGTATTTTATTGACACCTTTAAATGCTCTTAACATTCTCAACATGATTTACCTGATAAACCTAAAGAAGTTCAATATGAAAGTTACATGATATGAAATGTTTGAACAAAACCTGAAAAGGGTTGTAATAATTTTAAAAGCTGGATTAGTTATCAGCTCTCACAATGCATGGTATCATCCATATTTCCCTGAGAAATCATGCCCTGCAATAACCATGTAAAACAAAATACAACATTAATGCAATCCTGGATTAGATAGAAAAAAAGAAAACAAAAACCCCAACAAACCCACATGCATAACAACTGATTTTGAACCAACACTTAAATGCTACTGCAGTTATAACTTAAATTGCAGACACTATATATGACAGCCACAGCAGAAATGGTAATTGATTCAGAACTTATCCCAAATAAAACTGGTTAAAAGTACCATCCTACAGTTAGCCATATAACTCAACACTGTGATATTAACATTAGTTCCCGTTTCTTGATTTTTGAGTATGCTACTTCTGATCTTCATTTACAAACATACAAACACACTGCCTTACTGAGGCCTATTTTCATGTGAAATTTGAAAGTGTGTCCATAAACTCACCCTGTGTCTAAAGTTTAACTGCATTTCCCCCTCCTCTGATAGATTAGCTCAGTAACTTAATTTCCCTAAGTAGGGAAATCTCCCTTTTAGTAGGGAACAGGAATGATAACATTCAACACAAAGAGAGATGGAACCAAGAATTACAAAGGAACTGTTTTACCATCTTATTTAAAGCAATCATAGTTGTGAATAGCAGTACCTAGGCACAATGAGTATTGTGAAAGAGAACGACAATTACAACAGCACACACCAAGAAAAATAATGTGCAGGCTCTCTTATTTTTGCTAGTACATTACAAGGAGGTATGCAATGCATATACCAGCATACCCCATCAAGTATCACATGCAGCACCATGGTTTGTCATTCAAAGAATAACCCTGCTTAACACCGTATTTCTGCAGAATACTTAACATACTTTAGCATTTGCCACACCACAGTGAAACAACCAGGCAGTGCCTTAGTCTCCCTGCTTCTGAATGTCAGTGTGCAGTCCGTTCAAGCCCAACTCCATGACAAGCCAGACCAGTCACATATTACAGCCCCCACCATCTTACATGGATTTCCACAGGCAAAAAGCCAGTAAGCAAGAGACAGTGTACACTAGGCAACAGAAACATCGGGCCCTCATTGTCTTCAGTGGTATTCATGTGCCCCATACTTTGTAAGTAACGTTGAGTACTGATGTCACATGTATTTCAGTCCTTTCCTGAATTAGTATCACAGCTACAGCAGCCCCTCTTAATGAACACATTTTTGGCATGACTGAAACCTAACACAAAGCCACCAGAAAAACTGAACTCCTTTTTTCCACTTGTTCTGGAATGTAGTCCACAGTACATCAAACTGTGCAAGACTCACCAAGGCCCTAGAAGCAAAGGCATGCTATGTGGCATTTGGCAAATTACCATCATTTCTTCCATATATAAAACGCAAACAGCTCCAAAACCTCAATCACACAGACAGAAGTAATTGTTGGTTGTCTCATCGGATTATAGGAATTAGTTCAACTGCGACAGAGCAACACGTAGTATTCATTTTCCATTTTGCAGGCATGGGAAATCACTGTTACTTAAGCATCTAATGACATTCAAAGAAACGCTTGAGATAAAAAATTCATTATTTTTTTTTAAAGTGTATGTGCTTCCTACAAGAAATAAGTCAGAATAAAGACATTCCCAAATTGAAACAGTAAGAGCAATTTATGCTAGCGTACAGAGGTAAAGCATTTATGAGAGAGCTCCTTCACATTCCAGTTGTGTCATGAGGAAGAAAAACCCACCATGTCTCCATTACGTCAGAGGTACCTGAGAATCAAAGCTAAATCTCTTGTGCATGTATCAAGCACCCATAAGAGCTACGCAATTTACATTTCAAATTAGACATTATATTTATAAAATATTATTGTACTAAAAATCACAAGATTTTATAGAAAAAACTCATCACACTCTATTAAATGCAGGAACAATGTTACATGTTATAGCTTCCGTAATTAAAACACATTTCTTGTAACTACAGGGCACCACTGTTTAAAAATCTTTTCAGGAAGGACAGTTCGTTCTGTTGCTTACTCTTTAAAGAACTGTAACGTAATGCAGAAAGACTGTTCAAGCTACCTAGTATCATGAGATTAAACTATTTAGTATCTTTAAAAAGAAAATTAACACATTTTTGTTAAACACAAAAACAGCGGGAAGACCCTAACTTTGAGTTTAGTGAACATTCTTCAGCATTCCTGAGGTCAGAGACAGAACAATATTCTGTTAGTACTTATCTCGGTAACCTCTCAAACTAATGAGTAATGCAAGTTATCAGTAGTCATAGACATGGGAGACTACGATGATCTTTCACTTTAAGCTGTGAACATAAGGACAAATATGAATAGCAATTGTCCATTATTCATTACTGCTCCAATTCTATCAGTATAACCAAATTCAAAAGACGTTATTAGAGTATTTTGCTAAAAATACTGTAATTGCCCATCCAAAAGCAAACTCAGTTTTCCCAGGCTTAGGCTGCTGATGCCACAAGTCCCAACTGATTCAAATTTTTAGTTAATGCCTGGTATTATATATTCAGTATGATCTCATTGAAACATGTAATTCATTGAAAACAGATTTTCAATCTATTAAACTATATTAGCTAATCAATTAGCTTTTTATTGTGACTAAGCCTTAACATTACTTCTTGGAAAAAAGTTGAAGCTAAGATCCTCTAATTTGTCATAATTTAGAAGAAAAAAAAAAATCCTTAAAAAAAAAAAGTCAAAACAAAAAAAACCCCACAACTAAGGAAATGTCATTCACCAAAAATCCTTGAAAATTCTACCAAAGTCAAATGTAAAATTAGTTCTACATCCTGCATTTTCAACCCCTCTGCTTGAGGGGTTTGGGAATTGAAACGTGAAGTTTCCCAAAATGCCTACATAAATGTAGTAATTGTTTGTTTTGGGTTTATGGTTTTGTAGTGTGGCGTTTTTTTTTTAATTCCTATTTCAGGTGTCCAAAGAAGAACTTACTAGCTCATCTTAAAGAGATGCCTCAGATCACTGAAACTTGTAGTGTAATCCAGTATTAAAAATTGGAAGGAAACTTCTGATAAAGGTGCAATATTTGACCAGAATAGCCCTCAGATTCATTTTTATTTCCTTCTCCACTTACAGATTTTTACATTAAATTCTAGCTGCCGACTAATCAATCCTTCTAAATGTATAGCTAAGCATGTAGCTTTCCTGCATTCCCTCTCATCTAGTTGTATTACCAACACAACAAAATTTCTTTTGGAAGGATCATTACGGAGTGTCAAAACATGAAAAGGCATTTATGGTATGTCATCCTTCTATATTTGTGTGGAAGGACAGTATAAGTACCTCACATTATTAATAATCTTGTTATATGGAAGAGAATACTGTTAGCTGAAAATCCATCCCACATTCATTGTTAAAAACCAAAATTAACTTTAATATAACTGTCTTATAGGCCAGAAGTTGGAAAATGGCACTGACTAATTTCAAATATTCCTGAAAATAATTATTCATAACTTTTCAGAATCAAATAGGATAGAAGCACTGCAGTGGAAGGAAGATACAGGTTATAAGGAAAATTATAAGTTTTAGTATAAATTTATTAACGCAACTGAAAAAAAAAAATTCAACGCAAACACCTTTATCTTTCAGATTGTTTAGCAGGTTACTGTACTGCCAACCTACTGACTGAAAACTTCCACAACTAATTTGATCTCTTTCATAACTTGGCAGCTATACATGTGAAAATTCTGAAATTTAGTTTTCCATGTGAAGTAATTGGGAATAAGAATGGGTTACAGAATCAGTCTGTTTAAAACAAATACTGATTTTGCGAACGTACACCCAAATGTACTGTAATTAGCAATATTTTATCATTCACTAAAATTTTAAACATCCCAGATTGTTAGGTAACAAAAGATTTTTAAACATTGGCACCCACTGCCATTACAAGGCTTCTCAAAATGGTATAAGACAATATATATGTAGTGTTCCAGGACCATTCAAAGATCCTGCCTCAATAATTACAAGAATGTACTTAATAAATTATTTTTCTATTTTCTTCTATTAATATGCAAATAGTTTATACAACATAAAAAAGTTAATTTGTACCTACTACAGGTAACATACCTATTCCGCTTTTCATCTGAAAGCCCGTAAGACTTGATACCTGCAAACTTATTTACATAACTCATTTGAAAGTATTTTTTAAAAATAATATTGTCCAGCATTTAACAAAATCGTGAGTTAAAAAAAGAAAGAAATCACTTAACAGCATTTGTTTTCTTGATTTTGTCAAGTAACTTCACCAGCTCAGTGTTATAAGGCAGGGTGGTTGCTCAGATGGACTAAGACTCCCTATGGTGATAGGCATGTAGTAAATTCGTTCATTTATAAAACCAGATGAAATCAAGAAAGAGGAAAAGTTTTGAGTTTCAAAAGAACTGAAACTTCTTATTTTTACTACAAATTCAGAATAGGCACATGATTCCTTAGGGACTTTTCCAGAAGATTGTCTCTTCGCTGGGCATCATTCCATTGTTAAACTAAGAAGAAAAGAAAAAAAAAGAAAGAAAAAAAAAAATTATCAGGGCTACATAACTAAGGATTACAAAAAAGAAATCAACATATGTATTTGTTTCCATCTTACTAATAAAGGATATAACTTGTGTGTCTTAAGCTTAAGACATCACAATTATTGTTTTGGTCAGAATATTTTTAATTTCATTATTAGATGTAAGCAACACTGGAAAATAAAAATATACTTCTCATCATGTAATTCTGCATGCGTTATTTGAAAACTAAATCCCTGAAGCACAGGACTAAGAGTCCTCAACTATGTCTGTCTTTATGCTCCAAGATGGTATCAACAAAACATGTAACGCTCCGGTTATGATGTTTGCATAACCTCTTAGAGAGGGATATTTTGCAAACTCCCTAGTTATTCTAGTCTGGTTTCCCTACACTTATGAGAAATATTTTCCCTAATATTTAACGCAATTTAACAACCTAATTCTTGTCAACCACAAACACAAGGACTCCTTTCCATTTTCTAGACCCATAATGATAAGTCTGGTGATGTCCTCTAAACCTCCTTAAGCAGCCAATGTTCTTCATGAACTGCATCAGCCCAAACTGAGACCTCAACAGCATTAAAGAGTGTAATAATTACTTCAGATCTCTTCCACCCACATCATCCACATGAAGAAGCTGTATGCCTCTTCTGGTTTATTGGCTCACGTCCAATTTTTGATGAACGTTGTTAGTACTATTAAGTAAAAAACTACTTTACAATTCAAAACCATTGACCAAGAACTGTATCAAGCTGAGAATAATACTTGGACACAAATAATAATAATAATAATATTCTTTAAGATACCCTTCAAAACTCTATCCGTCAATACAGAACAAGATTAACTGTATGCTCTGTAAAAACATGTGCTTATGTAACACAAATGCCATCATGAAAACCAATCCTCTCCTTTCTCTGTATTCTTTGAAGCTTATTAAGCATACCTTTTGTCTATGAACAGCAACTGTCTCCATCTTGTGAAACACTATGCATAGGAATGAGACTTTCACACTGCTCACTTTCTTCTGGCATTCTTAAAAGAAACAGATTTATTTATTTAAATTTATACAGAAATATTAAATTGGTTGTTATGAAGCCAATGTAAGTACTCAGTATGCTAGGTTTTTTGCAGCCATTAAAAAGCATAAAAAGACCCCTTTAATTCATAACATATACTCAGGTTTCCACAATTTTCACTGCATACTCTGGGTACAGCAACTATCATAGAAGCATTAAGCGGGGAAAGAAACCTGACAGCCACTAGTTAAAATGTAAACAGAGTTCACATCTTTCCATTTTCTGATCAATACGTAGGTTAATAAATGGATTAGCAACTACTACTATTAAGAAATTAGCACACTTGAATACACTTGAATATAAAATTAGATGAAAATAAATACAGTATGAGCATTGTGACTTATGAAAGAGTATAGAATATTGGAAAGGCTAAAGAAGCGACAGGGTTACACTTTGACTGCCTTACCTCTGAATTCGATGTTTTCTACAAATAAAGGCAAAAATTCTTCTGATTCCCACCATCACTGGATCCCAGTTGTTATAGTGACATAAGAGAGTTGCAATGAAAAAGGAAAAAAATACAGGTACTGCCCCTGCAAAAAATAACCAGGAAAACTGCACCTGGAATTAAAACAAACATCATTCACTTGACAGTAAAAAAAAAAATGTGGCATACTGTATATTTCGAATAATCATTATTGTAAGTTTGAGATGCAATTTCAGTTCTTTTAAATCAGGCGAAATATTACAAATATTTTTGTAAGTTATTTGGCACAATTTCTGTAGCCACTGCTACTCCTAATCAATGAACAACCTTTCTTCACTGGTCCGTTCTTTACAATGGAACATACTGTTTGCACTGTGGTGTGGATGAAGACTGGTATTTCCAAATAGTCTCACTTTTAGGTTTTAGCTGTCTGACTGGTACCAATGAGAAAGTCCCCTAGACACTTTAAAAATTCTGAATAAGAGATATCACCTGAAAGATATGTGCACCTGTTTATTCACTATGAATATACCACCACTGAACGGTAACTGCTGAAATCAATGCACATAGACTATGCCACTGGGAATTTATAATAATTCTCTTTTAATTTAAAAAAAAAATGGCAGGGTGCATTATTTGCCTAATTTATACTAAGTTCTACTTGTATCTATACTACTACTTGCGTCTATCTACTACTACACTCAGGAGTGATCATCTGAGACTGGTTTAAAATTATAGAAGGTTAGAGGGAGGTCAGGCACTGGGACAGGCTGCCCAGAGCAGCTGCGGATGCCCCATCCCCGGAAGTGCTCAGGGCCAGGCTGGATGGGGCTTGGAGCAACCTGGTCTGGTGGAAGGTGCCCCTGCCCATGGCAGGGGGGTTGAAACTAGATGGCCTTAAGGTCCCTTCCAACCCAAACTGTTCCATGATTCTATGATTCTAGATGACGGTGGAGCACAAAGCCCAGCCACCGAAAAGCCCACCTGGCGAACAGCGCGCGGGCACGGCAGCACTGCTCCCCCTTGTGGAGAAAATTTCCAAAGCTGAAGACTTCGGAGAAGCCAGAGAAAATTTCGATACCTACCACTCATCTTCACTTTCAAAAATCTAGTAACGGCAATTGTTAGAGCCTCGTGTTATCCTTACTGATTTCTAACGGAAATTCGTAAACACCCAAGTTACCAAAAGGAGTATTTAAACAGTTGTTAAAAGTTTGGTTGTAATTTTTTAAGATTCAGATTTATGTCATATTATTACAGAACAATAAAAGACCCAGAAAGAAATTATAGAAAGAATTATACATATTGGATAATTACCATTCCATTTGACAGTCATACGAAGACTGCATACATTCATACTTTAATCTTTACATTATGAGCCATGCTAGTGCCATTTTTATGTGGGTTCCTTTTCAGAAAACTGAAATGTGATGTAAAAACACAAGGCTGGCCAGAAGCACTAACTGGAAAGCCTGAAGTCAGCAGCTTAAATTTCTATCAGCCTAACTTGGACACCTGAGACTTCAGTGAGCACAGGGCTTGGCTTAGGATATTTTGATGTTTGTATGACAAAGATGTACTTGCACAAATACACTTGTACAACCTCCAAGTCTACAGGAATTTGCCTTTAATTAAGGTCACTCATTTGTGCTTCTAATACTATCAATTTCTTTCTTCCCTTTTTTTTTTTTTTTTAAATTAAGAGACAAAGGATTTACCTCCAACAGCAAGAGAAGATACAGTAGGAAATTCACTCTGTTGTTAAAGACAAGTCTTAATGGCCCCCCAATGACCTCAGGCTGAACAGTTCAGTATCAGGAAGTGGTAACAGTTTACACACCCTCAAACATAAAAGAAGCAGCCACAATCTAAAAGCACCAGATAGGAAAACAGAAACGTGGCCAGTAAGTACATAACAGCCAGAGAAAGAAGGAAGAACAACAGTAATGTAGGATACATATATGAATCAGAAAAGGAACAAAACAAAACAAAGACAGACCCAAAAAATGAGAATTAACCCCCAACCCTCCCTCAATAAGAGGCATCACCTGATGGCCAGCTGCCTAAAAAGCCAGTCAGGCTCTATATTTGGAAGACAAAGCAGCCTTCTCAGACAGTGAAAAACAAAGCGGAACAGAAAGTATCACAAACTCCAGAAAGAACCAAGTGGTGGCAAATGAAAAGAACGGTGGGTGAAATGGAAGAGGTATGAAGATTCAGATCATGAAAGATGTTGCCAGAACATAAACTGAGACAACACGGGAAGGTGAAGATGTAAGGCAAGAAATAGGCAAAGAGCAAATACGAGGTGTACAGGAAGTTAGACAGATAGCTAGCTACATTTGTGGGGCTTTTTTGTTTGTTTATGAATACCAAATACATACAAATAGGAGCAACTCTAACATGATAAACTATAAAAATGAGTTAAAAATGTAACTTGCCCTTGTGTTACCAACACCAACTGAAAGTCATCCAACAGAGCCTTAAAGATGTTTCTGCTGTTTCAGATGTGTTGATATTGCATGAGTACATGAAGAATAAATTAATTTTAAAAGATCTAAGCTCTGTGTTTACTCAGATTAAATAGCCTAGAGCTTAAATTGTTTACTGAGAATTAGAAAAGCATATTCCATTTTTCACTGTATTCCAGAAGAAAGTTTAGATGAACTACTTCAGAACGCAACCTAAGTTTTTCACATATTGATACATGTAACTATATATATACACCCCTCTAAAAATGTATTTGAATGCACACATGTATATATAAAATATGTATTAATGCGCACATATATATATACAAAATTCTTATTTTTTACTACAAGCATTATCTCACACATAAACCTAATTCCACCTTACTAAAGTGAATTTTGGGTGGAATCTACAGATTTTTTTTCCCCTTGTTTCCTTAACAGCTATCATTAGTTATTTACTTTCCTATTACAATTTATGTCCCAGGTGTATATTTCAGATATTTTAACAGCAACACAAATACAGTTATCTTACCAACAAATGCTTTATTACTATTGGAATCACCGCAAGATTCTGCTGTATTTCCATGTCTGAATATTCAGCTACTACTCATACGAAACGTACTATATCTCACATGTTCATTACGTAAGTATTCAGGGTCTGACTCTGCTTTAATTTTACGATTTGACTTTTTTTATTTTTCGAATTTATTTTCTAAAATCCACAATGACATGAAGTAAAAGTGAAATACAAGTTGGGGGGATGCCCATTTTTACACGCTTGACAGAAAATTTCAGAAGTCAAAAGGTTCTCATTAGAATTTACACTTTGCTTGTGAAAACATCAAGCAGTAAGCTTCTTTATGGCAGGAAACATTCTAAGTGCAAGACTTTAACTCCTTGTACATAAGTCGGTCTTGTGCAAACAAGTACAAGCCTCAAAAGAAAAATTCAAATGTAATGACTGAAAACTAGTCATAAATTGAACCAACACAGATAATGCACAAACCCCACTTGCTTCAGGGAAGCCACTACTTGGAGAATGCGCAATTTAAGCTATGTTCCAGGCATAGTCAGAATTCTTCTTTTCTCATACTTTCACATTCCTATTACACAGAGCTTACAAACTAAGTATAGCTCTATTTGCTACAAGACTCAAAAGAATATCAAAGCAGTGTAAGTAAGCAGCAGCTGGTGGTGCAAGACCACCAGTCTATTGAAAATTTCAGTAGTACGGTATAGTTAGTTGTAAGTTTGGTCAGTTTTGCCCATTTTAATTGATACCATTTCCAGCTGAACTATTACATGACTAAACTGCTTCCTAATTCACATAAAGATTTATCATCTCAGTAAAGAACTTCTTGTATTTCAGTAACAGACTGTATTTAGGCCAAGGTGCTCAAATGCTGACTAATTCACTATTTTCAGCCCAGAGAACACATTACATGGCACATAATTTAACTCCCTCCTTTCTAAAAAAACTCCTGCAGCCTCTCCATACCACATGACTATATGCACATTTAACATCACCAAAATACAGGTAACACCAATGGTCAAAACGCACACAAACATGTGATGGGAAATGCTTACAATTTAGCCAAGTGCCAAATACCCCTGTATCTACACAGAGAGGTGTCAAAAGACATAGCCATAATGGACTATGTGGGGATGCCCTGCCAAAAAAGAAGGGCATTATCACTGTAAGAAAAATTAAGCTTGCTTTAATAACAGATGCATTATAATATCAGGTTGAAAGCTATTTCAAAGAGTTGAACAGGTGGCTTAACTTTCAAATTAAAGTTTTAGCAGTAGGGGTTATTTAAATCCAAAATCAAGAGCAGAAACAAGGGATCCTGCTTTCAGGAAACAAACAGTTACATGACCTCTATTTAACGGGAAAAAAAACCAAAAAAAAAACCCAAAAACTGCAACAAAACAAAAACCCAATAATTGCATGCTTGCAATATACACTAAATAATCATTATTCATGTGAAATTAAGACTTTTATATTCCTTGCCACTGATTAAATATTAAATTCAAATATTCAATGTTAAAGTTAATACATAATTAAACATTTAAAACTAAGAATTCTGCCCCACCAGCATGAAAAGTATCTATACAGCTTGAAAAGTAATATAAACTAACTTCATATAGATTATATTCTAAACTCTTATTATCAGATTCTTTTCTTTCTTTACATGCAAGGTTTTTCCACAGCTATTACCTCAAGACCAGTGAGACTAGAGTAACTTAAAGGAGGACAGTTAACTGGAATCCTAATGTCCACATGAATCTAATAATGTGCAATTAAGCCTTGTAGCTGCTACATTCCTTTGTAGTAAACCTGCAGGTTTTTGGTTCTGTCACTAATTGAATATTTTCAATATAGGCAGTACGTAACAATTCTATAATTGTAAAATTATTAATTTAAGGTGTGCTGTACTTGCAGTTTTTCTTTAATTCTGAAAAGTGCCTGTTCAAGATAAAGCATTTGGCCAGGTGCTGCTGATGACTTTGGATACTTTCATACAAGCTGCATCTTAATCAAATATATTTAAATATGCAAGTGCACACCTGCAAGTGCCAAATTACTGTAACTGTCACTATCAAGATAGTATTAATTACAACACAGTTCAACAAATATTAACAAGCAACAGAAGTAAAATACTATTCATTGTATATATTGTTAAAGATAACATTGCCATTTAATTCAAAGAAATTCTGTTAATAATGCTCAAAACTTAGTAGTACGTTACCTTTTGCATGCACATGTCAGCTATTATGGACAGAGGTATTGTAAGGCTTAGCGCAAGTGTGCCTATCAGTGATGAGGTAAGAAAGCAGCCCCTAAAAGATAATTAAAAATAATATTAATAACTGTAATCAATAATGATAAAAAGAGGTCTTATTTAAAAGACAACTAAATACATCAAACTGCAGAAGTCATTTGATCAAGCTTAATTGTTAGTCATTGTTTAAATAATCAAAAATTGAGATATCCATAGTCCATGATAAATCTGTAAAACTGCACAGAATTCTTAACTAAACTATTGAAGTCTTCTGGAATGAGGTTTAATTCCCATACAAACCTTTTGACATGATGGAAAATTCACTACTTCACATGTAGTGACTTCACCTACAAAAATCTGTGGTTTGTTTCCATTTTGAAATACTTGAATACCAGCTTACAGCAATTAAATCTCATTTGCCTCAGTCTGGTTAATTAAAAAAGAAAGGCTACTGATGTCTAGAAATCCTACCCAAAAAGCAAAATATTTTTTACAAATAGACAAATTCTTAAATTAACTGACTGTGCTTTTTGAGTGTCACTCTAAAATGCACCCTAGAAATCATTCTTCAGAGTCTCAATAAGACTTCTCTGCATTCTACAAGTGGTCTCATCATATTTCGTAAGCAGAAACAAAGTTGTTAGACTTCTCTAAATCAGAGTCACAAAAAGCCATTACAATTTATTTAAATGACAGAACAATAAAACAACATGCATACAAAGCAGTATTCAAAAAGCCACAGAAAACTGACCCTTTTTCCCAAATTCTTTGTAAGTCATATTAAATTTGCAAATTACTGATTTACTGAATGAAGTTTTATTATAATAACAGTAATTAAAAAAAACCCAAAACTTGACGTATATGTAGGACAGACCTAAAAGAACGAGTGAGCTCTTCAGATCTTAGGCATTTCAATATAAACCTAAGGCTCTATAAATAAAACATTACTAGCCTGAACCATTTTGATGCCAAGTGAAGAGCATAA
This sequence comes from Ibycter americanus, assembly GCA_035590275.1. Lineage (NCBI taxonomy): Eukaryota > Metazoa > Chordata > Aves > Falconiformes > Falconidae > Ibycter > Ibycter americanus. Next base: position 35,013,810 of record JAVJGI010000064.1, on the reverse strand, counting down.
CACCCTATATAAAGAACTGCAATTCCCATTTTATGATCAACCAAGTCAAGTTACCAAGCATAGCGTAGGCTTGTTAGCAAATACTCCTCTATAAAGTGGACTATTATACCATATGAAGAAAATAAATATGAAGCAGTACCTACTCAATTCAAATCAGTAATGCCCACTACTGAGTCAGCCTCGTATTTCAAAGGCATCCAGAATTTATTTATTAAGATAAAGGCAATTTTCATCCTTGGCAAGTACCAAGAACAGTACCAGCTATGTTTTTTTGCGGAACTGCAATCAGTTCCACACACAACTGATTTTAAAGAAGGAAAAATCTTGTAGTTGCAATTTTTGTTAGAATTCTGAAATCTCTTTTTTTACCTACTCAATCTTTATTCTGTAAAAATTAAACAGACGCAGCATCACTGAAATAATATTCATGAAATGCGATTCACTGAAGAAAACGCTATTTTAGTTCACCTCACATAAGCTTGTTAACACCTTTTAAACACAAAGATTTGAACACACATTTGGAAAACATTTTCTAGAACATGATTTCATGTAGGTATTTCTCTAATTAAACTAGAAGAGCATTCCCACACTAAGCCATTAGGTCCTCCCATAAGACTGACTTTCAGCCAAGCAAAAACAGTTCAAATATTTGTAATCACTTTGCGTTACTCCGTGTCTTTAAAACACAGAAAAAACGTACAGAGATGAGAAAGGAACAAAAAGGAAACAAAGCATTTTACATACTCTGCATTTTCACAAGCTTCCTCCCAATATTCTAAGTCCCCTTCTATATCATAAGAGAATACTTCTGTATCTCTGCAGTGCCTACTTCTGAATTAAGAACCAACCTGTCCACCAGAACACCGTAAGTGAAAAAACAGTACAGAATCCAATGAAAACTTATCAGCAAGTTTAAAAAAAAAAAAAAAAAAAAAATTAAGAATCACATCTACTCTACATTATTCAGTTGGCTGTATATGGTTGGGTGGAGTAAACAAGTAGGTTAAATGGTATTATTTACTTCCAGAGGAAATGTAGAGGACCATATTAGTTACACACTGAACAAGTAAAAGGATGATGTCAGCACAAACCCTGAATATAGTTCTAGTCCAAAATTCGAGGGAAAAGGAAACTGAAATAAAAACAGCTTAGCTCTTTAATTGACTGAATTGTCATTCTGAGTAACTATACAAAGAGTATGTGTACAAAAAACAGCCTGTGCACACCCATGTACTTAACCCTATGCTAGTACCTGATTTCAGAACAAGAGCCAAGTTTGAGGGTTTCGGTTTCTGTTTGGGGTGGTTTTTTTTTTTTGCTTATTTGTTTCTTATTTTGCCTAAGTTGAAATTGCATTTAACCTTTTTACCAACTGATACTGTAGTCTAATCTTACAGGATGGTGTTAACATCACAAAAATATTCCATCAACAAACAAATTAAATTACAAAGGAATACATGTTGCAATGCATTTATAACTAGGACCAGTATAAGAGTTTGCCAATAAACAAAAAGTGTCATGATTAAATTTCCGAAATAACTTTTAAACTTGATCTGAAACCATAAAACACACATAAAAAAAGTTTTCATAGAACTCCACCTAGATCATTTGCTGTAGTACTGTCACAGAACTTAGGATCCTAGATTACAGATGTCTTCGTTTCCTCCTGTGAGGTCTTCCAGTCTTTCTACCACAGAGGCGAGAGCCTGAATGCCAAGGGTTCACAGGCAAAAAACTGGCAAACTGCCACACTTACTCAAAATGTACCACTGAAACCGACACTGCTCAGAGCAACTGTATGGCACTGGAAGCATGTCTCTCTTTGGAAACTATTCCTCAGTGTTTCCAAAATAAAATAGGATTTTTTAACTTGTAGGATTTTCTGTTACACTCCTATTTTAACCTAATGCTGGCCCAGAAGAAACTCAAAGACATCCTGAATTCTCTCAAGCTGGGAACCCTGACTTACCAGCAGTTCTCTTATAACACTGTTCTAACAGCCACACAAAGGTTTAAGTCTGCTACAGCTTTTGAGCTGTTCATCTAGAAGTCCTGTGTTCAATCCTCTGTTGCTGACCTATCCAGACTATCATATAATTAAATCACTAAACAAAAGTAGGCTAATTTGTCGACTGTTGATTAATGCACTCTGGTGAGATTTACTTCATTAAGTCTTTGAAGATTTAAACAAATATGTTATATGGGAATACCAGAATCTGACTCATATATATCCAACATACACAAGGCCTTGGAAACCCAAGAACTGTTAAAACTGAAATTCATGCTCTCCTATTACTACTGCAACTCTGTACCACAAAGTGTTTTCATCTCAAAATGTTAATTCTAGAATGAGCTAAGCACATAACTCTTAATAAATACTGTGAGACCACATCACCTGCTTTTTAAAGTTAGCTGTTGCTCTTAAACAGGTCATTGCGATGTGATGGATGATATCCTCTAACTCAAACTGCATATATGGATAGAAAAAAAAAGAAAAAATAAAAAGGCAAAAAACCCTACCTTGACAATTCAACATCTGAACATTTGAGGACACAGGTAAGACAGTTTATGTGAAATATATACAAAGTATGTAGTACATACCACAGCCAGAGGAACTCTGACAGAACTGTTCCAATAAGGCCATTAACGACAATGCACATCCATATCAGTTTATTGGGAAACTCAAATGCTTCAAACCCAGTATAGTGAAGCAGGAAAAACCCTGGCCACAGCAGCAGCAGATTAAACAGCCCTACAAAACCTGAATATAAAAACAGTATTAAGTAAATCACAATAAATACCCTTCAACATAACTAAAATCTCAGCTAAAGTCTGCTACTTTGACAACATGCATACACAAAAGCAGCAACAAAGCAATATTTTAAATCTTTCAAAGGAAAGGAACATAGGAAACTATCTGAAATTCACAAACAACAATTACATCAGGTATTTACCAGTTTGAAATTGGGGGAAAAAAAAGAAAAGGAAAAAAATTTCCACTGAGTCAAAGAGGTTACCTGCATTCCTACAGGTAGTGTTATCTTTCATTGTTAAGACTGCAGCCAAGAAACAATTCACACAATCAGTCTCTAAAGTACTCATAAGCATGGGAACAATAGGCTTTCTCCTTGGCTTTTCTGAACCCCTTTACCACTCATACACAGTTCAGTGCCTGAAAGCAAACAATTTAATCACACACTGAATTAAAACTTTCAATGGAGTTACTTTTAGTCTTACCAAAGAACATTGGTATGTCAAGTTTATCTTCTCTATCTACTTTCCTTTTTATCATTACTATGTACACAGCATACAGCATTGCTCCTACAAGAGACCAAAGGGAACCTGCAAAGATGAAAAAACCCACTCACTTAAGACATACTAAACATGTTATACACGCTAGGATGAACCTTTCTCAGCATACACCTATTATGCAACTGTCAGAGATAAATTGTTTATTACAGAATCCACTACTATATGAAAAGCATGGAAAAACGCAGAAAGCTCAAAAATGTAAATACTTTCCCAAATAAGCTATATACATAGGTGGAGAAAAAAAATCATCATACTGTCCAGTTTCCAAAGTTGAAACTAAAAAGCCAGATTATGAAATGATACACAAGTAAGAAATATATAGCTTCCTATATGACCTACTGATTGTTGTCAAAAGATGGTACTCATCACTGCATATTCTAGGATTAAAAAATAAGTAAATACCTATTGTATCTTTTCCAGCAGATTTCTCAGATCCAGAAAGGTTAACAAGTACCACACCACCAATGCTAGCAAAAAAGAAGAAATGCAAAAATGCTACTTAAAACCAAGAACTTTTTTACAAAGACAGAAAAAGAAGGGGGAGAAAAATAAAAATACAGTTCTATCTTTAGGTATTTTTAGTTAATCAAAACCTACCTCTGAAAAAGCCAAAAGGAGTTTTCTATTGCTAAGGCCTGATCTTAAGCTAAAAATAAACAAACCAATCAACCCCACTTTTAACTTCCCTGAACAATGCACCAAGCATTAACGAAACAGGCTGACAACACTGAATGTCAAGCCTCTTCCTTTTTCCCCATCTACACAAAATTGAAGAAACCATAATGAAACAAAAAGAAAATAAGTTCACATATTTCCAACAGAAACCTGATTAATCTAATTTCCTACAGGAACATGAGATTTGGTAATTGTTCATGATATGAAGTATTTTAAAAGACTTAATTCCCTTGTTCAATTTATTGTGAAAACAGGATTTTTTTAAGAAGCATATCATACACTGTCACAGATACTATAGGTATAATAGGTAAAGTTGTTCTCTCATTGTATCAGGGAGTTATTGACCAAATGTTCCATCCCATTATCTTACCTTAATATAACAGCTAATAATTTCGACAGGGTAAACCTATCTCCACTGTTACTGGGAAAGACTGCAGCTAAGATTAAAGTAAAAAGCCCTGCAAGAGAAATTAAGAGTTTACACAATGAAGTTTTGCTACTAGTTTGTTCAGAAAACTGCACAGACATTTTCTTCTTTATATTCCACATACTTGTTCTAACTACTTGATCTTAGCACCCCTAATTTTAATCAGAACTATTATGCAACTAAATCCTTGTGATGTGCATCTTCAGATGAGCAAATACATGCTCAACTGACAAAGGCTAGCCATACTAACAAAATAAATTGTAATAATCCTGAAAAAGAGTCAGTGAAAAATCACGTAACTGTGCTTTTAAAATTAATTTTACAAACCAACAGAAGTTACTCCTCAAAACATGGACTGTCACAGAATTTAAATACTTCAAAGCTTGTATTAGAGCCTTGCATAAAACCTCTAAAGCAAGTGATACCCGTACTATTTAGGTGGTTTAAGTTCTTTACCCTAAAAACATTTTTTTAAAAAACCAATAATTAGCAAGAAGACTTTACTCTGAATTGTATCTATTTTGATAAAAAGTTATATGACCCTTTCTTCAACCCTATTACACTCCCAATACATTCCTTTAGTACACAGACATAACCGCAGAAGTACACACATACAAACTTGAAAAGCAAAAAGCAGGGGAATGATGAAGATAGCCTAAACCCCTGCAATTACATCACAAAATTTTAAAATGCACATACTCAATGGCTTTAAGCCTTACTATTCCACCAGAACCACAAGTATATCAATTACACAGTCCACTATAACCAAAAAATATTTTTATTATAAACAGCCTTACAATGCACATCTGGTGGTATAAATAAGACTTACCAGAGGTTGATGACAAGATATTAACTATAGCAACTTGGGTATCTGATAGAGCTTCTTGGTAAGAGAAATTTGCCAAGAACCACTGGGGGAAAAGAAAAATAATTTTGTCATTATATGGATAGCAACAACAGAGTTTAAGTTTCTCAGTGCAATAAAACCCTACTTAAAGAAAAAAAACCAAAACCAACTATTGACCAAAAACTAAAAATCAGAACAAGACTTCTACCTCAAACAGATTTCTAACTTGTATTAAAGTGGCAGGTAAATTAAAAGACACAGGCAAAATTAGAACTGGCCCAAAACAACTACATTCAATTACACTGAATGTGTTTAATATGTGTTTAATAATGAAATAACGTACTTCAAAACTTTAATTAAATAATTAAAATGACATTATAACAGCTATTCCATAGTAACTAAGCGTACTTTTAACTTGTTTTGCAAGTGCTTCAAGATGATAACTACACAAGGGCTGCAAAGTAATTTCAGAGATACATGGGGCATTAGTCAGCCTAATGCGTTTTTTTTAAAAGTACTTAAAACTGGCACACATCTCCACCGTAAAAAACAAGCATCATATACATTCAATACCTCAAAAATATTTTGGAAGGATTAATGTCTGTTAATTCCTCCACAAAGGAATAAAATGGCAAGTGTTTTATCATTTCTTGATTGATATCTCATTAATAAGATCTCAGATATATCCTCGAGGAAGTTACCACTCTTTAAAGTCTTAGGTGGAAATATTTATACAGTCCGGGGAGAAATATATATACATGCCAGTAGTAGCAGCATCCATGAATAGCATAAACAGCACTTCTTTTGAACATGAGGACTCTAGCCTAGAAAATCTGTATGTGTATATACACATAAATATACTCAGACACAAAAAAATTTAAATTATTTTTTAAAAAGCTATTTCATCCATCCAAAATCACTAGTGAGCTGCTTATTATTCTCTTGCTGCTGTGTGCACATTCTTTATGTATACACACAGAAAATTACATCACCATTTTCTGGTCCATGCATCAACTTACTAATATTACTATTGTTGTTGTTGTTTTAAATGTTTAAAGAGCACTACTTCCTGAGGAAAAGCAGTGGTGGGTCCACATTACATATAACCTATTCAGCAGTACCAGTGAAGCTACTTCTGGAAAATCTATCACTGAGCTGCTCTCTACATTTTTACTGCCTCTCAAAAATCATGCCACCATGATCTCCCTCTCCCCCTAGAACTGAGGCATCATGCAGGAACTTCAGCAACCAGCAGATTCGTAAGTAAATCTTGCAGCCCTCAATGGAGCTGAAGGACAATTAACTATCTTCTCTTCGCACTACTGGAGGGCACGATGCCACAGTGAGGCATGAGATGATACTCCTTCTGTGATGGCCCAGAAGGAAGTCATAGGGACATTTACCCATTTCATGCAGTCACACTGCAGCTATCAACAGCCTGTATACATTTTTTCTGTACCAAACATACCCAGCACTGGACAACACAACACAAAAGCATGGCATATCTTACAACTGACCTTACAGTTGACTACACACTGAGGACCTCTTTTTATTACCCTCTGTTTAGGAAGTTGCACCTTCATGCCCAGCACACAAGGAAAGTTCTACTTTTTACAGTATATTTGTAAAATGAGGCATAAAGAATACAAATCACCTCAATACTGTTTCACCATAATTATACAAGTTTTAATTGCATCTATACTTAAGTTTTCTGAAAGAATGGGGCACATACCACAAAGCAAAAGAAAAAGCTAATTTTCGCTACTTGAGTTGCAGTGAGTTTTCCTACAGTTTTTAATATTGATTCCTGCTCCTTAACCGTTGGATATGACATGCGAGACAACTTTGCTTCTAATGCGTGGCTTGATGGGAGTTGTCGAATCTCCATAATATTACTGAACCTTACACGAGGCTTTTTGGGAGCTTAAGAGAAGAAAAGAGAAAAAAAAGAAAAAAAAAGCTGCATATTATCGTTAAATTTTTCAAGCCAACACAATATGCAAATAAAACTATGATGCTCTAATACAGGATTGATTACACCACAAATGACAGGTTTTTATCCAAATAGAAGACATGCCATTATTTTTATAAACTAGTATTTTGCTATTTGATAGGCCACTAATATGACAAAACACAATTACTGTTTTCAATCAGTACATTTGTCCACCCACAAAAACCTCACTGAAAAGCACCATCCCTCCTCCTTGTCAAAAAAATCCACACAAGGTAACACAACAAATTTTTAGGTAGGACTTACTCTGTACTGATGAATATTACAGATAAGATTTTCTTTCATTGTTTAATAGTCAAAACAGCCAAAACCTACACACAATTACACCTAACTACAAGGACAGTGTTTCATTCAGAGGATGATGGTGTCCAACAGACCTCAAAGCTTAGCAGAGATCGTAAGGTCACTTGCTCATTTGAAAGCCACCCTCTAACAAATCTTACAAACCAGGATCAGATTTTATTTATAAGGGTATTCTAAATATCATTAGTTTCCTATGTAAAGAAAACATTACATGCTACATATAAATATTAGCCTAATTCAAGATGAAACAATACCCAATTTCCTAAAAAAAGTAAAGGGAAAAGCTGCAGCTCAAACAACCCTGGAAGTGAGCGGTGCATGTTATCACAGGACAGCAGAGCCTACCAAAGCAGTTCTTAACACGTTATCTAGAAATTAACAAAAAGACTTTGCCTTTTATAAGCAGGGACTCTTTTGCTGAGGATCAGATAACTGATTCTTTGACAGCCAACTTTTCTTTAATTGCCTGGGACAGTTAGGCCTGTTTCAGCTACTATCACAAGATAGTGAGGCTTAAATAAAATCAGAATGCACATAGACTGTTAAAATTCTTACTTTGACTGCTTTGCTCCTGCTCTAAAAAGGACAATAGCTTGTTTTTCCAGAGGCTGACTCACTGCTGCTGGTCATACAAGCCCAGAAGGAAAGAATCACAAGTACTGAACCCAGCTGGTCCCTTGAGATAAACATAGGCTGGATCTGTAGTGACCAAGAAAGGTAAACTGAACGATAGGCCTATGTTTTCTCTACCTGAAAGTAAATATATCAGACTGCAATTCATGCAATGAGAGATTTAAGGAAGAAAAAAAAAAGAAAGAAAAAAAAAGGGGGTGGGGTGGGGTGCAAGTCCTGCAGCATGACAGCAGTTATACCAACAAAGAGGGAAGTAATTCCTTCAAAAAACTACCACTTCAGCATTCCAAAAGTCTTTACTCACTTTTCTCTGCATCACTATTATTACTGCCATTTTTTTCAGTTGGCAAATCATGAAACTTTACCGGAACATATAAAGGTTCGCTCTGAAATGAATCAGTATAAGTAAAAATACAGTTAAGCAGGATATTTAAATTATAAGCAGTAGAATCAATTTAGCAAATTAGAAAACTAAAAAAAGAAAAGCTTGGTGAATATTAAGAGAATCAAATTTAACAAAGTGGTTTTGCACACAGTGGATCAGCTTGTCAAAAATATTCATACATAATCTATATTTGATGTTAAACATATTGGTAAAATGCAGTACCCAAAAGTAACTGTGCACTTTTGTGTACATCACCACAAACACAAAACTCATCCCCAGAAAATTCAAACCTACTGATTTAAAATTCTAAAATAACTCATCAAAATCCAAGATGTGTCATGAGAGCTATAGCTTCTGTCCAAATGATAAACTAGAAACACAAAATACATATACCAAAATGAATACATACTCATTTTCCTCCCATGACCCTAAAAGCTCATGAACTAGAACCAAAAGTCAAAAACCTGGGAAAGGTACTCCAATACGCAAGCCATTTAGCAGAAGTTTTGTTTAGAATACATCTAACAGAAGTTTTAAGCTGGTCATTTATATTAAATTAATAAACTGTAAGAGTGAAGTAATGAAAAAGATCTGCTAGCTGCATTTCATTAGCGTCTTTGTTTAGGACCAGAACTTTTGTAGACATTTAAATTAATGCAAAATTGTCCATGGTTAACAATGAATCCTGCTTCTAGAGTCAGATGATCTTAATGAATTGAGCAGACTAAGAAGATTTTATTCTTGGATATAGGTAAATAAATTTGGGGGGGGTGGATGGGTGGAGAATGAAATTAAGAATACTTCTGGAAAAAATCTCACTTCAACTCCCCATTCAGTATAAAACACCCATATGGTAGTTTGTCAATCCTCAATTGCCTCCTCCTACTCTATTACAAAGATGGTGCAAACTCGAAAAGTTCCATATTTTGGATACATTTCTGCATGTGGCCTCTGATTTACATATGCAGATTACACAGCAATCTGTGATCAACAAGGGCATAACAGTCATTTATGGATGATGAAAATCACCACAAAAATGCCATCTGGCAATGCAACTTATCAGCAGTCGATCCAATAAACAGTAGTCACTCCATCCACTGGAAGGAAGAAGGCAGTCCATTTGTCTTTCAAAATGCACTGCAGGATCACAGCATACAACATACTCAACTAACTGAATGATTCCGTTGTGGGTATTAGTCTTGAAAACTGTTTGGCTTTACCACTAGCTCTCCACATTTTGCTTTGGCAGCTACTGAGCTGAATTCGTAACTGTTTCCTTTGTACAACATAAATATTTCTTTCACAAACTACCACAGAAACACTCAAGTGTTTTATTGAGCTGAGAACCTGCATTTCTCATAATAAGCAATGTCACTATTTGCAGCACTTATTAGTAACATGTAAGTTAGCAATCCCCTTTGCAAAAAACTATTACAGATCGCCATATTTTTAAAACAGTAAGTCAGGATAACGGTGTCATGTTACTGTAAAGCGTTGACCTTCACAAATTAAGGCACTTACCAGAGAACAGTTTACAGTGTTATCTGTTGTACAAGCAGCAAAATAACCTTCAGCATCTGCAAACTAATTACAGAACTTTAAGTGTAATAATCTATCAAGGTAGAGTTATTAATAACCGAAATTTTTTAGAGAATAAGTTTTTTAATGCTTTCTTCCATAATTCTATCACAATGCCCTCTCTCTTGCCAGCCCTCCTCCGAACAAACAAGAGAGCTTACAAGTTCAGTAAATGAGTTCAGTAATTCCTTGCACCTCTTGGAGAACCCCATTGAATTCAACTACCCAGGTATCAACGCAGGACCAGGCTGTTAAAATGCCAAAACCTGTAAAGTTCAGTCTGAGTGAGACTTGCATCACTAAATTATTGTGCATGTATTATTAACAACAATCCTCTTGCTTCTTCATTTTATTGAGGCAAAGTTCCTTTGCATAAATGCCTGGACCTCTGCCTTAGTTTTAACAAGGCTTAAATTAGGATGAGGTCAGGTATCATTTTTTCTCTTCCTTTCTGCATCTTAACAAGCACTACTACCTGACCTGCAGCTTGCTGTTGTACCATGCTGGTAAGAAATCTACTGAACAAAGCCTCTAATGTGGAAGAGGGCTTAAAAGGAATGTTTACCTAAGCAATGATTATTGAAATAAAAATATATAAATATGTAATTTTTGTTCCAGATTAATAAACACAAGACATTTTAAAGGCACTTGTAATAATTACACAGTTGAATATTTAACTAAACTCCTTAGGGGTAAATAAATAAATAAAATAATCTAACTGCACGCTACAGTCCTGTTTCTGCACTGTTCTTTTGAAATATTCTAATATCAGAAATAATGGCTATTTCCTACAAATAATTTCAAAACTTACTTTTCATAGGAAAAGAAAGAAAAAATAATGAGATTCCAGTAGTGGTGCCATGAGCGCCACCCACAAAACGTGTCAGATAGCGCACTCTTATTCATTGCTGTCCAGTTGATATGAGTTCATATTATATCCTTCTTTGACATAGCACTGCACAAGATTCAGTTGGTCAATATAAACTCTACAACTCACGCTAGACAACAGCCCTTTACTCTTACTAATCGAGTAATTTGGTCTGTATAATCGCTCTGTAGAATTAATCGCCCTTTAGTGCTTTCATCATCCTTCTTTGCCATTACTGCCAGTAAAGTATCTGTAAATTGTTTATTTCCCGATTATCTTATGAAGATCCTCGACAACATCAAGTCTAACACATGCCACAGTATGCACAGACACTTGGTATTAAAAGCTGATCCTAGTAAAAAAATTTTTAAGATACCAGCCAACTCTAAATGTTCTATGTGTTTAACACCAGATTCTTTTTTTAAAACCAAAAGGTTTAGTTTTTTGGGGGTTGCGGGTTTTTTTGTTCTTTGTGGTATATTTTTTTTAAATAAAAATCATTTGGCTTAACGTCATGTAACACAAATTGAAGTATGTTACGCCTACAGCTGTCAGTATCAGTGAAGTCTAATATACCCACAAGATCTGAAGTCAGTTCCCTTCAATGCAAGCTATCTTCCATAAAGACATGTTGATTAACAGCATGTTCTTGGACCACATTTTTTGTTATTTTAATGCAAGATTAATATCAGACCAAATGCCTTACTGCTTCCTGAGTCCTGCTGTTCAGCATTCTGAAACACTGGCACAGAACAAGGGCTCTTCCCAGCATCTCTTAACTTCCTTGGAAAAAAGTATTTCTATAAGATGACAATTTTAGTCTCTAGCACAAACTATGCTCAGATCTTGAATGGGCAACTGAAGGCCACTCATGCATAAAGGCTATAAAAATACAGTATTAACAACAGAAGCATAATTCTACCACCTTTCCTAAATATAACTTTAAAAACCGCAAAACCTCTTAACAAACTGTTCATAGTTCTGCCACAGGCAAAAAGAGTCCATAATAAAAATCAACTACAAAGTTCAAATACCGATTCCATTGGTTACAGATGCTGGGGAAGTGAAAGGGAACCAACAGCCAACAATGACAAGCCTCACAAGCTCTTCTTAAAAAGGTTTATCCTCTGCAACTGTCCAAGATAAAGTACCAGGCTAGATGGGCCAATGGTCTGGCTCAGTAGCACATTTCTTATGATTCCTGACACATTTCATAGTGCTTTTTCCTTTCTTTTCTTCCTCTCACAAGACTATTATGATTGCCATGTCTTCTCATGCAGTGATTCAGTTTGTAATTGCTTTTCTGAAAGCACTATTTCACAACTATGTAAACTTCACTTTTCTCTATTTCCTGTTCTAAGTTTTTTCTGTACAAACTTCAACAAATATAAAAACATTTACGGTTAAAATACTTACAAAAGCTGCATGCCTTCCACGAAACCCACGAGTACACTGTTGCCTCCATGGTTTCCAAACAATAAATCCCAAGAGGTATAGAACAAACATGGATGTTTTTGCAAACGTACTGAAAAAAGGTTTGTTGTACTTTGTAAAAACATACTGCGGAAAGAAAATAATTGCAGTGTCCAAAATTACCAATTATGTGAGAATTCACAAAATGAATGAACAGGTTAAAATATACAGTCCAGAACAGTCTGGTTCTCAAAATGACAGAGCTGCGAGTATTGGCATGTATGACCAAAAGACACAAGTGGCCCTACCCATTCTGGGCTAAGTGGCTAAGCTATCTTAAATGCCTACAAGAAGGCACTGAGCCATTTTGTAAGATACAATGCCATGGGAGAAAAGCTACTTATTACTTGTATCTAACCAAGCAACATACTGATATGCCACTGAACTGAAGTAGAACTGAAAATACATTTACATACAAATATTTTCTAAATGAAAAGACCACTTTTATAAGCAATAGCATAGTAATCACAAATTAGAGAAGATTACTTTGACTAAGTAACATTTCAGTATCAATAGTGATTCCACCAGCTCATTGGAAAAAACATTTTATTAATATAATACAATAGCATGTTAAGCACAAACATTTTTATATGCTTAGTTTCAAAACTGATACAGAACATAACTTAATGGCAGCTCAGACACTTGAATTTGTCAAGAATTCATTAAAAAAAAAAATCCATTTCCATTGCTAAAGCTCTGTTTTAAGTCCTAAAACTTAACACGAAGTAAATGCCAGACCAGTTTTCAAGACAGTGATTACATGAACTAAATTATTACAAACTTGTCTGCAATTACAGGGCTTAAACTCCATGACCCAAGTTCTTTGGCCCTAGACTTCCAGATATTCTGAACAATATTCTACCATACCACCTAGCCTGCAATGTTACAGCTCATTTACTACTTCTTGGGAAACGTATGGGCATCATTTTAATCAAGATGGCAGTAAAAAAATGAATTCCCTAATTACAGTACATAGTTACAAGCTTACGTTGTTTAATTTTAAAGTTATCAATAACGCCTTCCGCCTTGAAAGCAACAGCCACTCAGTCAAGCTTGTTTGTAACTTTCAGTGGATACAGGTTAGCTCACCAACCTAAAGGATATAGTCTTCCCCGTACTGAAGAGGTGGTTAAATATTACACTAGAACACTCACTGAATGTTTGAGTGACCATGTTTTCTGCTGCATCTTTCTCTTAAATAGGCTTTTATTTTCCTTTAAGATGCATGGAACAATACTTACAGAAGTGAGTTCTGAAGAGGCAACCCATATCACGTCAACAAGGAGAAGAATGACAATTCCTAGAGCCATTCGCCTACGCTGCGTGGATGAACTGCTCTGGGAGCTCATTCGATTCATGATAAAAACCCACACCATTTGTAACCTATTCAAGATTAATAAAGGAATAAAACCCAAAAGATTACAGTAAATGGTGACACACAGAGAAAACCCCCAAACAAACAAAACCCCAAAACCACCAAACAAACACTGGGGGCAATGAAATGGACCCAATATGCCAGGAAACACATGCTTATAGTTGTTAAAAAGCAGATCTTTGACAGGTCTGGCATGAGATTTTCAGAGACATTAGGGGCAACCAGAAAGTAAATCTCAACTTTTCAAGAATTTATCAACTGTTCTATCACTGAAGTAAGCAAAAGTAGGTAAAGCACACAATGCCTTTTTGGAATTTCTATGCTACTAATTCTGCAAAATTTGAAACCACTAAGTTTTGGTAAATTCAGATACTCTAAGCTGACAGTAGAAATTGGTTTGATGTGTTGTGTCAAATACAATTCTAGGTAATGAGAAACATGTTTAAACTTCAGCATTCAACAAACATTTCCAAAGACACAGCAACCCATTTGGGTAAGTTATGATCCCTCAAAGCACAAAGTTATTCAAGGAAGAAAAAACCCCTCCAAAGAATACAGGCATGCACCAATTCTAGTGAAAACCTATCAAACTAAGAGTAAGCATACAATATATGCAACAGAAAGCTTTGCCTATTAAAAAACCCACAAAACACTGATAATGATTTTGACCGTGCCCCAGTATGTTACACATAGGAGTAATTAATTAAGAACACCTCATATTCTGAGAGTCAAAGCTACAGCAGTAAACTGGCTTTAAGCCTGTCATCTAGAACAAAAGTCACGCAGACTTGCCAAAAATTATAGCATAATCAATCTGGATTTTAACACACACAATCCTATTTTCTTTTTCCTGTACATACCTCACAGCTCCTACAAGTCTTTGTTCAAGATAGTAATAGAAAGGTGTCAATTTAAGCAATTCTAGTGAATTACTAGAAAAGCACAGCTGGGTTTAAATGCTTACAGCCAACTGCTTTTACATACTGGAAGAGAAAGAGTATACTGCTCAGCAGAAAATTCTGAATATATGGCTTGAGCAGCAAAAATTTATATTAGGAAGATGACTATTTGCAGTTAAAACATTAACATTTATGTGGGAGATGAGCACTACAGCAGTAGGTAAACAGATCATAACCAGCTGTTCCTTTACTCTCAGTAGGCAGAGTACTTCTCCTTTATTCAATGCACAGAGTAAACACAAGAGAACAGAACCGATACTGTTTAGGTTGGCCAATAAAGTGGTACATTGTGACTTCAGAGGGCTTAACTTTGCACAGCTTGCACTAAAAATAAGTATTAACATTACTGAAAACACTAAAGTTATGTTAAGAGATCACTACTTTCCAAAAAATAAGAAAGGCGTGGCAAAAAAGCTTTTGAAAATGTTGCTTGTGTTTTAACTCAAAAAAATTACAAGATCCACTGGATCTACTCCAAACAAGTGCTAATCATGAGCATACCAGACCTACATGTGTTCTTCTATCCACTAATGCTACTAGAAAGGGATTCAGATTTGTGATACAGCTTTCTGACTGTCCACTAGAAGACCCATATTTAGGAAAACCTTCGATTTTATGATTTAAAAGCTTCAAATACAACTGACAGACTGACATCTCAATCATCAGTCTACCTATACTAAACCCATTTACACACTCTCTAATGAACCTAAGTACAATATGTATATGGTAGTTCTGTGATTAATGTTAACTTATTTATGTATATATTTTAAGAACCAATTTATTAAGAATTAATTTGCTACAGATTACATAACATACCTTGCTAGAGAACTCCTCAAGGAGCCAGAATCTCATTCACCTCTATGGAGCAGCTCCTGACTCTCCTAGTAAACAGAGGTGATGTGCTTCACTAATAGTTTGGTGAATTTAAATTTCACTTTGTTTTTTCCATACATGTGAACATACAAACATTTACTGTCTTTTCATTATTTAAAAATTATTTATGAAATATAGCGCTATGAAGTCTTCAGTGAGGAAGCTGTATTTCTTTTTTCCAGACTAGCCTATTCCTCAGACTAACGATTTAACTGCCTAGATACGCACAAGTGCATTTGAGATCACTGCACTGTTTCCTGCCTTTGACTCCCGCCTCTCCCTTGCAATACAGTCTCTGCCATGTTTATATCTTGACATTCTGTCCTCCATTTCTCAAAGGGTTTCCTTCCAAAGAAAAATCAACAGGCAGAGTTCCTGATGTAAAATTAAACCACTAGATTTATGCTGATATAATCCATGTGTGGGCATCAGTTCTGGATAATTATTCTGCTTTTCTGATAAAATGGTGGGATTGACAAAAAAGAGCACAAATCTGTAAGCAGGGAAGGGCAAAGTTATGAAAGACTCTGCACTGAATTGCAGTTTTTATTTGATATGGAATGAAGGGGAAAACATTTGTTCTTGAAGAGAGAATAAATAGGGATATTATCTTAAACCTGAGTAAGCTAACAGAAAAGCTTTCATGCTTGAAAGCTTGTAAGGGTTTTTTTTTGTTGTTTTTATGAATTGATCTTATAGATACTACATATTATACTCTACAAACTTTGCCTT
Organism: Ibycter americanus; assembly: GCA_035590275.1. NCBI lineage: Eukaryota > Metazoa > Chordata > Aves > Falconiformes > Falconidae > Ibycter > Ibycter americanus. The sequence continues at coordinate 34,997,359 of JAVJGI010000064.1, read as the reverse complement.
CATTTTATTATGACTAATAACCTACAGGCCATTACAATAAGCTATATTATATATAGCCTACAAATTGCTCATGTGTTTGCATAATACACAGTAAAAAATGGAAGCTGGGCATAAAAGAGTTCCAAAGGAGCTAAAAGGAAGAAATCTCATTCCTTGTCAGGCTACAGTGCAACAAACGAACAGTGGTAAGGTATTCCAGAAATGGAAACCACTCCAGCATTCCACCAGTTATGTGCTGCAGGTAGGAGGGGGAGAGGTAGCTGGAGACAGAAAGGAATCACAGTAGCCTGATCAGTTTGACATCTCGACATCAGGTGCTCGCACCCCTAACTCCTCTGTTCTCACCACAAACTACTTCAAAGCATATAGCACACATACACTGCGAATCGATCATGCACAGATATTGTGCATATTCTGTAGTTGCTTAATATTGTACTCAACTTACCTACATGAGGCTTGTACAAATCCCCTGCTTTAAGATCCCTCAGCAGGAGGGAAGTAAAGGATGATAGAGTATCTAGTACTTCTTAGATAACAGGTTACATATGAAGTTATGCAGACTGTAAGTACACGTTGCACCATTTCTTTTCTACCTGTGATAAGCTGATTTTAAAATTCTAATTAAACAGCCCATACTTACGTCTTCAAGTTGAAGTTTTTCACATGTTACAGTAATAGCAGCTATTACTTTCTCATCTGACTACAAAGTGTCTATTTAACATTTCTGTGTGCCTAATATAGCCCTTCACTTGATTCTTCCATAACATGAAAAAAAGCTTAACAAAAAAGGGTGCCTACAAAGTCTTCATCATGCAGCACGATGCACCTTCAAGCTAGCAGCTGACTAAGAAATTACAAAGCAGCAATACTAAAATGCCTGTAATGTTCAGCAGAAAAACAAAACCCTACTGAAACCCACACTATAAGTCTTAGGACAGAAAACCTGTAAAACTTCACACAGAATGCAAAGATAGATAGAAACTATCTAATCACTTATTGACAAATAAAACACTTATTAAAAAAACATCAGTATTCATGAACTTGTAATGAAATACAATTTCACACATTTCTTTGTATTTGGTTTCTGTACATTGATGGCAATATGCTCTGATAAAAATGAACACAGAAAGAACAAGATTTACTTTTATACATACCTTTCACAATAACTGTAAAAAACAAACAAAAAATGCTGACTAACAAACTTCACACATCACGTCAAAGTGAAGACAGTCTCCTAAAAAGAAAACAAAACAAACAAAAACAACCAAAGTTTGAAAAACTGTGTGCGTGTATATATTATGCACTTATCTTTGCAAAACATCTTCTAAAATCTCAAGTTCCACAAGTATCTGCCACAGCCCAAGTCGTAAATGTTAGGGGCATACAGATACAGAATCTGAAGAATCAGTCCACATAACAAATACTAGCAGGACAGCACTGAATTGCAGGACAACAGGATCATTCACTACATTTGTTAGTTCAAAGAACATGATCCCTTCCTTATTAAATGGATAGAAGAGGTTCACGTGAGGAAGAAGAACCTGATGATAAGTTCTGACTTTTTGAGCTAGGCAGAGAAAGGCCCTATTTCTTAAGCCTACATTCTTAGGCAAAGAATTTAAATACTAGAATTAGGAAGGTAGTGGAAGAGTGTATAGACTTCCTGGTCTTTAAATAATCTAGAAAGTTAAGACACCTCCATGTTATTTCTTGTGGAAGCCCAGTATCTTTCCTTAGTTTGATCCAGTATTATTACTGTATCAAAAAAAACAAAAACACACCAACAAAAAACTTACATAAAACTTCTTTTAATTTTAAACTCACATCCTATAAAGACACTCAATAAAATCTACTTTAAAATTGTAACATAAGGAAAGAAACATTATACATAAGGGCCTTTAGAAAAAATGTTATACTAGACGAACTGGAGGCCCATCTAATCTGCAACTATTTGCAAATCCAGGTGTTGGCAAGTATACGGCACTCCAAGAGAAGGCACAACAAAACTGGAACTGACAACCAAGAATAATAAAGCCGAAAGTTTTATTGTTTGCAAGTGCTGGATTTTTTTTCTTTTCTTATTCGTACAAAACCTTGTTAAGCTCTGTTTTAGGGATATCCTGTATCAACAGGAGTCATACCCTGTATTAACAAGTCACAAATTAGTGTGCAGAACAGAGGCAGCAGTAAGGGCAAAATGAAATGTTTACCCTAAATTTTCCTTTGATTACCTGTCAACCATGACTGAAAGTTTATAAACTCTGACTAGGAGGCAAAAGTTAAACTGATGCTTTTCAACTATTGCAACTGAGATTGAGGTAGACTATAAAGATGGACAACACAAGCCTATGATTCAGCCCCCACTAAACTCTTCAAGATTCACACATTGCTTAGCATGCAGCAAGTTCAAGCCCTTTACGACAGTTTACCAATTGACTGCAGCTGGTTAAAAAAAAAAATAATTTTTAAGATGTAATTTTAAGACACATGCATGTGGTTATCCATCTTCTATACCACAAAGCCTTATGCTCACTGTAGATCCTGAACATTGACTTAGTTCAGTGCCCTCACATACAAACAGTAGCTGCTGGTCGTATTTTTCTTACACTACCAACTTAGAGATTAAGATCAGTATCTCAGATAACCAAGACTTAAACCAGAAGACTTTTATCCATACAAAGCTCAAACAGTTTGTAAATGCCTAATTTATGCACCCAAAAGAACTGAATATAGCAATAACAAAAATAAATAGAAAGCAAAAAAATGCTTACAAATTCTTCCCTCCATGCACATTAAACCAAGTATCATTAAGAGAAAGATACGATTTAGTTGCTTGCTTTCAGTCCCTACTTAATCCATATCAGCTATATTCAAGCAACCAGCTGCAGAACTTGTACCTAAATTCAGTTATTATGCAGGACATATATCCTACCCTCTATCAGCATGCAAGATCTACTGTGGGCTGTAGTCCTGACTGGAGCTGATCATACAGGACCCTGTTCAATGCTTATTACCAATAATTAACCCATTTCAGGACAAGGATAAAAGTTTAGCATATTAATATAGCATCTGACACCTAAAACGAGAACTGTACAGACACTTCTAAGAACATGGCTTTACCCTTACAAAACGTTTAATTCATCACGTGCACAGAGTTAGGATAAATTTAAGTCAACAGAAGATGTTTAGGCTAAATAAAAATGATGGTTTAGAAGTAAATACCATATTCTACTCTATTAAATACAGTAGAAACTTCAGCATATGTTTGCCTTTTGTTTCCATTATTAGGAAATATATATGCTTTCCACATGGTGTAACTTTAAGTATACCAGTTGAAATTTGACATTTGAAGGAATATTCTTTTAAAAGGTATTTCTTAATATCATTATAATTTTCACCAAATAGCATGGAGATCATTTTAAGTCTTTTTCTTTAATTTCATTTACCATTTTAACGGTGTTAGAGTTGGCACTGTCATCTTGTGGAACCATTTTTCAGCCAGTTACATGAAAATCTGCAAAAAACCATGAAAAAAAATATACTTAACTTTCCTTGTCATGACACTATTTTGGTTTTAAAATGTTGCAGTATCCTAGGTCACTTAGGCTGAGTCAATACTTTATTATACACAAAAAAGGTTAAAAATGGTCTTACTATGTAGTCTACAACCTAAGTCCACGTAGCTGATTACACTAAAGCCAAAAGGCTCAACAGCCTGTCCAACTCTACTGTTCTGAACATGCAATAAGTAACTTCTGAGAACAGGATGTATAACTCCACCATGGATACTTGACGCACAATCATATTTCTACAGCACTATATGTTTCTTTGTGCAGATTATCACTTCTTTCATATTAAAAGTTCCACCCTAAAAGAGAAAATCATATGAAGTTCACAAAATATGAAAGAGCTTTTATTGTATTGACAGTCAGGGAAGAGCACATTAGAAGTAAAAGAACTGCCAGATCATTACAAAACAGGAGCATTGCTTCTAGCCGATCTAGAAGAAAACATCGTCCCATCCCAGGCCTACCCCCACAGAAAAAAAAAAAAAAAAAAGTACATAATAACAAGAACAAGAGACCCAGAACAGCAGCTCAGTCACAAATGATCGTGCAAGGAAGTCAACTTGAAATTCTTCCTTGTATTTACTTAAGATTATTTCACATACAATTTGAAAGACCACATACCAAGATAAGGTTTGCACACAGAAGAAATGGCTTTAGTTTTTCCAGTTATACCAGCTGCTCCAATAATACAAGTTCTGGGATGCAACCCCCTTCCTTTAACATGTACTGTCATCAGGTGATTTCCATGTCTTATTTGATTACTTTCAAGATAAGATAAAGAGACACGACTTTGACTCCACTAGAAAAAAGGTGAAAGTAAACTGACAGACATTTTATACCCATTTTTCTAAATCTGGAAATGTACATGAAAGCAACATTGGTGTAACACAACTATGACCTCTACTCAACTTCTAAGGGGTATCACATACGAAAGCAAAAGCAAGAATCTTCAGAGATGGAAAGGTGAGTGTTATGCAATCACATGACAAATACATTCACTACAGCCCTGTAATTTTTACTCAAGGAAAGTTTCCTGTAGAATCTAGTGAAGGAAAGGACCCAGAAGAAGAAACTAAAGCCAAGTTTTTCATTCTAGTACCGAGTACTGCAAGTAGAGATCATTGCTCCTAGCTAAATAAAAAGTTATACAAGATGGAAATTTGCACAGAAGACACATGAATTTTAGTACCAAAATAAGATAATTTAGCTTAACATAAAGAGATGTTTTAGGAATCTGGCAGTGTATAGTGTTAACAGTCATACTATCAAACTGTCACAGCACAGCTGGATCTTCATATCTAAGGAATAAAAGGAACACTTCAAAGTTTCCTATTCAGCATTTACTCAGAATTCATGAAACAAAGTTTCAAACAAGTGTTCTTAGATTAATATTCTGCATTACTATTTCTATATATCGCATACTTCAGAGTCTTTACCAGCTACCAGAGTATTTAACCATATACTTCTGTTTCATTTGTACAGCATCCCAGCATGACTGCAACCCCATTGGACATGAACTTCTGTGACCACATCGAGTTAGAATCGTACGAGTTTTAGTTTAGCAGAGTGAAAGCTGAGAAGGGGAAATGGCACTATCCTCCTCCTTATGCTCTTCCAATAACATTAGAAGAAAAAACTTCATGTCAGGCTGTGAAGGCCTCTTTAAGTGTCACCATGTACAGAGCAATCTCTTAGTCACCAGTAGCTATATATTTAATACTAGCTAAGAATTACAAGTGACATCCATTTCACATGCTACCCATCTAACCTCGTCTAGTGCAAGATCTAAACATATCACGCTTTGTCACAGGGTGGAACTGCCACAGATCCCTGATAAGAACAAGCACAGCAGCCTTCAAAACTACTCTTGCATCTGAAAGCTGAGCCTTCTAGGCATGCTAGAAATAGGCAAAATCGCCTCACTCGGAAACTTGCTTTCAGAGTGAATGGGGTCTTCTCCTTCCTTCCTGCCGACGGGTATCTTTGGGGAAATGTAGAAGGAACAAAACAAAACACAAAACAAAACAAAACAAAAAAACCACAAAAAAAAAAAAAGAGAAGGAAATGAGTAAATCTCCTTACACGCTCGGGAAAACGTGGCTGCCTGAGGAGAAAGAACCACGGCTGAAGCCCTGGGGCTCACAGAGGAGGAAGGATGAGTGCGCGGTAACACAAGCACCGCGGACCGCGGGGGAACGAGGCGCAGCCGGCGGCGGGGAGCGCGACCTCCTCGCGCCTCAGGCGATGCGCCACAGCGCGCGGGTCACCTG
>JAVJGI010000064.1:34978293-34990478 GCA_035590275.1 Ibycter americanus | reverse complement strand
CTGACCGGCGGGGCCGCGTAACGCGGCGCCTTACAAAGGCGAAAAGCCACCGCCGGGCTGGGTGACAGTGTGTTGACCCGGCCTGTTGCTCCTTTCATCAGAGGCGTGTGTCACCCCCTGCGGCGGCAGCCCCGGCTAGGCTGACCGCCTGGCTCCGATGGAGAGCTCCCTTCGCACAGCCCAGCCAGCACCTAGCGTTTATACCGCCTTTTCCAAAGCAGGGAGATAAGCAGGTCAAAACCAGACAGAAACCGAAAGGTGGAGGAGCGGGGAAGGCAGAGGAAGAGCACACGAACTGGGGAACTAGAGATGGAGAAGTGGGATGGAGCTTGCGGCTAGTCTGTCAAAAAGAGGGAACAAAGCACCGAGTGAGCAAGACCCTTCAGAAATGGCCCCAAGTGCACTGAGGTGGTGGAAACTTCGTTTCATAGTTCCCCTCATCTTTACACTCTGCCATACAAAATCTCACAGGACCAGGGAGTGGTGGCAACTAATTACATTCTCAACATAGATGTCTGTTTCACTATCAACACACTTTTAATATCATCATTACAAAAGTGAAATTGTATAAGCTCCATTACAGCACCTTAAATTTAATTTTGAGACAGACTAACCAAGCTGTAAAAGGAAATACTAGGAAAACTTAAAATCTACCAAAAAAATAGTGATTAAAATAAACTAGCATAGGCTTAGATGAAATTGCAAAATGAGGTTCTGGTCTTGTTTGTGTTGGTTCTGTAGTCCACATTACTTCTTTGTAGTCAATGTTCATGAATATTTAAAAATCGAGCTCACGATACCAACCTAAAGATAACCAAAGGTGTATGTAATGTGTTGCAGTTTATTCAGTATTCACCTGCTAACATAAATGCGTCATTTTGCAAAATTTAACTATGATGTATTTGGGGAATTTTAGAGTGAAACCTGCTAGGAAATAATAGAAAGCGATGTATACAGATGAATGAAAAGGTAAATGATATTTAAGTGTAATTTGGTGATACATATGATATAGCTGTGAAATGAATTTAAGTGCTATTCACACATACAAACTCTTGAAATAAAACAAGGTATTTCACCCTTCCTACAAGTTAGTGATTGAAGAGATCCATTATCTCTCATATAAAAACATCTTACTATCATCTGTCTGGGTGAGTGTTACTGTTGGACTTGAATTATTTCCTGTATAGAAATAAAAGTTACTTCTTAAGAAGAAAAACCTTTTAAAAACCTTTAGCCTGAAACTAGTTTGGTGGATTTTTTTGTGAGCCTTCCTTTCTTAATATAGCTGTATTTTTGTTTGCATATAGTAGCACTAAGAGACACCCAACAAGCTCGATGCCTCATAAAACTGGTTGGTAGAAGTAGTAAGATACCATCCCTGCCCTGAAGCATTTATAGTCAAAATGGCACAAGGAAATTCAGCAAATTATGCTCTTGGTTCAAACTGTCTTTTTTTGATGTATTCTGAATATATATTATAAATGATACTGTAATGATTTACTGTGCTTCTGTCCTCACTACCTTCTGCCTTGAAGCCAAATTTGCCGAAACATGCAATACGGTGCTTTTACATGAAATTTTGACTTTACAGCTTTGGAAAGAGATTCTGAGTAAAATGAATTTCTTAGACATAAATGCAGGAAAATAGCAGTCCTCTTGAAATGGCACTTTCTGTGGAATTTGGAGGAGCTGAAAATTATATAAAATGTAATTACAAAAATGTATATGCATCTGACAGCATCTAATTTTCTTAGGTCTTGCACATCTTTGCTCTTAAGTGTTTATACTGAGACTCAGTAAATGTGCATGGCTTATCCAAGGTCAGTTATTAATAAGCAGCAAAACCCGAGAAGATAACCAAAGAGTTATGACTACAGTACCCTTGACACAGAAACTACACATAATACTGTTTTATAGCTAATAGTGCTTTTACTAAATAATATCTTGGAAAATATTATGCATAATTTATATTAAAATGGGCTGAATGTTTTATATTAAAAAAAGCTGTGTGTCTTGTGAACAGTGAGAATAAGGCAAAAGGGAAGGAGTAGATTCTCAGCCTCTTCTGCCTTATGTGATGATGCAGTGATAGAAAAGCTCTGGAAAAGGGGAATTAACCTTTGAAAGCTAGCACAATAAAGCTCAACTTGGTTTGGTGCCCCTGGCAAGTGCTGTCCCACAGTGAGTGGCAGTAGCTGGTGCTAGCAATGGCAAAATATCTGGAGATGTACAGATTTTGTATCTTTCTTCCTTTAGTCTCCTTTGACAGTGGAAAGCATATGAAATCCCAACTGTGAATTGAAACCATCTTTCTGAGCGTAGCTCCACATGTCCTCTCTTGTATGTGAATTTTCTTCTTTATCTTTTATGAGGCTATGCAGTTTGCATCTCAATGTGGCAACACTGCTAAATCCAACTTGTTAATGTTTGGATTTCAAATGTTTTGACAGAGGCAGGCAAACAGGAGAAAACTGCAGTTCTTAAGGGGGAGTGCCAGCCTTCTCTTCATCACAGGATGAGGCACTTAGGCTGTGGTTCCTGAGGTATTTGAAGAAAAATGGGTCAATATTGTCAGAAGTCCAGAAGTTTGTACTTTTTACATTTAGAAATATCACAGGACTTCTGTATTTTTAGCTCTTGACTAAGTAATTTGTTTCCTATTGTAAAAGGTCATGATGTTTTTGTGTCTTCTCTGAAAGAAACTATTATAAGAACAATTTCCCCCCCCCCCCCTTTTTTTTTTTACTGTTCCTTTTTTAGGAATTAGAGTTTCGGTAATCACATGTAATAAAACTATGTATTTTGCAAATATACACATATTGCATATTTATTTTTCTTGCTGTGAATATTTTCGTTACATAAACAGCAATTTTATAGGCAAAGCAAAATTCTATCTATTTCCCAGCAGCACTGTAATATTTTCATAAGAGAAAGCATCCTCAATTTTATTTTACAGACCTGCTAAATTGCACTTATAAAGACAATATGAATTTTGTTTCTGCTCATGTAAGTTCTACTTACGAGAACATAATAGCTGAGTTGGATGAAATAGATCAGATCCCAAGAAGGAAATTCAGTACTCTGTAGGTCTCATAACAGATCTCTACAAAGGACTTGAATCTACTTATTTTAGACACATGCTTCCTTCAGAAGCATTTGGATCACATATTTGATGAACAAGATGTTCATGTTGATGAGCAAGACAAAGCAGCAGAAGAAAATGTATTAAAATTTAAACTGACAAAGTCAGTTTTGATCAACTTCTTTCCTCCTTAGGGGAAGGATGTTGTCTTAAGTGTTCAGGACTAGACTTGGCATAAGATGCATGACAGCAGCGTTTTCTCCTCTTCCTCTGAGTTAGACCAGAAGTCCAGCTAGCTCAGAATTGTGCCTGCATGATGACTCGTAATGGATGCCTGGGAAAAGTGTATTGGAAAAAACGGCACTTACAGAGTAGTTGTTTCCATGGCACATCCTTGTAGTTTTTAGAAATAAATGGCTTACAGCATCCTTATCTGGAAGCCTGTAATTCAGCCAATATATTTAATAGCTCTTGATGGACCTATGAGCTTGGCTGATCCCTTCTGTGAACCCAGTTATACTGTAAAACATTAGCTGTTAAGGATTTATTTAGGAATTTACTTATTTAGGTAAAAGAAAATGCTTTGTTTCGCTTGGGTTTAGGCCAATGGTTAGGAATCTTATCACATAATTTGTATTTGTTGTTCCACTTCACCTTCTTTGCACTATTTGAGATTTAATGTGTCCTACAGTTGTCCTCAACTGCCCTTGAAGTGTCCTCCTATCCTAAGTCCCACTTTGCATGAAGCCACTGAGGGAAGGGTTTTATTGCTTGACTGTCCTCATCGCTTTCTCCTGCTTTGGATCCAATTCTTGAGATGCTGAAATGAAAAAATCAAAATTTGGGTATATTATGAGTTAGACTGCGATAGTTACAATTTCCATTTTGTTTTTTGTTCTCACTCCTCTTTTGTGTATTTACAAACATTTCCTATTTTTTACCCTTGCTGAGCTGTTATACAGCTGTTTTCTTAACTGTTTTACCTTATGACAAGGCTCTAAGAAACTTCAGAGCTTAAAAAGGTAGTATTTTGAATAGAATTTATGCTGATTACTATGAAAACTACCAGTACTTACAGGAAAAATGTTACACTGCAGATGTATTAGAAGCAAAACCCACGAATATTTTTGCAATGTAGCTTTTTATCAACCATTACTTTTAATAGCTGTAGAAAATGAACTAGAATCGAGAGCTTTTCCTGCTTCTTACTGAACATTACTTGCAAATATTAGCTAGTAATAAGATTACAGACTAGTAAAACAACTTGTTTAGGGAACTTGTCATTACTTATTTCAGTCTCTTTACTCTGCTGATTTATAACAGTGAAGAAAACAGGAATCTTAATGGGCAATGTGATTTCTCAGACTGAAAATTACTAAATTGCTATCAGAATTATTTTCAGTAGATGAATAATAGTGATCATAATTCGTTCAAAAAAGACAATTCAAAAAACCATTTGGAAGCCTATCCAAGCAAAACAAAAAGTAAATGGAAAGTAAACCTTTGAAAAGTGTTCTGAATTACAGAATTACTCTGCCATTGAGAAAAATCATATGTAGGGGGGGACTGCATGTGTAACCTTCACGCATGTTGACAAGTAGAGAGTCATTTGAATACCATAGCTAGCAGAAATGCATGTGTGAGCATGGGTACCTGCTCTGTCTGGAGATGTAATCCAAAAAGCCAAACAGGCCTTAACAGAGTCAGTGATTTTTACTTACACTGACTATTCTCATAAAAGCAACTTTCTAAAGGTCAGGTCAGGCAGTTTTCCCAGTGCAAGGCTAAACAGTTGGAATTGCATGTATTCGGACCCTGTATGTTCAGGAGAACACAGAACAGATTTTTATATTTGTGCTTTTGCACATTCCTGTATGAATAATCACAATGATTCATTGAAGCTCATTGCAACATAAGGTACTATTCAAAGTGAATTGCAGAATTGCCCAATATGGTAATAGTTAACTGATCCCTCGCTGGGCATGCATAATAGTCAAGATAAGTCAGGTATTCTCATAAGAGAAAGGCTTAAAGCAAAGGAACAAATGTCCCATATTGATTCTTACAGTATTAACATGGGAGACATACCATGTATTTATAGGTTCTATATATAGAATATGTAAATGGATTAAACTGGAAGTTATTCTGCAGGGAAATACAGGAGGGAAAGTTTCTGTTTTTCACATCTTGTAACGTTAACAAGTACCTATGTTCTCTTCAGTGCAGATGCTCTTAAACTGCACCAAAAATGAAAGTTTATCAGATGAGAAATTGCACTGAGAGCACTACTGATTTTGGGCTTTGCCTGTGCATTTTCAAGCAGGTTTCAAAATATGTTGTCCTTAAAGGCCAAGTTGGCTGGCTTGTTAGGATGGCACACCAGCTTGAAAAGGCATGCAGTGCTCTAAATAGGTAGTTTAACGCCCATATCCTTACAATAAGGGCTAACGTAATTCATGTAATATGTTTGTCTATAAGATTTTGCTCAACTTAGATATTCATTAGCATAATTTGCCAGTGTTTGCATTTAGTACAGCCTAAGTGGGAGCGTGAGTGAAACACTTGGATACACTGTTTCTATTAACTTTGATATATTTCTGGTACTAGACCTGTGAAGAGCACATTCTTACAAATTGACTGTGGTCTTCTTCAAAGACATCCATATAATCCTTACAGTGGCTGACACAGCACTGTAGAGTTGCAAATCAGCTTTTATACTTTTTGATGAACCATTAAGGTATTATTTCAGGAAAATTTCCTACAGTCTTTCAGCATGACGAGCAAAACCCCTCAACTTTACAGAAATGAGTTAACAGTTTCTTTCTCTGTAGGTTACCAAACAGACTGAATAAACCCAATATGGAGGTACCCAGCATTCAGAAATAGTGCTGTGAAATTTTTTGCATTTTTTTATACATGCAGCAGTGTCACTAAAAGTAGATTTGTTTGTTTGTTTATTTAGTTATTAAGGAACACAGTATTTTTTAAGTGTTTCCACTGTTGACTATCTTGACTATTATTGTTCATTGTTTCTAAATAAATCACGCATCTTAACAAGAAACTTGGGCTCCAGATAGCTGTGATAATTGAAAAAGGCACTGCATGAGCTGTTCATTGCTATCTCCCTGCTCTGCTGGAGAGAGCGCTCCTTATTCTGCTAGAGGGAACATTCCTTATCCTGCTAGAAAGAAGGCAGCCAAATTATTTAAACCATCAGAGAGGATATTTTTACTTATGTCTCATTTTGTCTAGAGACAATTAGGGAGTGCTTATTCATGACTCTGCCATATAATATCCAGCTGACTGGAAAGACTGGTACCATTTTCAAGCAGTACACTGCTGCATCCAGAGAAGGACATCTGTCTATTTGAGTTCCAATTCTCCTCCTAGTTCTCCTCCCTGCATTATCTTCAAGTACAATAAGAGTAACATGGCACAATGACCATAGCTGTGATATAGTAGCCTTTAACATCTATTGCCTTGTAAAAGCTAATCTGAGGAGTCAACAGTTTGGATCAACTGAAGAGAATATATTTTTTTTAAAAGTCACAGAACAAGGAAAACCCCAAAAAGGGATAATACAAGTGTTTCTAAACAACCCTCTTATGAAAAACCATTTAGAATGAGAGTTCAAATAGTCGTATTCAAATATTTGCAAATACCCTCTCATAAGTTGGTAAAGGTGTTAAACTCTGAACAAGTGTCTCAGAGCAGAAACTGATTTGTTTACCTGTCATGCATTCGGTTGCTTGCAGTTTCAAATGTTTGAATAGCTCAAAAATCCATGGTGCCATTGCGTGCTCTATGACTCTTCATGCTACTACTTTTGTGAAATGACTCTCTTGGATTCTCTTGATCCTCTGTTCTAAGCATCGTCATTTTCCTTGCTCGTATACTTGCCACTTTTTTAAGGCATGGTTTTATCCCAGTGAGCTTCTTGTGCTCTGCTGGAAGCCTCACTGGTTACAGATACCACCTGCAATGGCTGCTGAACTGCAAACCAGTGACATACTGATTTGATTTAGCACAAAGATGACATCTCTGAATAAAAAATAAAAGATCACTAAATTAAAAAAGGTGGTTATACATATGTTTGCAAGTTATCATGGGTTTTACTCAAATTAATGTTTTATGACATGGTGAACATGAAAGCTGATACCTAAAGTACAACCACTAAAGCAGGTCAGATACTTACGGCTGTGATTGATTTAGGTTCTTAGTTCTGTTGAAGTGTATGTATAGTAAGTCACATGAAAAAGGTAGCAATACACATCTGTTCTAGCCAAGAAAGTAAATAGGTGCAACTGAGAACACATAATAATGTTTCTATTACATGAGAAAGCACAGATTTTGTGATTATGGCCAAGGTATGTATTATGATTACTTGGCTCCCAGGTGTGATGATGTAGAGCCTGTGCAGTATAGATACAACACAAAGGCAGAGGCTTGTATCCTGCTTTGCTCTTGTAGGAATCTTGCTGCCATCGTGCTGTTAATTCACTTACAGAAGCTTTATAAAGGAACAAGACTTATTTGCTATGAGAAAGCACAGAATAGCAGCATAAAGATAAATGCTTCTGAATGGAAAAGCAAGCTGTAAACAGGAATGCAGTGTTTCTCTGGACAGCATGACTTTTGCAGATTTTTGCCTCTGCCCATAATATCCAGTTCCTACTTAAGCCATCACATTCTCAGTCAAATTCTTCCTTTATATTTTCTAGATTTATCTTTTGATACACATTTTGCTGTTATTCCTAGCAAATATAATGGGCATTAGTGGTGTTATCATTGTAATAGTTCAGGATATAAACAAGCCCCAGTTCGTAAGTTTCTCTCTCTCCTTACATACTTTGTTTCAATGTACAAAGAATCATAGTTTGTTTTTTTCGATTTGCCATTTAAAAAAAAAATAATGGTTGGACTAATTGTATTTTGAATGTTAATGGTTTTAGTTGATCTAAGTCAGAACTCTTGGAGAGCAGCCACATCAAATGAGATCCTGGTAATTTGCCATGACTTCACCATGTGCAGTTCCATGAAATTACATGCCTCCCATACGGCTGTTGCTATAGCTATGCCAAAATCAACCAGTAACACTATAACTTGGCTTGTGGCCCTTCCTGGAAGAAATCTACATACATCTTATATCAGGGCAGATATAACATTTTCTTTTTTAGCTCTCTGTAGTATCCCACCAACTATTGGTAAAACTTATTTATATTAAAATACTCAGAACATGATAGATAAATGATTCAGCAATGCACTTTGTAATAAATACTTACAATAAAGTGAATATTGTCTAATGGATAATGTAGACCTGATTTCCCTTAGCTGTTTCTCTAGCTTTTATTGTCAGCTTTACTTGGGCTTAAGGGATGTTCACTGTGATGTACTGGATATTAACTTGCCTTTTAAAGTCAGTTTATACCAATCTAAATTGCAATATGCTGACCTGGGCAAGATCAGATTGATTCTCAGCCCTCCTGAGCATTTCCAAAATCCCTTCACCCCTGCAGCTTTTACTTCCTTTTGTTTTTTTCTTGTTCCTTGCACTTTACTGTGCTTCCCAGGCCTCGATCTATATATGGATTCACAGAGTTGCTCTTTCTGCATGCTCAAGGGCAGGCCATTAACTACATGAAAACAATCCAGAATGAGCAGGATGTTGAAAAGCTTCCCACATAGCTTAGCGAGTGATTTGTAATGCTTTTATCTAGGTATGCACTTCTCCAGGCTGAAGGACTTGTGAAATTTTAATATGTAGTGTTGCTGGAGCTAGTAAATCATACCTGCATCATAGAAAATTTTGGAGCCCCAAGACTTACTTATATATAAATTGTGGAAAGTTGTCTGAAAATTCTCTCCATCTGAATCAAACTGTTAGATTGCTCCTGTGTTTACTTGTTGACTAGTAGAAATACTTTCCTTCTGAACTTTTATCTTCTTATTCCTTATGCATTTGTATTCACCTGCATTCTCTTGTCTTATATTTACATTGTAAACTGCCTGGAGGCAGACAGCAACAGAAGTAGGATGCTCTGCAATGGTAATTACTTCTGTTATCATGGATATTCAGGAAAAGATCACCTGTCTCCCAACTGTGCTTATAAAAGCTGGACTGTGATGCATCATAGAATGTTGATACTGCTGGATTATGTGCGCTGTACAGGATGGTACCAGATAAAAGCAATTTAGGGTTTTATTCCCCCCCATACAATTGGTAAGATTGAGAACATACTAATACATTGCCTTTACACATTAAAAATTTGATATCTGGTACACCCTGAAACAGTGAAAAACTTTGCATAAGTTTGAAACTGACTTCTGGCCAAATAAGGATGAAAAGATTCAGAAAATTACACCACAAAAATGGACAGTAGGCTTTTCCTACTGCTTGTACTGAAGAAGTAAGCAAGCATTGGAAAACATTTCAACGCAAGAAAATTTTAAAATATGTCAGCACTGCAATACTGCTGAATCTAGCCGAATTTTAACTTTACAACCTCAGTTTTGTAATTTGAGCACACAGCTTTGACGCTAAACATACTCACCAAGATAATCTAGATGCTAATGCACGAAAGTACAAAGGGTCTGTAGAGGAAGCAGTATTGAAATTTGGATTGATCTATTTGATTTCTGATGAGTAATACACCAAGCTTGTGTTTATGGTACAACAATGTGAGATAACATTGCAACTTTATTTTATTAGACTGGTGCCTAGGTCCACAGCCACCTGAAGAACTCCATCTGGCAAGACTAGTAAAATGAAACATGAGATCTCATGGCCAGGGAGTTCAGTCTTTTAACTCCTTCCCTTGCAAAGCTGTGATTGACTTGGCACTTTGGTATTGAGAGAAACCCTATGCTTTCTGGTCCTCAAATGTAAATTCTACTGTAATTCAGTAAAACAAAATGCACCAGCACTGCTCTTTTTCAATGTCATTCTTAGTGCAGACTCAGGAAGAACACAACTGATAGCAAGAGATCACAATAGAGTTACTTAACAGATTTGTTTCACTTTCCATATGAACTACAGCATTTATTTTTTTTTCCTGCTCAGTGCCCTACCATTTCACAGGAAACACTCGTACTCACAGGGAGGAAAAAAATAAATCCAGCTACGGGATATTTTCTGTAGAGTGCGTTAAAGTAAGTGCTTGTGTGTATGATTTAATGTTTTATAGTGAAGTGATGCTTCTGGTAGCAAAAAGTCATCGGCACACTTTTATAGCAGTTCTACTGTCTGTCTTTTGACTTCGCTATTGAAGCTTAGCTAGGCTAATTAGGAGCATTATTTGGAAACATTAGGTAATAAAGAACAGTCACCTATGGTACACTAACGATTACGCTGTTCAAAACTCACTACGGCTGGGCACACTAACTTGGTAGTGCTGATCCCCTCTGTGGCAGCTCTATGAGATGTAGAGCCAGGACAAGAAGACCTGCCAGCTTCACGCTTTCCGCATGCCAGTTTTTTGGCCCTTGTCTCACGCTCCTCTGTGGGGTTACTTGAACTTCTGCAATTGGAGTGCTAAGCTGCTCTCTCATTCCAGTTCTCCATCTGTCAGATGCAGCAGTTGATGCTGCTGCATATATAACCCTGAATACCAGGTAATAAAAACAAGAGGAAAGGGAAAAGTCCACATGGTATTTTATGTAATAACTGTTTTGGTTTTTTTTTTTGTAAATATGAACCTATGCACACACAGAGGCAGGTGCATTAAAAAAAAAAAGACTATTTGCACTGTCTTTGAAAAGCTTTCAGACATACTCATCTTTCATATTCTAGCACAGCATAGCTGACAGGCTATACAATATCCGGCAGAAATACCTTTCATTATCTGTAAACTGCCTCATAATGTTCTATTCATAATTTGCTTTGACATTAAAATAAAAATGTTAATATTCGGAGTATCTTCTTTCCTTGCTTATGTTCCTCAGGAAGATCTGGCAGCCCACAGAAGCCAGATGGTGGCTTGAATTTCACAACTGAACTGTCTAGCTGCTGCTGAAAAAAGGGATGTTTTTGATCCTTCCTATCTCCACCTGAAGGGCATGTACCCAGCCCTTCCTTTGTGCTGGGACTAATTCTCGTCTAACCTTACAGTGAACTCAGGGAATGAGTCTATTAATTAGAGATAGCTTAAACGAAGTGATGCTTGAAGAAGGAAGCAAGACCACTGTGAGGCTACCTTGAGGGCTAGTGGCTCCCCAAGCATGGGGGTAACTGCAGTAACACAGCCAGCAGGGCTGGGGACTCACCAGCCTAGGCGCGTTCCACAGTACGTGGTCGAGGTGAGGTGGGCAGACACAAAGATAGTGGCTAGGTTCAGCCAAAAGTCCAGATCATCAGACAAGTTCATGGTGGTGAAACAGGTCCGAGGTACAGCCAAGATGCTGTCTGCAGACCAGGCTTGGGGCCAGTGATGGTAGCCAGGGAGGCCTGCAGGGACGAGGCAAGTCTAATACCAAGCCAGAAAGCAAGATTAGGACAACGCACACCGACAGCACAGCCCAGACAAAAACTGAGGGCCCAGAGCTGAGCTTAAATGGGCCTCCTGTGCCCTTGGGCAGGGAGTGTGGAGTAGAAGCCCCAGGTGAGGCTGATGAGGGCCATTAAGGCCCATTAGTACACACTGAGCCCTGACAATTACTCCTTTTGATGAACTACCAAATTTGTCCTCAGCCTGACACTGGATTATACCAGGCAGCTCACATCCTCACCTTGCCGAGGCATAGCAGCAAGCAAAGGGCTAAAAATACCTGCAAGCCCCAATACTAGAACTGTAAAACCGTTAAAATACTTTGAAACCAAACAAAAAATGGCGTGTAGCTACAGCACACCACGGAGCAAGAGCTGGGGAGCCCTGGTGACACAGCAGCCTGTCCTTCAAGACCCGACGGGCTGTGAGAGGTGGGAATAGCGAGCCTTGGCACAGATTTTTTTTTTGTATTTTGTCCACCTGAACGCCAGAGTCCCAACCGCGCACGTCCTTGCCCCCTTTGGGGCCAAAAGTCCCTCAAGAGGAGGGTGGGGGCCTATGTCCAGCCCGAGGAAGCGCCGGCCGCCTCCGAGCCCGCTCAGCGGGCGCGCTGCGGTGGG
>JAVJGI010000064.1:34958418-34973398 GCA_035590275.1 Ibycter americanus | reverse complement strand
CCCTTAATATAAACTTGTATAACACTGAATTAGCTCATTTGGGATGACAGCTAATTGCAAGTGTTCAAATTAACGGCTCTTTAGCTGAGCTGAAGTAAGTGGCTGTATAACCTACTGCAGTTCCAAAGTGAGAACTTAATTTTAGCAATGAAAGTGATTTAAAGAAAATTACGTGTATTTACTACACCTAAGCTGTAGACTTGTGTGCCCTTTTTCTGTGGCTATCAGGGGGATCCATTCAATACTTGACTGTCACTGGTGACCAGCTTTTGTAGTGTACCCGAGAGTCTCATGTATGTTGGTTAGCCTTCTCTTGAGTAAGTTGGTTATGTGATTGTGTCGGGGAAAAAAATCCGTTGTGTGGCATCTTGCTTTCTTGATCTTCTCTTGTATGCCGCTAGACCCCTTTTTCACTTCCCTTACACAGTTTACAAAAACGTGTGTTTTGGTTTTTTTCTTCTTTTTTTCTAAATACTGGGGGAGAATTAAAGGTTTTAGGGTTGACTGGAGAAAGACTCGCTGTTCGTGATGGGAGCACAAGAGTCTCTTGACACATCATGACACCCTGGGTTCCCTCTGAGCTGAGAGCCTGGAAAATTGAGCCTGCTCAGGGTTTCCGAGCTTTCTCAACGTGAATTTGCAAGCTGTTGTTTGAAATGAGTCATGTATATCTCTGATTTTCTTGGCTGTTCAGTTTCTGTAACCAGTTTTGCTGTGAATAAAGGAAGGACAAACTTGGGTGAATGAAACATGAGAGAAGCTTAAGTTGGCTGGTGCTCAGGTGGTACGTGCAGTGGAGTGAGCTTTGCACTGGGGGACATCTCTACAAACCCTGCTTCTCTAATCTTCGTGCCATACCTGTATAGCTTCATGCTGTTAGGCAGAGCGAAGTAATGTATGGGTTGAGTGTCTTCTGATATGAGAAGTTA
Source organism: Ibycter americanus (assembly GCA_035590275.1). Taxonomy (NCBI): domain Eukaryota; kingdom Metazoa; phylum Chordata; class Aves; order Falconiformes; family Falconidae; genus Ibycter; species Ibycter americanus. Next base: position 34,972,469 of record JAVJGI010000064.1, on the reverse strand, counting down.
CGACAGGATTATGTCGTTCTGTTTCTCTTCTGGGTTTTGACCTGGTAGTGTAAATGAGTACAAGATCCACGAAAAGCTAATAATCTTCAATAAACAGCAAAGATACGCGAGATGAGAAATCCAGTGTATAAAAGCAAGGTAAGGGGAAGTAACAGCCTGGATTTTCTTTGTTCTGCAACTTTTTACATATCTTATACTGGACCTTGAAATAAGTTTCCTTTTGTAACCCATGTGTGGAATGTTACTTCCACAGATTTTCAAATTGTAACTTTTGTTTAATATAAATACTTCAGCATTGTGATGTTCTTGCAGTTGAAATGTTAACTGGATATCTTGTCATGACCTTTTGGGGGTTCCAGTCTTAATGAAAATATTCTCTTTTGGGATGAATTTGCTCTATGTTGTGTCATCCCAGAAGTAATTTCTCAGTATGGAAAGCATGAACAAAATAATTCCTTAATGGAATATGGAAAAAATACTCTTCCAGGATTTTAGGAGTATCTTTTGCTTGCCAGTAGCTGAAGTGGTTAGAGAGGGAGGGGAAAATGCTTCATCCTTTACGTGGAAAAACGAGTTGTGCCAGATTGCAATTATTTTTAGAAAAACATGTTAAACCACAATTCTCAGAGAGGTTCAGAAGACCCCTGATGACCTGTGGTGTCTCTTAAATGGTACATCACAGTCCATGTTGCAACACTAAATGCACAGAGCATACAGTATAACTAGAGATAACAGGAATTAGGTTAGGAATATATATATATATTCCTTTACGCACACATATCTGTGGGTTTTTTTTGGAATTCCATTATAGGAATCAGTTTATATCTTGTTTGAACGTGTGTCAGAAGCTATCAAAGATGCATGGCACCTTCCAGTCCTTTGTTTCTGTTTTTCTTTTTCCCATGTCCCATTTACACTTTATTTGTGTGTGTGTAAATATATACATGTATGTTTGTGTGTATGTATATAAGCAGGGGGGGAGGTCAGCAGCGTGCAGCTTTTCTAAGTAGAGGACAAACCCACTTGCATCCATGGACTGAATCTGTAAAGTTAGTGATAAATGAGTCATCTTTATGTACAGCAGAGCTCCTACCTGTGCGTGCATGGGAAGCTTGTGCAGTCACTGAGCGCAGAGTCCAGCCCTGGCTGGGAGGAAAGGTTTGAGGGAGGTGAGGATTGTAGGTGTGCATGGGTGGGACGGGGCAGGTTCCCTTCTTGTTTCTTGGTTGTTGTTTAGTACCAGACTTGGAACGTTCTGCCCAGAAAGTATGTTGATTGCATGAATCTCATGGACATTTTGGTGTCTAAATCAATTGAAAATACAGTTGCTAGGAGCTCAGAAGTACTGTACAAGTTTCTGAGTAGTAATCTGTCCTCAACGTTGTTTTATAGGCACATATGAGAAAGTTTGAAGTTGGTCTTTTAGTTCATGCAATTTAGGAGTTGCAACATAATGTTTCAAAATTTAGTTTCATCATTGCAGACTTTCTTTGGGAAATGCAAAAAAGCTTTGACCATTTCAAACTTTTTTTTTAACTTTAATTTTGGATAAACATTCTTCGTTTAAAGACTTTCAAAGGTAAAATAACTAAAAACATATTTCAGTTTGTCCCCAGTGTAATTCATGAGTTCTTTACTGCTTTGTGTAGGAAATGGAATCTCTATTGCTTTAACTTTTAATTTTTGGTTTGTTTTAGTCACTGAACTAAAATACATTTAAGTGTACCAATCTAACAAAACCCATCCTTGGGTAGATGCTTAAAAATAGCAAATTGACTGCAAACTTGTTAAGTGTCCATAGCAGGATTATTCTAACCATCAAAACGCAGCATCTGTTCTTTCCAAGTGCTAGTGCTGATGTGCTGCCTGCCCTTTTTTTTTTTTTATATCAGCTGTCAACTAGGATTATATCCAAAATCGAAAAAGTTGTCATTTCATCTGCTGACTTAATGTAGGGTATAACATTTTTTTTTTTTTTTTTTTTTCTGATCATGAGTTTGCATTTTTAAGACTAGACATGGAAAATCTCTAGATAAATTTAGATTATTATTACTTTTTTTTTTCTCTGGGCTTTCCTTTTTATTATTCTCTTGTGGTCATTGCGAGTGTTTGCAGCTGTGCACAGGATGTGTTCTGGCGTGCTCAGTCTGTAGAGAGCAAGATGCAGACAGGAGGTTGTCTGGTGATACTTTTTGATTGTACCCAGCTATCAATGGATGAATCCAAATCTTAATTCTTCAGTTGATGCAGTATCTCTTATCTATTTTTTTCAGTATTAGCACTTTATTTGCCATGACTTGCCTTAGATTTGTCATGCTGTTTATCATCTGCAAGAGCTTTCACAATATGATTGCATGTTTGCAGTCAGACTTCAGAATCTTTTAAAATGATCTTATTAAATGAGACCTGCTTTTTGTATTAAATGAAATGGTTTTGTCCACAGCTTAGTGGGGCATTTTTTTTCCTGTGGGACAACTGTTTCTAATGGGAAGCCAACTTTTATTAGAAGCGTGGGGTAATGTCAATATGTAAACCGGTGTTTTAATGCAAGCATGTTCTTGATGGAGAACACTCGGTTACCTACTGAAATGCTGAAGTGGTAACCAGTGTACTGGGCAGATTGGGATTGTGCTGAGGCAGTCTGCTGCAGTGCTTGCTGTGTGCTCCTTCTCTGCTGTCCTTGCTCTGTCTGTCTGTTTGGTTTCAGTTTACCCTCTGCTCAGATTGGTGTGATTGGGGTGATAGCGTAGTAGCTATTGGCTCAAAGCTGGAGCTCTCAGGTGCTGAAATTGTGCAAATTGCAAGCGCAAATGCTCAGCTTTTTTTTAATGTGTAATAACTTTGCAGTTTTAGCCCCTCTGTTGCATTTGCTTGGAAAAACTTTCAAGTTAAGTCAGGTTTATATGAGTGGTGGCTCTTTATACATCATATGACTTAGATTTTACCTATTTTAATTTCTTCAAGTGCAAGATTTTGTCTACTTGGAAGTTATGTATTCGTTGATTGACTTGATCCCTTGTTTTATCTGTTGAAAAGCAAGTGTAGTTAATCTAGTCTCTTGGGTTTTTTTCTTCCTCATAGATTTCTGTGCAATGTTCAGCTTATTTTGGGCAAATGATGTAGAAAATTGCCAAATTAATCTCCCCCTCATAAGAAGTAATTTATACTACTAAGCAACCAGTCATGCAAACTTCCAAACTTTTGGGGCATTCTTTCCTCGTTATTTGGAAATATCACATGGAGTAGTCAGGCTGTGGAAAATGTTCAGAAAACTTGCATAAAGATTAAATATAAATTTATTCAAGGTTATTAAAGAAACTAGCAGCATAGGTTAGTATTGTGTGGGTGTGGTGTAACACAGAGGCACTGTTAAGATACTTGTTAAAGTGAATTAGTCTAAAAGTCTCAAAGGAAGCAGTAAGTAGAAAGAGAGCATTCTGCTTTGGCCAACATAAATAGCTTTCATTATGCAAAGATGATATCCAAAGCCGTTTGCTCTTCTTACTTTGAGGAAAGTGTAGTCAAAGGAAAACTAACTTTATTTTCTGTGTTAAAGTACATGTTAGCATTAAATATTTGAAATGGATTTTACAATATAAATAAATTTGTCTAGGAGTGCAAATTTAGATGGTAATATCGTCAGAATGCCTGAACGTGGATTTTGTTAGTCTTAAACACTTTACACATGGGGTGATTTTCAAGTACATTTTTTATGTCTCAGCCATAAGCTAGAGTCTTTTGGTAATAAATGCGTATCTTCTGTTTAATGTTAGAAGAAGAGAACTTTTCCAGAGTCAAGTTATCGATGGCTTTTTTTTTTTTAAAGTTTTGATGCAAGTAAACATAGAGCAAATTTGAAAGTTGATTCTCCTTCATTCAGATGTCAGTGAAATTAGAAGATGCACAATGTGGTAGCTTCCTCTGTTTCCAGACTGGTGTAAAAACTGTCACCTGGAGACTTTTATTACAATGCATGTGAATTTGTTCTGAATGCTGCTTTTACCTCTGTGTTCCTGTTAGTCATGCACCTAGAGGGTTCTGGCCTGGCTATTTGTGACCGTGGCTTTGCAGTTTTTGCTACCCATTTTAGCTAGATTTTACTAGCAAGCATTAGTCATGTCTGTGCTTTGAGTTGTATATGTAGCAGCTGATTAAGAAGCAGCACTGGATGAATGTTCTGGACAAAAATATAGACACTTTTCAAGATAAGATAACCTTTTTCAGAGGTAGGTTTTTTTTTCCTATTTAGGAAATAAATGTTTGTTAGAAGCATTTCTCTTTCAAGCTGCTTTTCAGCTCACTTTGTCAGTTGCATACCACATTAATCTGCTTATGGCTTGTTTTACTGTAACAGTTACAGTATGTGGTGAAGAAGTATTTGCTGTCAAGGTGAAAGTTCTTGTTTGAGTGGACTGATATTTTTCAGGGGTAATACTGTAAAAAAATAGTTTCAGATGCACAGTGATGCAGTTAATTCCAAGGCCAAGGTTGCAGACTGCCAGATTTGTAACATCCCTGGTGTTTAGACATTCCATATGTCATTGAAATATTCCCTTTTACCATCTCTTCATGTGTCTTGTCTGCAGTTTAACAAGATTCTTCATCTGAGAGCTCTTCTAATTTTACGTGCTTTTTCCATTTATAGAGCTAATTCTTTGGCTTTCACTATTGATTACTTAAAACATTTTTGATGAACAAGTGTTTTTTAAAGCTTGACAGAAGTGGTCGCTATTTAAAAATGCAAAGTGGTGATGTGTGAAAGGTAATATTAGCTAAAGGTGTAAAAATATGAAAAGTCTTTTTCTGTCTTGTGTTATATCAAGGACATCTGAAAAGAGATAGTCAACTAATTTATTAATACAAGTCCCATTTTCCTAATATAATCAGTTCCTTCAGGGACTTCTGATCTACTGCTGCTTAACCAGTTTGTGCTTGAAGCTAGGGCTGGGCCCTTTTCTAAAGGGGCAAGATGGCTTTCCTGTTTCACCATCATTTTCTCATTATTTCTCTTTACAGGGGTCTGAAAAGTAAATATTTCCTAGACTTTTCATCCTCATCTGGTGTACAAGAAGGATGATAGAAGAAAAGCAACAAGTAAAAACATAAATGCTTGTTCAGGCTTTTCAGTCACATGAGACTCTGTGTATGAAGACTAGGGGCTCATCCATGTTTGAGAAGTTTTCCACTTGTTTTTAAAGCCGCTTTGTTAGCAGAAGACATCAGACAGTAAAAACACTATATCTTATAAATTCTGTGTACATAGAATTTATCCAGTTAAACAGGAAAGAATATTAAGCCCGTTTTGATGAAGTCTTTGATGGACAGACCATCTGTAAGGATCTGGGGACTGAAGAGCAGAATCCCTTTCCATTCTGTTTAAAAACAGAGTTTTTGCAGTTTGATTTATTTCATGCCCTTTTGAATATGTTGCTGTGTGTGTGACCTCCTTAGAATCTCCCCACTTTCTGAGCTTTTCTGTAGTGCCTTCTACAACCTGCTCACTTAATTACATACAATTTTCCTAGAGTGAAGGTAACTTAGCTAGCCATGAATTTTGCTGCTGTATGCACACCTGCCACAAACAGTTTACGTGCTTCAGTGAACTGAAGTTGCATCGGAACTATCTTGCGTGTCGTCACAGCAGTGGCCTGCTGTGAAACTGAAATGGTGAGATCGTAAAACAACCTTTCTTGGTTTTGTATCTTTTATCTTGAGCCATTCATAATAATGCTATTTACTTAATAATAATTTCAAGATACAAGCAATGCTTGAAATCTCATAAATTGAAATATTAAAGAAAAGTACTCTTTTGTGCAATCATTTTAACTGTTTCTCTGTAAGATTCGTTATGCAGCAAACTATGATGGAGGACATCTGCATAAACAAAGTTTATTTTAGCAAGCAGATTCATGTACAAATGATATAATGGTCCTTGCTGCTGTTCAAGTAGTATATGTGGAGAATTTACTGCTGTGGTGTCTTGAGGGAAGTGAGGTTATGAGATTGGATTTAAATGGCCAGATGGTTTGCAGACCACGCTAATGAAGGCAATTCACGTGCAAAGGCAACAGACTTAAGAAGATTCTTCACTGTGCTTTGTTTTACATAATTGAGGCTTCTTGTCTGGTCTTGGAGTTTCTCTCTGCTCTTGATTGATCCAAAGAAATGGCCCTGCGCAGCCTGGTTCTCTGTTAAATTCTTTGGGTTGTCAACCCAGGAAGGAGCTTCAGAAAGCTGTGGAGTGAAATCCAGGTTGGTGCATTCGGTTGCTCAGCACAGGGTTTGGAGATGCTAGCATGTAAGTGGGAATTGTCTTAAGCAGGGCAACAGAAATGCCAGGGTGTATTTAGAATTTCCAGGTCCTGGGCATCTGATTTCAAACTGTAGGAAAACAGTTTAATTGCATAACGATTCCCAGGTCTGAAAATACTGGGCTCTGATATCGCTATTGGAAATTAACAGGGACTACTTCTTTTAAACCACTCGTCTGTCACCATTTCTTTTAAATGGCCAATATGCTGATGTGTGCAGCTGTTAAATGTGTGGTGATAATTTGTGAGTCCCACTGGCACAATGGAAATGACTTGGAAAACTCAACATTTCTTCCGGGAAGCAATATGTAGCACGTCTGGGAGGTATCCATATCCATGCCTGTATGGTCATGGAAGAAAATAATTCAGCAGTCTTTGGAGTAGGGATCAGAACTGTAATCATACTTCTAAGATGTGTGTTCTGGTTACTGGGCAATCATCTTGCTTTCTGTCTCTGTCCCATGTCTTGGAGTCTTTTCCACGTGGCTTCAGGGAAAAAATGTAAAGCACTCTTGCCTCTGAGAGTGTTTATAAGCAAATGAGGAAATGAGAGGCTGGCTCGAAACCCATTTGGATGGAAGAGGATACGGACTACAGATCTCCTGCTGCCTGAGCAAGTGTGACACCTTGCAAAAAGGCAGTATCAGCTTGCTTTTACGAATAAATCCAGTTTGACTTTGCATAAAGCCTAACCCCATCACTGAATGCTAGACTTGCTTGGAGTATGGCCTCTTGGACTGGTTCTGCATAGGACAAATAAGCGGAGGTGTGCTTATTTCAAGAAACCTTGCTGTGCTTGGTGCACAGGCTGTGGCATACACCAAAGCAGAGTGTTAGGACTTACGCGCAAGCTAACATGTATGCTGTACAGGTTACTTACTGTTCTTGGGAAGCCCATTGCATCTGCAAGGTAAGATACAAGGCAGTAAATGTGTTGCATTTTGAGTGAGAGCTTGCACAGAAGGGTTCCTGTGGCTCAGATGGTGGACAGTAATTCAGAACCATGGTGAAGAGACAGCAGTTTGATGAACAAAACAAGAAAAGCCCGCTGAAAAAAATGTCCTTATATATATATTTGGTTTCCGAACTTTATGCATCTTGAAAGTAAACTGGAAAGAGACCATTTTGATTTCAGCCTAGTATTGACTTCCTTTTCAGAGAGTTTCAGGTTTGTTACTCACGCTCCTGTTACTCCTCCTTCCCCACAAAACTTAAGTGTGGGGTTTTTTTTGTTTTTAAATTTGCATTGCATCTTTCCAGAGGGGCCAGTGTTGGAGGTACATCTTATTACTGTTTGTGTGTGCATTAAAAAAAGTAAAAAAAAAAAAAAAAAAGTGACCCATGCATGAAATTTCTTTTGGTCCAGGTCATTAGGAGTGGCTTAGGGGTAGGCTGTAACCCGGATTTGCTCTACAGAAGTTGAAGATCAGGTGACATGTGTCCTCTAGTGCTCTTCTTGGTTTGTGCTTGGCTAATTTGTGTCTTTGCATGGAGCTATCAGCAATTCCGTTGTACTTCTCAGAGCAGCTAAAGGAATGCATTGCCCGTGAAGCAGCTGTCTCCCTATTCCTCGCCCTTTTGTTAAAATTTCAGTTGTGTGAGATCTGGGGCGTATAACTTGGGAGAATATATGCAGAGTGACATTTGTTGTGAACAAGAAAGAAGTGGAGCAAAGACGCCTGGTCATGGTTTGTGGTTTGCAGACGGAGGTTCTGTTAATGACGTTCTCATTAGAAGTTCTTACCCTAAGTGCTGTTTCCTTTTGGCTTTAAAATTGTCTGCATGACTAATACGTAAGTAACCTTCAAGTGACATTGCTTTCATGTCATAGCCTCAGAAACATCTGTTCTAGGTTAGAGAGCACGTACAAGAAATCACATTAGTGCTGTTGAGAACACTGTGGAGAGCCTTTTGGCTGTCCTTCCAGACATCTCTTGGGCAGGTCAGTACAGAGCTACTTCGCAGTTTCAGGGGGTGAGTTTGAGGTGGATGTGACTCTAGAGATTTCTCCACCAATAGTTGAGATGTGGATTCGTAGAGTTAACTTAGAAAGAACCTTTGTTAGTTGCTTCCTCCACCCCATTTGTGGTATGAACATCTCCTAGAAAAAAAAATCACAATTTTTTGGTCACATCATTACATCTCTGTAGGCCAGAGGATGGTGTGTGAGACCCTGCTGCCTTCTGGAGAAGAGGTTGCAGAGAAGTCACTGGGGAATATCAGCACTGCATATACCCATATTGGTAGGTAGTATGGGATGGTGTGTATGTATGTGGCTCTCTGTATAGCTGCCTACACATATGTATTGACACTTCATGGACTGCATTTGAATACTTTTGTAGCTTATCTTCTAAAGTAAATCTGAAGGTCATGATTATCCAACAATGTTTTTTGCCGTGTTTGTTTTTTTTCTCTTCTTTTCTACTTAAATGAGCTACTAGGCCTACAGAAACGCTTCAGGTAGCTGAACGTGGAGAAATAAAGGAAAACATCTCAATGATCAAAGTTGAATTCAGGTTTTCACCTTTGGGATTTTGTAAATCAGTTCTGTGTTACATATTTTAATAGAAGTCTGCTTATACCATTATACTCATCAGAGCAGTGCCTTGCTCTCTTACTGCTGAGTGCCCCAAATTCAGTGTGGGAAAGCCGAGTCCCTGTCTCATTAAATGACACGTGCTTACCTGTCTCCATGGAAGTCCCTCCTGCCACTCCTCAGTGCTACGTAGCAAGCAAGACAAGCTGTGTTTCAGTGGAAAACTGTGATCCAGTATTGGTATTGCCTTATGATATCTTTGATATCAGGATTTTTTTCTGTAGCGGTTGTGATTGCTGCTCTGAGGAAGACAGGGTGTGCCTCATTCCCCAGTGAATCATACATTAGTCAGACACATCTTGCCCTGTATGAACTGCTTGTGGAAACTGTATACTTGTGAAATCTAGGTTGCCCATGGCATCCTTCTTTTCACGTGATTTAAGTATTTACTTCAAGTGACAGTGGTGGAATAGATCTGATCAGTCTGAATAAAGCCTCATCTTTGTAAAAGTTAATTTTTTTAAAAAAACCTGCTGCTGTTAGATTGTGCATGTGGAGAACTGAAGAATTTTATCAACTTTTATTAACTTTTTTTAAACGTACCTTTTTTTGTCTCACCTATCATGCATTTAAACTCCATTTTAACTCAAGAATATCTCTCTCTATAATGTTTAGTTATGAAAATCAAGCTTACTGTTTATTATGGGCTGCCAGGGACTACACTAGCTACTGTACCAGTCACCATATGAATGCTGCAAAAGGCTGGCTGTGCCTGTGAGCGTGGAGCTGGAGGGGCAGGTCCCAGGCGCAGGAGGTGGCAGCAGGTCCCTTCCCTGACTGATGGGCGAGTGGTGGTGGCGGCATTCCTGATGTGGAAGGGAGAGTATGGCCAGGAAGTCTTGGTACGCTAGAGATGGGAAGCATTGCATTGGAGACTACATTGAAGACTTGCTAATACAGTACTTTAGTATTCAGACTGAAATCCATGTGGGTTCCCACCCCCCCCCGTTTTTTTACTCCTTTTTTGGAAGCCTAAAAATGTGACTTTTCTTTTATGAGTCAGGAGACTTCTTGCTGAGTAGGCTATAGTATTTTTAGATATGCTGATTTTATGTCTGAATACGGTCTTTTTATGTAAAATGCATCTTTCATTTGACTGTTTTTCTTTCAGTCTGCTGGCTGTGCGTGTGTGCTGGGCAGTCTCCCACACCACAAGCAGCTAAACAGCGTGTTACCTGCAACAGTTTAGCTTTTGTGTTCTTTGAAATACTGATTGAATAATAAAATGGCTTCAACTTTTTTGCTTGTTAAGGCACTTCTGATCTAATTGTAGGTTTATGTAGCCTTCAGGCACTAAAGTTCCTGTGTAGATTTAGCTTTAAAATCTGCATGCCGCAGTTCCTGATTTGCAGGGAAGGTAGAGGCAGTGAGGCAGTATTTGCTGGTGTTTTAGTAATTTTCTTGTGGCAGTAAAAGCCACTTAAAACATGAGAGAGAGTGAATAATTTTATTCTGCATGACAGGTTATAGAAGCATCAGTTTGTGGAATCCTTGATATTTCTTTGAGGAACCAAACATTTTAGAAGAAAATGAAAAATAGGCTTGTAACTTGAGTGCAAAATCTGAGTTGCAGAGGTCCTGACTTCAGGCACATACAGTGCATAACGCTATCTCTTCATGAGGCGTGAATTTCTTTCTGGTACTTAGTTTTGTATTTCCATTATTTATTCTATTTTGCCTGCAAAGTTTTCTTTTTTGGTGAACATTCCTGTTGGTCAATATGAAATCAAGGGTTTTTTGCATGGTGATGCCCAACTAGTACAGTGTGTTACAGACAAGATTGTGTTTACAGCTTTAAAAATGCTTCTCTTGCAAAGTATTTTTGGTGTTAGATGAGGTCCTGTGCTAATCACTTTGTGATATAGAGAGCAATATACCTTCCTTTTGAGCATAAGTTTCTCTTTGCCCAGCACTAATGAACGTGCACAATTAACGTCAGTGATAGAAATTGTGTAGGCATTAGCAGGCACGTGAGCAAGCTGCGAACCGCTGCATCAGTAGCATCACAGCAAAACCTACTGCAGCAGCACTCCTCTTCTAGCCTGTAAAAGCCAACCCCTTACTGTGTTTGTTGCCAGGCGTTTTGCTGCGTTATTGACATAGATTTATGGATTGTTAAAAGTTAGTACTGCCTTACGCAGCCTAAGATCTTCCAGGTTTATGTCAGCATGCTGAAATTTGTAGAGGTGCTACTACAGTGTTTCATGCTTTTGCTGATGGTGCTAATTTAGTTAGTACAGCCGTCTGACTATATAAAGAAAATGAGAACTTCGTCATGTCTGTGTGTGTGTGTGTTAAAAATTTGCACGTAGGCTGCAACTCTTGACTGCAGTGTGCATTTTGGTCTTTGTGTTTTAGAATTTGCTTATGCAGCTGTTAAGTCTTCTGTAACAACATTTCTAGCAGCTGGATAGTTTTCGTACTGTCAGTTTTGTAGTTACTTTTCATGAGTACATTGGTAATTTCATCAGTTTTCTTACATCGTGACAATGACAAGGATGTATATCCGTAGCACGTTCTGGAAATTGGGTGGGTGAAGGTGTTTAGTGTTTTGCCTCTTGCTTTCCTTGGTCTTATTAAACACATTTTCGAGACTGTTTTCAATTTGTTAAATGGAATTTCTTTTGCTACCACTGTCGTTATCAGCAGTCAGTACTTGCCACCTATGATAGTACATCTTGTGAAGGAATGATGGCCGGCCCTGCCACATGCCCAGCTGGTAGTCCATGGGCAAGGGAGTTTTTTCCCCTCGCAGTTAGCAGTTACAAAACCACTTCTACCACTAACACTTACTGTATGAAAATATTTCTATAGAAATGCTAACTGCTGAGCAGGAAGAACTACTCTGACTCTAAATTATACTCCTAAGCATTGATAAATTGATTAGAAGTTACAAAAGTACATAATTCTAGTAAAATTTTACTGGAGAACGCAGTGATGCTTGATATGTGGTAGGAAGCATTGTTTTATCTTTTTTAAAAAATAAGTTCTTTGGGGTTTTTTTTGGTGTGGTGTTTTGTTTTTTTAATGGAAAGTCAGAGGGTCTTTTTGATATGGGAAGAGGCATTGTAGGTGGGTTTGTCACTGAGTGCGCGGTGCCAGTTCACACACAGAGTCAGGGTATTTCTATTCCTTTATTCTAGTTTGCACACAGTAGGGAGCTAGGTGGTAACCCACAAGTGCCTAGCTCCCCAGTTGTCAAAACTTCGCACTATTTATAGTGCAGCATAAAAAGACATCAGCCTTCATTGGTTACAAGTTTCCTAATTCCTTCATTACTTAGTACTCAGTTTCCCATTTGTCAAATAATTGTGTTAGTTTGTATGCTCAGTCTCAACTTCCTTCTGGGCATGGGGCATTTCTTGAGTCGGTGGTCGCAATCTCCCCTGCCAGAATTAATGTTCCCCTAGTTTTTGCTGGGCTCATTCCACATGGTGAACTTGCAGTCAGCTCATCTGTCTTGGGGTTACTTTAGAAGTTACTCCTTTGGACAAAGGATATATAGGTGCTTAACAAAGTATGTAGCAGGACATAGAAAAATACTTCTAACTTGAATTAGCCATTAACAACTCATTTGTTTCAGTTGCCTGAACATCAAACTTCTAACAATAAATCTGGTTTTATTAATAATTCCCTTAATCGTTTGATATTAGTTTGTTCATTAAAAAGGGAGATATCTTGGGTGTTTGTGCTATTAAATATTATAACCTAACCTTTTTTGCCTCAATAGGTATACAAAGCTTGGATATGCTGGTAATACTGAACCCCAGTTCATTATTCCTTCATGTAAGTATCTTGTTACTTGTGTATGAATGCTGAAGTTATACTTAAGAGTTTCTATAACATGCTATGTAAAAAAAACGCAAAACCAGTTAAAAATGAGTTGACTTTGAAAGACCTCTGAGAGATGACACAGAGTGATAGCGTGGCTCTGTTCTGGTTTATTATGGATGCTCAGTTTAGAAAGATACATTCATTAAAGTATTATGTTAATACTTGAAGTGAAGTTAATTTGTTGGAAATTGAAATCATATTAAAATACAGTACCATGGCTACATTTACTTTTTATAAGGTTCTTCCCCTGTTAGTGATTTACTGGGTAAAACTTCAGGTGATTGTAACTAGAAAAAATATTTAACAATTGAATAGTTTAATATCCTACAGGTTTTAAAATGTTATACATGCCAGGTATTTTTCAGTATTACAGCTATGCTAATTCACAATGTTTTGCGAAGAGAACACAAAAACATGTCACTTCTTTTCTTTTTTTTTCCCCATGTGAAATGGCTTATTTATATGCTCCCAGTTTTCTGAACTTTCTCCCACTTGAAGTGATAGGGCTCTGCTCTGGAGAGTAGAACTCAATCGGCTTCCTTTAGAAATGTTTAATCTTTTGACCTCTTACGCCACTTGGCATTTTGTCGTTGTTTGTCTGTGCCAAAGTAATCACCTATTACATCCTGGTAAAAAGGCATAATTAGTACACCCAGTTTTCCTTGTAAATGCAACAGGAAAAGAGGTTGAACTAATGCTACTTAGGCATAGTCACTGTAAATTAGAATTTGGTAGTTCAGGTTCTTTGCTAATTTTCTAGAAAATGTACTTCAAAAAGCAATTTTTGTGGAAAGCTAAGGTTAATTCACTTAATGCGTTCTCTTGTTTCCATACAAGTGAGAGAATTCTTTCAGTCTCTTCTATATTGTCTTCTAATATGTAGTTCTTAATTTGGTTTTCCAAATGAACTTCATTTTGTTTGTCTCAGTGGCATGTAAAATTTACTCTACAGTCTTGTTTGACACAAAAACTAGTTTTAACATTAGATTTTAAAAGTTACCAAACCATTGCAAGAAACCTTATATTGCTCTTTAAACTTCATAGCAGTCTTTAAAAGTGGGCGAATGGTTATTTTATTTAATTTCAGATAAATAGAGCTTACATACTTTTTCTGCATCTTCAGTTTGGTTTATTTAATTTTAAAATCACTTTCTTGATCCAAAAAAGGAGAAGAGATAATCATGACACTTTAAACAAAATCTGGGAGTGAAATGACCTGTCAGACCATTAAGCAGAGAAATTCATACAACAGGGATGCTTGTTAAAGTAGAAGAGAAGGGGGGGGGGGGATGAGACTTTGACAACTTTTT
>JAVJGI010000064.1:34882284-34956601 GCA_035590275.1 Ibycter americanus | reverse complement strand
GCTGGCAGGGCCCAAGGAACTGAAAAGTCCTTGATTTAGTATAAACATCACCCAGCAACAACTAAAAACGTCAGTGTGCTATCAACATTGTCCTCACATCATAGCCAGAACACAGCACTGTACTAACTACTAAGAAGAAAATTAACTCTATCCCAGCTGAAACCAGGACAAATGTGTAACACTGATATGGTAGAGAAAAGTTGTTGGGTTTTTTAAATTCTTTTCATGAATTAAAAGAAAGATCAGGAAATTTGTATCATTTGAAAGACAGACTAGCACAAAAGAAGCTATTTTCACTTCTCCAAAGCCCAGAAGAGGCCCTGCTTCAAGGGCATCCAGCACAAATCTTTTCTAACACTTTGATGAAGTTGTTCTGATTTTTATAAATGAATGTTAACTGGAGCAGGGGCTTAAATGCATCTCTCCTTCCCAGCTAAATGGTCTGACTGCTAAGCTATACGGTAAGTTTTCTCCCTTGTCCTAGTGTTTGGGTGACTAATCATGGGAGAAAGCTTTCACCTCGTGATTTGGAGCCCAGGCTTGCATCTCCTTTGGTTTTGAATTTGGTGATTAATCTAATCTGTTTTTATCAGTGAACTGGGGCACTGGCTGTCCCTTCTGCCCTTCTCCAGCTGTCTGGGGTGAGCGGCTCCCTGTTCTGCTTGCTGTCTTCTGGGGCCTCAGCTTGGTACTGTCCGTGGGGATGGATGAACCTGAGCAGATCCTTGGGGACCCAAATTCCCCCACAGGGCAGAATCTAAAAACTCAGGAGTGCAAGAGCAGTAACAACCCACAGCTACTCCATTCACTGCTACTGTCACTCCTCTGCTTGAGGCATAAAATACATGGGTGTTGGGAGCAGCTCTGCAGTGCTGCCTACATCTGCTGCTGGTACTCTGGCCTCAACCCCCATCCCTGAGCTGCAGAGCCCCGTGTAAACCTTCTCCTGCTCGCACAGCTGGTCCTTGTCCCTCCGATGCCCTTCCAGCTAACCTCCACCTGCTTTTGGTCGCCTACACTGGATGCTGGCTCTCTCTGCTCTAAAGCATTGCTGGAGGTTCAATGTTTTAGTGAGTCCTGGTAGCCTCAGATTCAGGCTTTGCCGAACCCGTGGCAGGTCTGTGCTGTTCATTGTTGGGGTGGTTTAGTGCATTTTATTTGTTGAAATGTTCCAAGTGTAGGCACATTCACACTTTAAATAAACATGAAGTTCAGAATAAAATAAGATGTCCTCTTGATCTCCTTTCAGAAGGAAATCCTGTAGACATGGCTCAGTACTCTGCAGCAGTGTAGAGGTATTGTGTCTATGAGAGCTGTTCTTGATGTACGGATGTCTAAAATATAGTGATTCAAGGTGATGACAGTCTGGCTCTTCTGAAGATGATGTATTTCCTGAGCTGTGCTTGGTGTCCAGGGAAAGAGACATTTATAAAGTGGCTTGAGTTGGGAAAGCAAAAATGTCCATGTGTCCAGCTTTGCGTATCCAAGCAGGTGTACCAGAAGTCTCCCCATCCCTCCCTTGAGGCACAGCCCTAAGGCTGGGCGCTGCTGCCTGTGGCACAGCCTGGGGTCTGTCAGCAGCGGCTCTGGTCTGAGATGAAGCCCTGAAACCCTCCATTCGTCAAGGTGGTGTTTAGTTTTGGTTTGTTTTTATTGTTTTCTTCAACTTCCAAATTCTGGGATTTAGCCGGACTGTTAATGGTGAAAAGTAACAAAAGTTGTGCTCCAAAGAATAATAACTAACAAATAACAAATATGAAGCTTCCGGTAGAACTCCAAGGAAATCAGAAAATAAGGAAGATGCAAGAGTCTGTTATAATGCAGATTTACTGCTGAAACATCATGGGGATGGGAGGTGGACAAATGGCCTTATTGTAGCATGGCTGCGCTTATATGTATACTTACTAGTTATATTATAGTTGTCTGAGAAGGCTTTGCCTGGCGCGAGTTTGCAGGCACGATGCAGTCGAGGTTTCACACTTAGCCACAGGATGGCACTTTCCCACAAGAAATCCTGCATCGCTGTAGTCTGGAAAACCCTTTGGCACAACCTGCCTGGAAAAAAGCATTTAACTGAGAGCATGCGATGGCAAACCTTCGTGGAAAGGCTGATGCCTTCTAGTCACAACAAAGTGAGGAAGGTTAGAGCCTTGTCTTCTTATTTTGAAGCCAATAAATCTGTCTTCCTGCGGATGTGGGTGCTCAGACACTTGCACAATACTCTAGCCAACAGAAGTCGTGTGAGATTACCTACGAATGCTAAGCTGGACCAAGTCCATCAGAGCAGGGGGTGTCAGAGATGCATTGGAGGGGAATCAATGTATGGGGAAATGTCATATGCAGTATGTGAAGCCACTTCAGGCGATAACTATGAGGAGGTTTTTGTACTTTCATCGCAGTTTGCTTCTGAATTAGTTTGGCCTTTCCTTGCACGTGGTCATAGGGAGTGCACAGGACACAGCCTGGGGATGCTGTGGGCAATGCCAATGTCTTCTAAGACCTGATACACCCACAAGCTAAGATAAAGCCAGGCAGACCTCTGCTCCATCAGAGTCTTGATAGAGATTTGTTGTAACTAGGTGCCATTAGTGTGTCATCCACAAAGTGTAGATAATGGTAATATTACCCTAATATGATGATACTTGCCACAGGCATGTCACAGCAATGTTGTCGGTATAGCCTGTCAGGCTTTCTGAGCAAAATGTGCTTTTACCTGAGAGCTGGTTTGTAGAAGAGGAATGTTTTTGCAGAAGTTTACCATCAACGTGATGTTTTCATCAGGAATGTTTTTCTGGTACTCCATCAAATTTCCTGCCAGCATCCATCTCCAGCACAGCCCCTGGCCTAAGGGTGGGTTAGGGCACTCCTGGGCCCAGATCCTGACCCAATGCTTCTTAATTCAGGCTGAGGAGCAACAGTGGGGAACCTGTCATTTCTGCTTTGGTTCTGTTTCTGACTAAATATCTTCTCTGAATGCCTGAGAAGTTTTGTGGGGCAGCTGCGAGGCTTCCCAGGTTTGCACAGGCTGCAGAGAGCCTCCTCGTCCTGCAGGCAGGGTGGGCTGCTCAAACCCTGGGGCAAGTGGGCAGTGGGAACCAGGCTGAGTGTCCCCCAAATGCAGTCAGCATGGTGCGGTGTAAGTGCGTCCAAATTCTGCTTGCCTAGGCCAACTTAGTTATTTTTGCTGGCATAGTCACAGTGCTCAGCCTGAGCAGATGCCCTGGAAGTGGTCCTGGCCTGGGGCTGGGCAGCAGCCGCATGTGCCTCTCACCTTTAATGGACCTCTCAGTATTTTTAGAACTCCTCTAATTATTGCCTAATGCACTCTGATTTTATCAAAGTTGTGCCCTGACAACCTTCTGCTCCTCTCTCACCTCCGTTAACTCATCTGACTCACAGAATGTCAAACGTTTTATTTGCCAAACTGTGCAAGCTGACAGCAAGGTCCAAAACTGCAGAATACGCCTTTCCTCAGCTATGAACCACCCTGAGGTGGGGGGATGACTTTGCTACGTCTGTGCAATCGCATCCAGCTCATGGTCTTTCCGCATTACTTTCCCCTGCTCGCCCTGCAGATCCTCCTGCAGGACCACAGATTGCCGCAGCACCTTTGAAGCTGCTGAAATCTGTGAAAGTCAGAGGAATGGGGACCTGTCTCTAAGGTAAAGGTGAGAGAGTGCCTGGTACCTCTGGAGCTGAGCCAGAGGGGCTGAATGCGGGTTATAAAGCAGGTGAGCAGGAGCTGTAGGGACGTGGTGCCAGCAAAGCTGCATCCCACAGCACAGCCTGTGTGTTTCCCCAGGTGATGCTGAGGGTCCTGGTGTGCTTGCAGGGGTTTCTCCAGTGGACTCAGTCACTTGGTACTTCAGCTCCTCACTGCACAGATGTGCTGCACCAGCAAAGGCAACTGAGACTGTGTTGGGAAACTGCAGTGATGACAGCTCTCTGCTGGGACAAGTACTGCCCGTTAAATACCTGCAGTCCCTCACTCTCTCTTCACCTGTTGTACCTAGGGAAAGGGTTTCTCATTCATCATCTTTGCCCTACAGAGCTAAATAGATCAAAACTAATGATCGACGGGATGATAGGAGATGATGCTCCACAGCCTGTGGGGTCAATGTTTCATTTTGCAACACTCTGCAGATGCCTTCCTCTGTGTTTTACTTTTTTTTTTTTTCTTTTTCCTGTGTGCATAACAGTCCCTTAATGAGTGGGGTGGGTTTGCTGTGGCAATGGCACCAGAGCTGAGCACCAAGCTGAGAAACGGTGCTGGGGACTGGGGGGCTCTGTGCCGTTTGTGGTGAGGTCCAGGCCATGGTCACCAGTCAGGTGTGCTGGCTGTGTGCAGCTTTCCCCTTGATGCCTGCTCCCCACCTCCTGTCCCAGCTGCAAAACCTACTGGGTAGCAGGGCTATTGAAATACTTTCTCCAGGTAATGGCTGTCAGAGACCACATGTTGTGACCCAGTCCAATCCTAATGAGTAATGCAGCAGAGGCTTTTCCAGCCTCTGAAAGACAGAAACCAAGCAACACGCTATTTTCCAATGCCCTGAAAGTTTAAACACTTTGTAAATGGGTGCGTTACAAGCACAGATAAAATATACCTGGAATTTGTGCTGACAGAGAAGTTGATATGCAGTAAAGCGGGATGTGAATCGACAGCCCTGCAGATGCATGGCTGCAGCGCTCCCTGTTTTGGTGTGGCAGCTGGGGTTTCCACAGTTTTCCCAGCTTCAGCCCCTGTGTGCAATCTGGACCCCTGGCTTTCAATTGATGGGTTAATTATGCTTTAAATGAGAAATCTGGTTTGCCCCAGCAGTCAAAGCAAGGTTAAGAAGTTGCACAGAGTGATAGCATGGGGCTGAATCCTGCAGATCAATGCAGGTGGATGCCCGGGGCCAGCCAGGGAAGAAGGGGCAGCTTTACCCACTCCTCAGCCCGTCGGAGCATCTTGCCTGCCAGCTTTTGTGACCAAATACATGCTTTCTGATAAGTTGGTAGGCAGTTGGTCCTTAGGAGTGGATTTTATTTTTGTGAAATAGCTGAGTAACAGTTTATTAATTTTCATGCAATTCTCAGTCTTTAGGACAGGTTGGTGTTAGGCACTCAAGTGAGTTGGAGTAGCTTAAAGAAAAAACAGAGGGAATGTTCACTGGGAAAAAAAATTGCTGTTAAAAGCTTCATTCAAAACCTACCAGAAATCTAAAACCTTGTTAGCAGAAAACACTTGCACCTGTCTCAGCATATCTGCAGGATTTTTCTCTCTGATGGGCAGCACTGGCTGCTCCCGGCAGCCTCAGCCCTGATCTAGGTGGAGGACGTGCTGCTGCTGCAGCAGGACCACGGGCCGTACAGCTGCCACAAGTGCCCTGAGCCTTCTTGTAAGCATGACCCATCACCCCTGCCTACCTGCTGGTGTGGCTAAAGTGAAGAAGTAATGAAAGTCACTTTGCTTCTCTGTTTGCTCTCTTTTCCTCAAGGAAAAAATATTTTATTGTTTCTGTAGTTGGAAAACTTCAGGGGAATTAATGAAAATGCAAGATTTATTTTCCTCCATTTTTAAAACATTTTTTTTAGGGATACATAAAGTTTGAAATCAATTTCCTTCTCTGGGAGCAAGGTTTGTACATGTGCATGTATCTGTCATATGGCTTTCAAAAGGTGGTGTCTGTGCAGACTGCGAGGGGCGCTTAAAAGGATTTTAAAGATGCCAGCTGAGCAGGCAGCTTGGGTTTGGTTGAGGGGGCAGCAGCACACATGAGGAGCTGGAGACTCTTCGTAGGTGACTTACCCCCTGATCTGGGGCAGAGGCAGCCCCTCTCTCTTTTAGCAGAGTGGATGGGAACCCCCTGGATTGTCTCCACCGTTAAGCTCTGATTCACATCGAGTACTGGTTATTTTTCATTTTTCTTGCTCAGCTCAGGGGTAAATACACATATTTTGTTTTGGGTGTGTTTGAGCAGTGAAGGAGAAAAGAGAGCCTCTGGGAATTCCCAGAAACTGTCCTGAGGCGGGGGAGGAAAAATGCCCAGACATAAAGAGGAAGCTGATAATGGTACAGAGGCTGATTGGGATGGTAGATCAAGAAAGGCACTTTTCCAATACCTGAGAAACAATCAATACCTGCTGAGGAAGCAGAAGGCAAAGGCTGCACAGCTGGGAGACGCCTTGCTTCAAACTACATGCCTCGAGTTTTTGGACAGCACACCGGTATGGCACTACCGGCCCAGCCAGGTGGCTTCTATCACCTTCTACCTTCTCACCCAGCGCTTTGCAAGATCCAGACACATCTTCCTGGGGCTTTTGCCTCTTCCACTGCAGTGAGATTATAACTGAAAGTGTCAGTCTTTCAGCAGAGGAATGGTGCTTGACACTTCACACAGGGAATAAAAAAGGAGCAGAAGAGTATAAAATAAGAGGTGACTGCAAAGATATAAAAACTGAATTAAGTTTTTCTATAGTACTTGTATGTGTCTTAGTAACAGCTTTGGCTTGCATCTGAAATAGCGTGCTGGCTTAAGTGAGCGTATAAAATACGCATGTTAACTAGGTAAACAAAACTGACTTTTCAATATTGTCTTAAAATTGATAATAAAACAAAACTATGTACAGGCAGTATTGAAGTGAAAGGACATTTTACTTATTCATGGCTGGATCACACACCATGAAGCTAATCATGTATATTAGACTTTAGGTAGCAATGACTCATAACTTGATATCTGCTCTTCTAATTTAAAAAATTCAGATGCGATGGAAAAGACCATTTAACAGCCAGGTCTTTACATGATGAGCGTAAGTCTTCTGTGACTTGCTGCGTAATATTTATTTATATGGTGCCCCTCTACCATGATTTTTTAGGTATTGCATAGATGTGAGGCAATAATTAAAATCCAGTCATGCAATTGAGGACTGGATTACCTATGGCACTAACATGCCCAAGCTCTTTATACACGAGTGGGGATGCTAACCTTGCAGCGTGGATGGCTCGTAGCCCCAGGGGTTACAACCTGCGTGCCTGGGGGCTTTCCTTGCAGGTGGCTGCATGCCTTCATTCTCCTTCCCTCATCCAGCCCCCAGCCCGTGCCTCCAGCAGGGTCTGCCCGAGGACCTGCTGTTTTGCTGCCTGCTGGGTGGAAATGCCCAGAGGGTCAACGGGGGTTTCATCCTGCACGAATGACAGCAGAGACCTGCTCCCTGCTCTGGAGCATGCCTTGGCCTTGGCATTTGAACAGCATCTTGAGGTCTTTTGGGAGGAATGCTGAGAATGCTGAGAAAAGCCAGCATTTTGGGAAAAGCCCAAACCAGCTCATCGGTTTTCTGAGGCTCTTCACTAGGACTTTTGGTTGACTTCTTTAGTTTGTTTTACATTTTGGTAGTGCAACGCAGAGGTTGGATAGTGGCACTGCATATCTTCAGGGGTCCCAAGAAATTCGTATTTCTCTAATAATAGCAGTACTTTTTCCTTGTCCCAGCAGCACTGCTGGAAATTTCTGTAATATCTCTTATACTACATGACAGCCAGGTTTTAGATTTTTACAAAGCAGATCTGTCCAAGGAGAATGCATCGCTGGCACCAGCACTTAATCTGTTTTTATGTTATTGCTTTTGACGGAATTTTTAACTAAAAAACTAGGGAACATTGCCAATGACATGTGCTAGTGATAAAGGAGAGCTCCCTCAGGTCCCCCGTCCTTGCCGCTCTGCTTTCCCACCAGCGGGTAAAGCGCAGCTTCCAGACATGAAGCAGATGGGTAACTCACCCGAGGTACCACAACAGCCCAAAGTACTCCTGGGTCAGCTGAATTCGAGATGGAGTTTCAGAAAAGCAGCTCCACAGTGAAACGGTGAAGGCAATCAGGAGAAAAGGAGAGGAGGGAACTGGCTGTTGTTGTTCTTAGTGGCTAAAAACTAGTAACAGTAAACTAAGAGTGCTCCCCAAGATTACTACACAATAATTGGTCAAGGAGCCACTTAACTTACAGGAATCTGATTTTTATATTTTGTGTCTATAAAATATCTATTGATACATCTTCTCTCTACTTTTATGTTGCAGGAGCACAGCCTCTTTTGTCTGTTAAGTCTTATGTCAGATACAAATACTAGTACCGCTTAGGTCATTTGTCTGTATGCATTCATTGCACAGCACTGTTTTGAGGAAGACCACAAAGCCTTCAAGATACCATGTACTGCAGCAGCAAAACCTCCTCATCCCTTCCTTGGCTCACCTGAGTTTGAAGTACAATCTTCTCTTAAAACAACCCTGTAGACAGCTGGGTGTAATTCAGCCCACAGCTTTTACTGCTATAATTCATAAAGATCAATTCCCAGAGCCAAACCCTACAGCTAACCTATTTCAGGTGGTGGCTTCCTGAGGTGGGGTGGGTGACAAATACAAGTGGCCTGAAACAAATCACAGGATAATGCTGTGCCACAGAACAATGTTGGATGCCTTCTGTCTGCTGGTACCAAATACAGCTATTAAGCAGTTAACATAACTGCCTAATTCGGCAGAAATTATTACCTGATGAATAACTTAATAGATTTCTAGTCCCTATGTGTATAATTTCCACTGTCCCCAAAGGCAAGCTATAGAACGTTTGCCATAGTTGTTTGTAGAATTGTGATGCACCACAGGTATACTTTGAACTTTATAAACTGCACTAGATTATGTCCATTATGCCTCTTGTGGGGCTGTAATTACTGTGAGCTCTTCTGGGGCAGCAGCTGCTACTTGCGATGTGATTTTCCAAAGCAGGACCTTAACCTGGCTGGCCTTTCTTTGTCACTGCATTATTTGTGTTGATTAGCTGTAATGCATGGTCATTGTCAAATCAGCCCAAATA
This sequence comes from Ibycter americanus, assembly GCA_035590275.1. Lineage (NCBI taxonomy): Eukaryota > Metazoa > Chordata > Aves > Falconiformes > Falconidae > Ibycter > Ibycter americanus. The sequence continues at coordinate 34,947,758 of JAVJGI010000064.1, read as the reverse complement.
ACTCTTGGACAGCTTTGAAATATGTTTAGTGTTTTCATTCAGAGGTTTTTATGAGGGCTATGCTTTTAAATAAAGCGGGATCTTGAAAAATCATCTTGGAAGAGATGTGGACCTTTTCCAATAGCTTTTAAAAATCATATATTTAAATAAACAACATGGTCACATGTTTAATCATTTAGGTAGCCTACCTTATAGGAAAATAATTCACTATTTCAGACTCTAGTTCAAGCGGAAGAAATAAATTCTAGTAATACTTAGAAAGAATAAACTAGATTCTGACAAAATGCTGTATACGTCTGTCTCTATATTAAAAGGGAAACGGTGTGACATGGGTGTGAAATGAAGGACCCAGTCGTTGAACAAGGAGGGGTCCCACTCACATTCATTGATCAAGATGATTGTAGCAGCCAAATATTTGATTAAAAAGATGTATAAAAGTAGCCTTTGAAGAAAATAAGCCTGCATGGGTCTTTGGCTGTGGTGTCTGGGAATACCATAACCCTGGAACCGCAGTGTGCAAATTAAGTGAAGACTTTCCTGAATGCCCACCTAAGGGACCAGTGAAATTTAACAGCACAGCAGAAAAGCTCTTTAAAGGTCAGCCAGAATTATACATGAAGGCTTGCATCTGAAAGTAGGCGTTTAGCACAGGACAGTCTATTGCAATTTTTTTTCAGCAAAGGGGTTTTAATTACAGTAACACTTTATGCATCAGGTAATGCTTTTTATCTGAGGAGCTTGAGGAACTCTCCACCTAACGAATCGTCCCTACTCACTGCCTGCTTGAGGCTGGTGTGTTGTCACTATTTATTGGTGGTTAAATGAAGTCATGCTGGAACTAACTGACCCCATGTAGCCTTGCACACTGTGAAGGAGAGTACGGTTGCATTGAGGGGAATATAATGGGGAGGATTTGTCTGCCCCAGTGTCACCCTCTGCAGTAGGGCTGGTACATCAGGGTGCCCTGTGCCAGCTGACTTTGCAGCCAAGGGAGAGAAATGGGGCATAACTCACCTGATCCTAAAGAAGCCATCCTACACCACACCTGCAAAGTAACTGCGAGGATGAGGGGCTTGGTTTGTGAGGCTGCAGCCCACTGAGGGCTGATGATGCCACACATGAATCCTACATCTTGCATCCAACTGCTCCGTCCAGGCTGTGATCCCTGTGACCCCAGGCTGCTCTGCGGTAACACCACGTACAACCAAAACTATACTTCTACACAATGGATACTGCCTGTGACCTGGGGATGTTGCTTGTGAAATGTCTTCTTAAAAATATACCAGAAGTAGTCCTGAAAAATACTGCCTTAAAAAAACCAAAGAAGCAAAACCTTTGATGCTCTCAGGGCAGAAATAAAGAAAATCAAAGAGCTGTAAAGTGTCTTTTAAAGTTCCCTTTTTGTTATTATTGCTACTATCATTGCTAGAGCTAGCTTAAAAAAAAAAGCCCATGTCCAATAGTTTTTGCAAGTAGGAAACATAATGAAAATCCAAACAGCCATTTAATGGTGAGGACAATCACTATTTGTTGTGAAGAAAAGCATGTTTTCTTGCTGTGGACAAAAACTAGAAATGCCTAAAAAGATGTCATTTCTGAAGGGAGATTTTTGTGCTGAAGCTTTACCGAAACTGTGGAAAAGGGCAAAGAGGAATGTTCTCACTTTATCTTGAGATAAGTGGGAAACTGCTGGAGCAGCGTTGCCTTTGTGGGGCTGGGAGGTTATCTCTGCAGCAGCCTGGAGGAGGTGGCTGGGCCAGGGCTGTGGCTGTGTCTGGGTACCAGTGCTCACAGGAAGATGGCCCACGCTGATCCAAAATGGGTGCATGATGCTCCCGTCCCTCCTCTTTGTAGCTGTAGCACTTTACAGACAAATTGATCTGACTGTCAAGGTGGTTTTCCTGCTCTTCCAGCTAGCTATTTTACATTCCCTCCACACACAGCTATGTTGAAACCTGCTTGCATTTCTTTGGATACTCCCATTTTGCAAAATCTACAAGCATATAGCTGTCCTGTCTCCTGCATAACCCCTCCAAGGCCATTTTGGCTGCTCCTCAACAGTCCTTGCCGTCCTCCTCCCTGATCCTGCCAGCGTATCCATCCAGAGTTGGTATCGCTTGCCTGTATTCCCAGTGGGGCAGTGGAGCCTGCAGCGATTGCAGGGAATACCCCGAGGCACGGTCATGTTTTGGTGACATCTACCAGTTTCTGCTTATGCTTTCTTTATTGTCCATTCTTGGTCTTGGACTACTTCTGTGTTGTTGCTTGCCAAGCTTCACTTTCTGAATAAAAACCCCACAGTTTGGATTATATTTCCTATATATACAAGATGGCCTTTTCCCTCTCTCATTTAGCTGATATCTGTCCAACTTCATTATCCTCTGTGGACTTCTCAGCCTCTGAATTAGTCTCTTCTACAAATGTCATGAGTCTGCCACTAAGTCCCCTAGCCACATGGTGAGGGAACGTATTCAATAATGCTGATCCTAAGCGGTTCCTTTGGTGCCCCGCTAATGCTTTAGCCAGCATTATTGCATTAAAAAACAGGCAGTGAAACAACCCAGGGATGCCTTGCTCTCCGTGGCAACTCAGCAGGTGCTGGAGATGCGATGAGAGCAGCAGCCCTTTCTTTTTGGGGCTGTGCAGAGCATGCAGTGTATTGATGCAACTCATTCTGCCAGTCCTTTTCTTAAATAGGTAACTGAGGTCTGAAACCCACACTCTGCTCAGAGACCAGGAGCAGGGTGCCAGAGAGCTGCTGCCCTGGACTACATGTACAGCGTTGCTTCACAAAACCCAGTGTGCAGTGTGCTGCCTCGCAGCTCTGTCCCTACTGCCAGTTGATCCTCCCTCTGAGCATCACTGCCAGAAGGGAACACTGGTTTTTATTGCATCTTGTCATGGTTTAACCCCAGCCAGCAACTAAGCCACGCACAGCTGCCTGCTCACTACCCCTCAGTGGGATGGGGGAGAGAATCAGAGAAGTGAAAAAACTCCTCAGCTGAGATCAAGACAGTTTAATAGGTAAAGCAAAAGCTGCACACTCGAGCACAGCAAACCAAGGAGTTGATTCACTGCTGCCCATGGGCAGGGAGGGGTTCAGCCACCCCCAGGAAAGCAGGGCTCCGTCATGTGTAACCATTTCTTGGGAAGACAAACACCATCACTCTGAACATCCCCCCCTTCCTCCAGCTGTATATGCTGACCGTGATGCAGTATGGTCTGGGATATCCCTTGGGTCAGCTGGGGTCAGCTGTCCCGGCTGTGTCCCCTCCCAGCTCCCTGTGCAGCCCCAGCCTCCTGGCTGGTGGGGTGGGGTGAGGGGCAGAAAAGCCCTTGGCTCTGGGTGAGCCTGCTCAGCAGTAAAGAAACATCCCTGAATTACCAACACTTCCTGGCACAAACCCAAAACAGAGCCCTGTACGGGCTACTATGAAAAAAATTAACTCTACCCCAGCCAAAACCAGCACACATCTTTAACCTCTAGGTCATTGCTTCTTGCTTTTCTCTGACCATCTCTAAAGATTCTTTCGTTTATCCCAGGTGAAAACAATGGGGGATCCTGAAGCCTCATTAATTCACTCAGAGGAAAATACCAAATCTGTCCTGCCAGAGAGAAAGGACATGAAGGGGAGATTATAGTGTCCGGAAGAGGTTAAGAGATAGGATATCTGAGACTCATGGGGGTGGACTGGTCTTCTCTGCGTCTATTAATAGACTGCATTTCACATGCAGTTGAGCTAGAGGAGAAACCTTGAGTATTAATAACAATAATAACAACAACAACAGCAACAACAATAATAGTAATAATAATAATTCAACAAGGAATACAAATAATGGGAGCACGAGTGAAATGTAAAGCCTTTTTGCTAGATGGACTGCAGAGCCTCAGTGTGTCCTGGAGAATTTCATAAATCTAATGAAGCTTTCACACCTTCGGGGACAGGGCTTAAGCTGCTGGGCTTCCTATCCATCTTGGGATCAATAGCACAGTTAAGTAAAAATCACCTGCGAATAAAGAACACAGAGCTTGGAGTGCAGCTCATCTCTCACAGAGGAAACATAATAATAATCAAAAAGCCCAAGCCAGCGATTTTCAAACTTGCAGCTTCATCTGCGATGGTGCTTTTTCTGGGATGACCCAACAGTAAATCAGGAAAATGATTGTGGGCGTGCAGGTAATTTCACATGTGGTAGGACCCTCTACTGACACGTGAAAAAAACGTTTGAAGATGTGTATGAAACACAAAGGCAGTTTGCTGACTCCCCTCTTCTCCCCTCTCACCTGCCACTCACTGCAGCCTGCCCATCCTGTAGTCCTCTCTGTGCGGCTGCTTGTGGGGCTGTTTTGGAAGTCGGCTCCTGAAATTGCTTAAAAGAAGAGCAATCCTTGCTTTCTCATTTTGGGGAAATGGGAAGTTGAAGCTCCCTGCCCCAGTGGACTTGCCCACCTGGTGACCACCTGCTCTGGGAAGCCCAGGGCTTAGCTCAGGTTTAGGGATGGGATTTGGCTCACATTTACCCAGTCCCAGGTGTGCTTGCAAAAAGGCACTTAGCTTGCTAAGGTGTTTGCATGGTGGATTTGTCTAGCCCCTGGCTTTTAGGTTCAGCTGCTTTTCCTTGGGGCCACAAACCCTGCCCACTGACCTGCTCAGGCAGAGCTGGCAGCTACAGCCCCATCCCCAGAGGGGGAGGTCATGAAGGTGTTGGACCATGGAAACCCTTTGAGATGGGACATGGCAGCCCTGGAATTGCTGGTGGGTGCTTAGGGGCAAGGTTCCTTCCGCTCAACCATCTACATGTTGGCATCTCAACTTTGGGGGCTACGGCTTCAAGAGACTTGGTAAAGGCAAGATCTCAATCAAGTCACCAAGCCTGGCAGAGCTGGCAGGGAAGTGAGAGACATGGGCTTGTGTTTGTTGTTACCTGTGTAGGTGCTAGGTGTGACCCTTCATGGTGAAGTGTCTGCAGGCATGGGCAACAAATCTGGGGTACACAAATATTCAGCTCTCACTGAGATAGAGCTCATCCTTCCATTCCAGCCCAAACAGAAAAATAATTCAGATTAAGTACCTAATGACTGAGGTGCCTTACAGCAAAAATTATTTTATTCCCTGTGACTATGGAATTGCTTTTCTTTCTTTCACACAGTGCAGTGTAGCCCTGACAGTGTGTAAGTGCTAACGTAATGGAGTGGGAAGAGTCCTGCTTTAGGAAAGCAAATTAAATTTTTGCTTTTACCTTCCAGGGGCGGGAGAGCTATAAATTCACTCATCTCTAAGAGGTCATCACATGGCAATGCTCTGCCTTCTGCTGAAAAGAAAAGATAAAATAAAAGTTATGTTCTAGAGGGTGAAAAGTAAGGGAGCTGACTGTAGTGGTTAAATACATCATATATCCCTGGGTTATCTAGCTGACACTAACCTGTGTGATGCCCAAAGTGAAATCAGAAGATCAGGGTAAGGGAGAAAGCAGCAGAAAAAGGAACAGCAAAGTAGAGGACACGTCCTGGGAGGGGGACAGCTTCAGGGGCAGGTAACCATGGGGAGGACATCAGTGAGGATGCAGGGACCTCCCTTCAGGCCACTTTGTCCTCCAGGCTGGCAGCCCTGATGAAAGGGGATGTTAAGCTTCAACCTTGCTGGTTTCAGGGAAAAGGGAGGGAGAGCTGGTTGTCAGCCCACTCACATGGGCTTTTGGTGAAGCAGAGACGTGCTGCAGGAGTGATGGTCCTGTGGCTCCTGGCCAGAGGTAAGAGCTAGCTGGGCTGAGGAGAGCACAGACAGCTCAAAAAGGAGATGGAGGTGTGAGAGAGGGCCCAGCTCAGAGACCTTGGAGGTCTTCATCTTTCCTTTGCATGCTTTATGTCTCAGAGGGAATGAATATCCTCCTGCTTTCTGTCCAAGTAAGAATCTTGTGTTGCTTTAATCATCTCTCAGGTCCTGAATCTCTGTAGAAAAAGGGTTGATGGGTAAAAAATTGGCCTTTTTGTATTAACATTGGCTTTATTTCTGTTTGTTAACTGCAAAACCTGTCCTTTATGAATTATGTCTATCTGGAACTGGAGTGAAGGATGGGAAGTTAAATGTATCGTTGATACAGGCTCAAATTTCATGGACCGTCAGTGTCCCTTGGTGCGTAGGGCTGCATGTCTAAGGTTGTCAGTGAAGTGGCTGGTCATAGAAGGAAATGGGGCTTAGCCATCACTCCTTCTGCCAAGCTGGGTCTGTCTGCAGGCAGGATTTTATCTCAAGACACACAGATTTAAAGATAACTTTTTCCCCCTCCTTTTTCTTTTTTTTTTTTTCTTTTTTTTTTTTCCTATTGCTTTGGTTTTCAGTCTGGCACCAAAGCTAGAACATCTACAGCTTGACACAGCATATAGTGAGAGCTTGTAGAAGACTAATGACCAAAAGGCACAAGATCTGCTGGTAACTGCATAATAACAGAGTGTTTTAAAATGCTTCTCTGACACTTCAGTTTTTTATTTATAGAATGCAGAGTACATGCAAATAGAGTGTCTTTGGGATTGCATGCTGAGCCCTGGGGCATTCACAGATCCCAGCTATAAAGCTGGAAAAAGGCAACATATACTGACTGTGCTATCATTACTGTTGTAATAAACATGATATGTTTGCTCTTTTCATTCTTTTCCTCATTCAAGATACTGCAGATTTCTACTGCCCAGTCCAGTACAGGCACCCTTTGAAGACACTAGGGCTCCCAAACTGGCAGGTCAGTCCTGAGCTTCTTGTTTCCCCTTAAAACTGGTGGAAATTAGGGCTCAATATCTCAAAGGTACATGCTCACCTAACCCATGTTAATAGCAGTTGGTGGCAGCAAGAATTATTTGGTGAATTGACACCAAAATCTTGCCAGAAGAATAAATGAAAATGTTGAAAAACACAAGAGCTGGGGAAAGCAGAAGGTGAAATGTAGTCAGTAGGATGACCATATAGTCAAGTCAGGAGGATAGTGTAAAACAACAGAACTAACAGAAATGGTAACTACTTGGAAATACAAAGTAAATGATGTGAAATAAAATGAGAGGATAGTATAAAAGAGGTGTGTAGGACCATGTAAGGCATAATAAACTCCTGCCCAGCAAAATTAAAGAGACAATAACATGTAAGCTGGTGTAGACATGCAGAGAAGAGTGACGGGAGAAGATTTAAAGTGAGGATTTCTTGGGCTGCACTAATAATGAAAAGAGATGTTGTAACTGACAGAATGAGATAGAAATATTATGCAGAATTATATGGAAAGCAGTATATTATTATGCCTTTTCTCAGCTATGAAACAGACTCGAACTTCACACCTGATCACCTCCAGAATTTGGAAAAATTGTCTCTGAACTTCCCCCTTTACAGCCAGCTGAAATAACATCTAGAAAATCCCAGGAATTGACTGCAGCATTTGTTTCCAGCACCTGTGGCATGGGCTGACTCAGGTGCAGGTACAAGCAATGGGCAGGGTGTGGCATTTTTAATAATTCCTGTTCTGCCTCCAGGTTTTTCTCTAAGTAATTTCATTGACCTTTCCCACTGATTTGAAAAGGCGATCCGGAAAGCAACGGATGAAAAGAAATCTTTCCTCAAGGAAGACCTCAACTGGGACCACGTGTCTTGGTTAAGTCCCCTGTTCTTTATTATCTGCCTCTTTCCCAGCTCTATACTGACCGAGTGCAGTGCTGGTGATTAGAGACAGCTAGTGAGGGCTTTTGGCTTTTCATCACTCAGACTTGTCCTCTTACAGGTATCTCCTCACCCTTACAGACGTGAGCTGGTGCATGTTACAAAGAAGCTGCATGTATTTTTTAGCAGCAGGAACAGCTGACAGGACATCTGTGCCATTTATTCATACTGAGCAAATGGATATCAGGGAAGTTAACAGTGAAATTAATTTGGAGTGTAAATAACTAGGAAAAACCCCCACAATTCAACATACAGATTTTCTTAAATAGTGCAAATGATTCCAGCTCGTAAAAAGTGTCAAGAGATAGAATATGCTCAGGAATGTATTTAAATTATGTGTCCAAAAATTAATGGTAATAAACTATATATCATGTTGTAGTTCTTGCTGTTTTCCTTCAGAAACAAATAGACTGTCAACAACATTTCAAAGGAAGGTTGTGCCTTTGAATGGATTACTCCTCATGCCTTCACAGGATGGCTTGGATCTTCAAATACCTCCACTTAGAAAAAAGTGCTCGGAAATGTCACTTAGCAGCCAGGCCGGTTGCTGGAATTCTAAAAGAAATGACTTGCAGGCAGTAACCAGACCAGGCTTTAATTGGCCCAGCTGAAAGGTTTTGCCTGGGTATAGTGACAGGCAAAGTCATCACTTGGATCTATAATTTGTATCCCAACATGACTGTTGCATGACATTCAGGTATACAAAATGCATTTTTGGGAACTGCACTCCCATGTTACAGTCCAGTGGGGCAGATGTCTATAAGCTCAGGTCAGCTGCTTAAACACAGGTATCTGGTCTCATTTGAGATGCCCCATAGGGCACGCTGCTATGCTTTCAGCTGGCGGGTATCCCTGGGTTCTGTGCCACATCTGCCTTGAGGATGTCTCAGATGCCCTTGAATCACCCCTCCGATGGTACTAGTCCTTCAGGCAGCAAAAGGGAGCCCTTGATATCATTGCTGCGTGGAGGAGCCTCCTAAGATGACAAGATGCTTGTGCATGATACAATGAATCTGTTCACACCGAAATGAGAGTGGTGAATTACTGGCAGAACTGAAGAAAGCAGGTCCAAGCCTCTCTATGCCGCCTCCCCAGGATGCTCTCTGTTTGACATCGCTCTGGCTGTACCCAGCATGGGGTGTTGATCCTCTGTGCTTGGTCTCTCTCCATCGCCAAACCATCCTGCTATCAGCCATGGAAGTGCTAAACCTGCCTCTACCCCTCACCTTGCGGGAGACAACAGAGGAGAAGCACCACTTGAAATGGAAACGGCACACAAGGTTGCTGTCTTGCTAGCTGTAAGCTGTGCATTATTAAAGGCCCAAGTCATGTTTATCCCAGGGCTTTTGCTGGAGCTGCAACATGGATAGAGATGGGAACGAGCACACAATAAACCCTTCCCTGAGGCAGCCCTGGGGCTCTGCGTCATCTCCTCAGTCAGTCTGTGCCCCAGCACTGACAGGATGTTGAATTTCTCTAGTGCTCTCCATGCAAGTGTTGGAAAACCTTTATTTGAGACTCACAAACATGCCTGTGGGGGTGACGAAGCCCCCTTCAATTTATAACGCTGTGCGACAGATGCATCACAGGAGCAGGGAAGACAGCAGGCGGGAAACATAGGAGCAAAATATCATTGTTTCTGCCTGCTCACTGGGCCACCTTCAGCAGTTTTTAATGGCCAAAAACATTTCTCCCTGTGGTTTCTGAATACTTTGAGAAAAACCCTTAAGTAGGAAGAAGCTGATGGCTATGTAACTGTTATGCTGGGGCCTCTCCTTTATTGTGCTCTGGCCCTTGTGAATGGGTCTGGGAAATGTAAGTGAGGAGAGAAAGGGAAGATATTTACCCTTTTTGAGTGTAGATACCTGCCCATGGCGTTAAGTTAGGTAGAGTGTCCAGGGGCTCTGGGGCTTGTGGTTGGAGGTATGTTTTGGAGCCAGGACCCTCCAGGTGATCATTCAGAACCCCTCATTTGGTTTCAACTTGGAAGTGCTCACCTGCCTAGAAATCTATAGCAAGCTCAAGCATAAACTTGCATTTAATGATAAAAGACAATTGAGACAATATGCCCTATAGCCCATCCAAAACATTCCATCTGAGTCAATGACAATGTGGGGCTCAAGGGCAGCAAAATGAGACCATAAATGAAGAAGTTGCCATGCCCAAGCTGAGCTATGCCTATGGTTTGTGTGCATGGTCTGAGCCCACTGGAAATACCAGATAGTTGGACTTCGCTCATCCTTCTGTCTTGCAGACAAAATGAAATCAATATCCTCCTGTTTGACTCATGCTAAAAGCATGGACATACACAGTTCCTGCAGCACAGCTGCTCCCTGTAAACTTTCCAAGTCAGGGTAACTTGTTTTTGTGTCTGAACCCCTATTTAAAGTCCAACGTTTTCTGCTTACTTCTATTTCTCTAAATCTCAGCATGCCGTGTGAAAGGAATCAGTCTAGTAATCTATCACTGAGGTCTACAGAGTAAATTAAATGTGCTGCGTACTGCCTGGTGATCTTGCTGAAAGGAAAAGCAGAAAAATATAGAGAGGATAAAGAATGATCAGGCTTGGTATTTTAAACAATTAACATTTTGAGGCCCTTTAAAATGGAAGAGAACATCTGTTAATAAAAGAAGAAAATGAGAAAACCACAATCCCTAAAAACAATTATGTGAATCAGCCGCAAAGGCTCAGATCTGTCATGTTACTTTGAATTTTCTAGTAACTTTTAAAATCCTGAGTGAAGAGCCGCAAATGGATTTATTTGCATCTAAAGCAATTTCCAAAATGTGAAAGGTGGCCAGTACACACAGAGGCAGAAGAATAAATGGGAGCTAGATAGGAGAAAGTGTGCAGCATTTGGAGAGGCAGTGCTCTGGCTACATTGAAAAACAAAAATGTGAGAAACTTCATGTTCATCAGTTCAGTGGAACTGATGGAAAAAGGAAATTTCATTCCCAAATAGAAATCAGATTTTCATGGAAAAGCTGAGCTGGACTGGATTAACAACAACAAAAAAATACTAAAAAAGTAGTGGAACTGCCTGCCCAAACGCATCAAAGTATTGATCTGATCATTGCATCCAAAGGGAAATCACAGCAAATTGGTGTGTCTGCAATGTAGCTGTACCTCTGTTCTCCTCTTACTACAACCATCTTCCCCCACCCCAGGGAGCTCCCTGACTTTTGGCCCGATTAGCTACAAACAAATGAGCTGCCCCAAAACACAGCAGTGGGGCACTGGTGTACTCTCCAGGCTTTCTGCCTGGGCTTTGCTTAATGCCACTTTTTGCTTTTCTGCTGCTCCAGATGTGCATTTCTTGTAATTGCTGCTCTTCTGAGAGCAAAGAAAGCTAATTTCTATACCTGCAAAATGAAAAATGTATTCCAAACTTGAGAAGGCAGAAATGTAATGGCTGCACCTCTCAAGCTGACAGGATGACCTAGAGGTGGAGTAATTTGAATTCAAAATCAATTCCAGTAAGTACCAGACAGAAGAGTCCTTGTCCGGGAAGAAGAATAAAACCAGAAAGAACTTTCAAAACTGTTAAAAAAATACGTTTTGTTGGTATTTGACAGACTGAAACTGGTCAGAATTTTATTGCAAAGTAATAGGGAAAAGGAAAAAATATCATCTGTCAGCCCACACATTTTAGCCAAGGACATCAAATTCACTACACAGGTATCTTACAGAAAGACTGACCTGACTTCAGCGCTTCCCTGTGCTGTTTCACACACGCAGCACTCCAGGGGAGGTGCGTTTCACTGAGCATTAAAGCTGCAGCTCTTGGTTGCTTTGACTTCATTAGCAAATAAAATGGTAAAATTATTACCGATGTCTAGTTGGAGGGAGAGGGAAAGAAAGAAAGTTAAAATGTGTTAATACTGTATGGTACTTCAGACCATCTGCTTTACAATTGCTTGCTGCACTGAGGGCTGAGTTGGCTGTATCGTATATCCTCCAGTGCCATATCAGTGCTTTCCCCGCACAGTGGGAGCGATGGACCCTGTGCCTGCTGCGTTGTGCTGCATAGTAATCACACTGGCCAGTGAAGAGGCAATGACCAAAACTTGGCATTTGGTGAGGGTTTCTCTAATATTAAGTTTGCCTACAAAAAAAAGCTCCTAAAGTATTAACTCCCCCCCTCCCAGAGGGTCAGATGAGGCTCTTCTCTTATCTTTAATTACAAAAACCTAAATATTAACTCAGGTTTTGCTTAGTGTTGACCCCCAAAGAGGGTGTGCATGGCCAGAAACCAGCCACTGCTGCCCATTTTCATACTTGCAGTATTTGCTTCTCTGCCAGCCGCTCAGCTCTCCACACACACGATCCTTTATTTGCCAGATTATAGGCTATGGCAGGTCCCTGAATAATGTCTGACCTAACTTAAGACAACACGAGAAACAAGGAGCTGTAGAGACCTTCCTACACAGGCTGTTTCCCAGATGATTTCAGTGATGGAAAGATGCTGTCCTGCTATTTCCCCGAGGAAGCCCAGCAGGCTCTGCCTGGCACTCCCATTTACAGGAGCTGCTTTCTGCTTAGAATGGCGATAGTGTCTTTCTGGCACTTGTTTTATTTTTATTATTTATTTTGGCTTTGGTTTCTAATTCTGCAGCTGCAGATCCCATAAAACATAGAAGCTAAATCACATTACTCACTTCTGACTCAAGGAATGCGTAAAGGTGAATCCTGGGAGGGATTTCACAAGGCACATTCTGAAAACACAATCAGATCTTTCATTGTAAACCCATTTACCTTAATTCCTCCAGAGACAACCAAAATTCCATTTAATTATAAATACAAACCACAGCAGGACTGTGTCTGCAGCTGTTGAGACATCAGGGCATGGAATCCACATTTCCTCTTTTACATAGCTGAAGTCCAGAAGGTCAGGCTTGTAGCCATGGCCAGCACTGGGTTTGCAAAAACCAGGGCTCCAGGCACACTGGGCGGGATTGCATGAAGTCATGAGGGTGAAGAAGAGATGGCAGAGGCAGAGAGCAATGCTTTTGCTGCCACCCCTCTGCTACCCCCCAGCCTTTTTTTTCTTGCTGTCACTCTTGTGTTATAAATAGCAATTTTAGCTAAGCTATTAAAATTATTCAAGGAGCTATTTCTGAGCTTTTTATCTGGAATGAGCTGGGCACACCAACACTATGGGAAAGAAAAAAAGATAAGGCACCTGTAGAAGTACTGTGATCAAAAAATATGATACCTATGGTGGTTTAAAAAAGGAGATCTCTAAAATGTTGAACAGCTGAAGTTGGTCTCAGCTTTACAACTGCTCATTTCACATCTTCTCATGGGTGAAGTAGTATTTGTATACAGCACCGGGAGCTCTGACTGAACCAAAGACAAATCAGCAAAATCCCTGTGTTGCATGCCTTGCTTGTTTTATTTATTATGCTGCCTGCATAGAAAACACCTCAAAGAATGTAGAGGAGTGTAAATACCATTGTAGTATATACACCTAACGGCTCTTGCGAGACAGGAGGGATGGCTGGAGCTGATCCAGATGGGTGCAGGGGCTGCAGCTCACCTGGCCCAGCCAGCTGCTGCACTCTGCAGGGTCAGATACAGCCCCAGGCAGTCACTCAGCTCACTGTCATGGGAGGGATGGGTCACAGCTTCGCAGAATCAGGCTGGGAAAAGGAAAAAGGCAGATGTCACACAGGATCTTATTAAGCATGCAATGCTACAGCACTGCACGCAGAGCTGCGACCTGACCCTAGTGGCTCTGGGGCTGGCAGGAAGAAGCACCCCCCAGCACTACTGCACTTCATCAAAGTAAATATAACATGGATTATAAACCTGCACCTGGTGCAAAGTGAGAACTAACATGAGTAAGGGGAAAGCTATTAAAATAATGCAGATCACTTGAGAGATAGGGCTTATTTGGGCAAAATGCATTTTCATCGGATTTTAATGAGACAGATATTTTAAAAAGGATGTTGAAGAACACTATTTGGGATATAGAAAAAAAGCTGTACACAGAATTTCAGGCTGCAGAATTGTTTAGGCTCCACTGAAAGTGGCAGCCTGAAAGAGTTTAAATTGTTTAGATTATCAATAAGGAGATGGAGACGTAACTTGGTCATGGTGGAAATCCACAGGGAAAAAGTAATGGTTGCTATACAGTTAAGTGGCTCAGGGAAAGAAAAGGTATTAAAAAAATGAATAGCTGAAAGCTGAAGCCAAATAAATTCAAATGAGAAATCCAGCACAGTTTTTAGCAGTGAGGATGATTAATCACTGGAACAAATTACCAAGTGAAGCAGCTGATTCACAGTCTCTCAATGCTTTCAAATCACAGCTAGTTGTCTTCAGCCCAGAGTGGACATCTTTGGTTAAACAAAAAGTATTGGGGTTAATAGAGAGGTAACAGAGTGGTATTTAATTACTCACAGCATGAGCGGCCAGACTGGACCTGCAGACTTTTGTAATCAGATGCGAGGCCACTCTCGCCTCCCTCCTTCCTCCCAGCACTGAAATCTCCACGTGCCCAACCACACTGCTGACTGGGGACAAGGGGACCAGGCTGCCCACCCCATTCCTGCGGGGGTTCTAGGGATGGGGTCGGCACTGAGACCAACAGCGCTGGAAGCAGGTGCAGAGGCTGCCAAAACTCCTCTTAAACCTTACCTTTTGCAAGTCCCTGGCCCAGGCAGGGCCCCATGCACCTCCTGCAGCAGCCCCGCAGCTCCCTGTCACACCTCAGCCTGCTGGATGCATCCCTGGGTGCAGTTCTTCAGAACTGCCTGGCTCAACTAGCCCAGGGCTTGTTTGGAAACAAGTCTGGTCCTTACCTCACTGTTTCATTGCTTGCCACTTTTTGCTGGGTTTGATAAACACAATCACATTTTAAATATTACACAGAAATTTGGACTGGAGCTCTCTCTGGCAGGAAACCCACACAAACGCACCGAAAAAGAGAGATTCCCACATGCAAGGCAGTAACTGACAACTTCCATCCTTCCTCAGCTGCAGTGTTACATTTATAACATTAGGTGAAGCTATGTGAGAAAATAAATGCCAGAGCCATCCTCTCACAGCCCGGCACAGAGTCCATTAAGAAATCCTGTTGGCTCTCTGGAGAACACTCAAAGCACAGGCACTAAGATGCTGCTTTTAGAAAGATAATGGATAAAGATGAAATCAGTTTTTCAGATGAGTCTTTCCTTTCCATAGGGGCCGTCTTTATGGTTTCAATGATGTAGAATAAAAAGAAAGAGTATTCACTTCCTAATGAAATGAAAAATTTCATTAATTTTAGGATATTCATTCCTTTAAGAGCTTCTCTCCTTGAGTTCATTAACTCCACGGATGCGGCTTGCGCTGATGCTGCCCTGCTGTCCTTGCCAGGATTTGCTTTCTGTTCTCTGGTCTGGGCCAAGACATAGACAGTTTGCCAACCCCAAATGTAATGCCTGCGGTTACCGAGCAGAAACGCAGAGATATTTCCTACTGAACAATGAGAGAAATATCCTCTGCTATTCTCAGCTGTTCAACCTGACTGACTTCTGTAGCAATTACAGAGCTCTTCCTGGTCCTGCAAACTGTCCAGAGCCTGGTAATGTGTGAAACTTTCAAGGAAAGTGAGGTAAGCTCATTTGCCATGAAGCATGCAAGACGCAGCAGCAGTCCCAGCTGAGTGGCTGGGGAGGCCTGTGCACAAGTGCTCTGCAGAGCTGGGGAGCAGCTCCCTGGGGCTCCTGGGCTCCTGGAGACTCTCAGTCACACAGAGGCTCTTTAGCAACACTGAGCATTGGCTTTTGGGTTATCTGATGAAAGTAGCCCTCAGTGTGTGTAAGGTTTGAGCAGCAGCATGACATTTGGACAGTTTTTACGTTTACAGCGTCAGGGGTGGGCCATAGGATGAGCATAAATACTTCAATTACAAAAAATGATTTGTGAAACTTTCTGTGGAAACAGTGAATAAAAAACTGGTGAAGAAGGTGATGTTACAGAGGCTTAAAAGTGAGCTTCTGATCATCACCTTTCTTTTCTGTCCCATTTCTCTTAAAACACTTAGTATTCTTGGGCCTGCATGATCCTTTCTTAGCTTTAGTTGAACAATTTTTTTCTTATTTGCCTTTGAGGGATAACAAATTTTCTCTGATAGAGATGTGTCTGTGTGTAAGTTGATTAACATGTTTGCATAGCTTTTCATTGTGCAAATCATCTTCGCTGTAAAATTCTGCAGAAAACAATCTCTAAAAATTAAAACAAAAAACATCCTGGACTGAAACCTGCTATTCCTCCTTAAGCAAAAATGTAACTTCACTGAGTGGGTGTTCTACTACCGCAAGATCAGCAGCATTTGGTCTTTTATATTCAAAGTAAGTGTCATGTCAAATGTATGTGCAGTTTTGCAGTAATTTTTGATTTTGGTTTTTAAAACTAATGAATTACAAAAATGTGTTTCCAGTAAGCTAGACTTTGATCTAAAGTGAGACACTGGATCAGGCTGCCCAGAGCAGCTGTGGGTGCCCCATCCCTGGAAGTGTTCAGGGTCAGGCTGGATGGGGCTTTGAGCAACCTGGTCTGGTGGAAGATGTCCCTGCCCATGGCAGGGGGGTTGGAACTAGATGATCTTTAAGGTCCCTTCCAACCCAAACCATTGTATGTTTCTATGATCTATAATAAAGCCAAAGGAAAGTGCACTAGAGAGAATAGATTCTGGTGATGAAGAAATTATTTTAATTATAAATTTATAACTCTGTTTACCTCTATCTATACATACACACAAATCTCTCTATGTACATGTAGATAGGTGCTTTCTGTTCTTGTTCCATACATGTTCAAAACCCAGGAATTATTAAAGTATGTTCTTCTGGTTCCAAAACACTGTGTTATTTGCATCTTGCTAAACGACACTTTTCTGAGAAGCTGCCCTCATCTATCAAATATATAGAGTACAGTGATTCAGCCTATGGAAAAAAGGTGATGTGAAAATCAAAAGATGGTCTAAAATCTAAGTGTTGGAAAGAGTATCTTTGGTAAAGTTGCTAACTAGTAAATGAGATTTGGGACTAACAAGCTGATCCTTGGACAAAGACATGAGAGAAAGAGAGGTGGTGATGTGGATTTTTATAGTCAAGGTACAACATGGGGAAGGACAAGAAAAAAGGTTTGTTTTTACAAGCACCTTAGGTATGTTCATACTGCCCTGGGGGATGAAGAATGAGGAGGAATCAAGGAAGGAGCTGTATAACTACTCTGACATCCAGAAAGGAGTAGACAATAAAGCCATTGAAAGTCCCTGGTTAAATGTGAAAGGAATGAAGGATAAGGGTGTTAGTGGTAGGGGCCAAGGTAAACACATCAGGTGGATGGGACCTCAACAACAACAAATAGCATCATCTGAAGGGAGGACTGGGATTGATGAGGCACTTTATGGGAGTGAACAGGCTGCTCAGGGACACAGACTGAGGTTCCAGAAGTATTCTGGACACAACTTGGAACAGAGAAGCAGAGGAAGTGGACAGAAGGACTTGTGTAGCTTTGACCTGATCAGCACAGGGGACTGCTGATAACAGGATGGTGAAAGGCACTTTTTGTAATCGTGATCATGGAAGTGTTCTTGGGAAGGCAAAGAGGGAGAAGATAAAGAGGATGAATTCAAGACAGCACACTTTGGTTCCCACCAAGAATTAGTAAGATTTCTGCATGGGAAACAAATCTACAGAGAAGGTTCTCAGAAGGTGTGGCTATTCCTT
This sequence comes from Ibycter americanus, assembly GCA_035590275.1. Classification (NCBI taxonomy): domain Eukaryota; kingdom Metazoa; phylum Chordata; class Aves; order Falconiformes; family Falconidae; genus Ibycter; species Ibycter americanus. The sequence goes on along the minus strand of JAVJGI010000064.1, from coordinate 34,930,344 downwards.
AAGGTATTTGAAGGCAAAGTATCCTGCTGTGGAGAAGTGGTAGGAAGTTGAACTGTTAGCTTTTTAGTGAATTGAAATTTTAAAAGGAATTGTTATAGAAAGTCAAAAGCAAGTGACAAACAATGCTTACAAAAAGGATCTTTGAGCCACACTGAGTTATCCTCCAGCAGTTCTGCTATGTCAGGGAAATCGTGAATGTCATACTCTTGCACCTATCCTTCCCCTGCCCTCCAGAACAACAAATACTGCAGTATGTAAGGAAGAGTGTGGCATTTAAAGTGTTTGAAGTAGTGCATACACTGCGCTCTGGGAAGGTCTCACTGGTGTACGTGCTGCTGTCCTTAGTAATATGAAGTGAACCTGTCCAAGGGAGTTTAGAGCTACCAAAAATGAGATGTATGAGCGAAGGCTGGGGTGTGCTCCTGTAGAGAGCAGAGGATCGATAGAAGATCTCAGCCCTGAAATACAGCTGAGAAAAATGTTGCAAAGAGAAAGAAACTGTTTCCAGGGATTTGACAGGTAAAGGAAGAAGTGCTGGACTTAAATTGCAGCAAGGGGGACCCAGGGATAAATAGTTTAAAATATAGTCCAAATCAGCACTCCTCAGACTGGCCACTGGCTAGTCTATCACTGTCTCTTGGTGAAGGGGTCATGGGCAAGGATGTTCTTCTTCCTCCACATCTCTTTTTCATTTGAACCACAGTGAAAAAGTCTATAGGATTTCCACTGCTGAGGTGTAAAGGACAGATTAGGCAGGGATTTGCCAGGATTTTTTCTGCCTGTGTGGGTTTGCTAAGTAGTTTCAATCCCAAGTGAAGAAAACCTGCAAACTTACAAAATTTCCTACCAAATGGGAATTCTAGGAAAAACCCCAAACACCCAAATAATGAAGGCTCCTTTCTAGCCTCAGTCCCACCTCTGCAGCAAGAATTTGGAAGCTGTCGCAGCCTGACTCCATTCAGCACTCCTGGGGCTTTCTAACTTGCAGAGCTGGAAGGCCAATTTGCCCGAGTATATGGCAGAAACAAAAAAGTCTTGGAAAGGCTGACAGGACTCATAGAGAACATCCCTTTTCAGAGAAAACATGCTTTGTTCCTTAGATCTAAGGATTCTGGCAAGGTCTGCTTGGAAACCAGCCGTGCTCTGGGAGCCAGGCTGAATATTCGGCAAAAGTCCACTGAGCTCAAGATGTTTAGAGAGAAATATATCAGCCTCCACGGCTGTAGCTATCTTCTGATGAATGTTTCTGATTAAATTTGACCAGTTTATGGCATGAGCCGTTTCTCGCCTCTGATCTCAGAAGCACATTATTTAACAGCATTGAATTCCCTAGAAATCTGGTGGGGTTTTTGATACGAGGAAACGCTCCTGCCCCCCAAAGCGGTGCAATGCATGTGCTCCTCAGAGGTTTGCCATGCAAACGCGGTCTGAGATGGCTCCGGCCCATTTTTAATTGCCCCAGCACTGCAGCCTACAGTGTGGTGGATAAAGGCCTGCTGTAAAGACAGAAGGGCCAATAATCATAAAGGGCACATCTCTAATGGCAGGGAGGGGGGAGGTATGAAACAAATAGTGCTGTAAATAATTCAGTCAATGAATTGCAGTAGGGCATCCTTGATTTTGGCATGTTGAAGATATACTTTGCCCACATATGGGGGGTTGCAGTCCGTCCTTGAAAGTGCCTCTTTGCTGCTCCTCTTCCCCCCATGCTTTTCCCTGCTCCAGCGTGGGCTCTCCACGGCCACAGCTCCTTCAGGGACTGTCCCCCTGCTCTGGTGTGGGACCCTCCATGGGCTGCAGTGTGGGTGTCTGCTCCACCATGGTCCCCCCACGGGCTGCAGGGAAATGGCCGCCCCAATACCGGGAGCGCCTCCTCCTCCTCCCCAGAGCTGGGCACTCGCTGGGCGCTTTCTCACACTTTCTTCCTCATCCCTCATTGCCTCTGTGGCATCTTGCTCTTTCTTAAGGGCCACCAGTATCGCTGAGGGGCCCGGCTGTGCCCTGTGGTGGCACCTGTCCCGGAACTGGCGGGAACTGGCGGGACCTGTCGCGGGGCAGCCCCAGCCTCTCCTCACAGGGAGCTCCACAGCCAGCACCCGGCCGCGAACAGCCGGTACAAGGCTTGACTGAAAGCACCCAAACCTTTAGTCACAAATGTAAAAGGAAAGGGTGATAGGTGAGCACGAGAGAGCCAACAGCCCGGGTGCTGCCATGAGCAGGGCCCCGGCAGGTCACGGCCTCCCCACGGCCTACTGTAAGTAAATTTATTTATTTTTTTTTACTTTTCTTTCAATTTTTTTTAGTTTTTTTGGTGATTCTCAGACCTTTCTTTTCTTGGGGAACTGAGCTGAGGGAAGCAACACTTATTCCGCAGCCGTGCCTGTGGCTGTGACTAGCCCCGGGCTAGCCCCGGCCAAGCTGACCCCGGCCGGGTCGTTGCCCATCTGCGGCAGCACCTGGCCTTGCCACGGTGGCACAGGTGAGGGGAGCAAGGTATGTGTGTGTATGTGTAATTTCTAAGCCCCTTTCAGGCAGCTTTGCGCAGTTAGTCCTTGGGAGGTTGGCAGCAGGGACTGAGCCGAGCCTGGAACGGCATTGCTGCCTCAAAATGGAGGGATGAAGGTATGTGTGTGTGCGCTTTGGGTGCTGCTCTCTCCCCTCAAAACCTCTGAACAAATGTTGAACTGTGCCACCCCTGAGTGTTCTGTTGGCAGCGGTCAGTGGCCTTCTGGTGTCAGTGAGGTTCTGGGAGAGAGAGGGAGATGTGCAGCCACCTGTGTGGTGGACAGCCACCAAATTCCTGCTCACAGGTGCCAGTGTGGGATGGTGGTGTGGGCGCTGGAGCCAGCAGCACACCGGTGGGGCCGTGTGCCATGGTGGCTGGAGAGCTGTGGGGAGGCTGGGGGTGGCTGGCCTCGGCAGGGCCAGCGTGCACGGCTGCTGATAGTGATCTTTCAGTTCTACCCCTTCCTTCAAGTGGATCTCTGCATTGTAGCAAAGGCAAAGAGCTTGCAAGTTGTGGAAGAGATGATTACTTCAAGTTTGCTCAACTTGTTTCAAATCTGTATGCACTGTGGCATTTCTCACTGATGCTAGAGCCATATTCCCAACAAAAAGGGCCACAAAAATGATTAGAGAATATCTTTGTGAATCAAATATATTAGTACATAACTAAAGAAGATACCCAGCTAAAATGACTGTGGAGCAAATACAGCTGAAAGACAGCAATTAAGAATTTTAAACATTAAATTTAGTATTAACAAATTCTCTGTGGCAAAACTTGAACCTTAATTTATTTAATTCGCTGCATGGAATCAAAACTTTCAGATATGATCTGTTTGTTTTTTTGTGAGGGAGATGGTACCATTGAATGCAAGGAGTCGACACAATGTCACAGCAAGTCTAATTAAACTCGTCATTTCTTCTAATGTTGGATGTGGTCTAGCATCCAGACTGAGTAGTGTAACAATTTATCATCAGTGTGGGCATTTCCAGTAAGATAGCAAATCTAATAAACTATAATTACTTCTTGGCATTGGAACTGCTATACTGAAACTCATTGCAGCAGTCATTGATTTCTGTCTTTAAAAAAACTTGCAGTATTTTTTTTTTAAATACAAACATTGGAAAAACAATTTACCTGAAAAATGTTAGATTTATTTTTTACTGTCATAGTATGGCAACTGTGGTATAAGAAGTTGTGGGTCTGAGTGTCTGCAGTGTGGCCTATTCTGCATAGGCTGGGGCAACGATTCATTTTATAAAGCTGAAAAAAAGAGGTTGCCATTAAAATAAAAAATACTGTAATTGTTAACAACTTTCTAGCTTACACATTTTTTGTTAGCTTTAATTGGGTAACTATTATTTCTTAAATGTTTTAGTTCTCTAAGTGTTCCTGTCACTGTCTACGAAACAACAGCTTTCATCAAGAGATTGCTTTAGTTTCAGTTGTGATCTTATGCAATGGGGTGGTAAATAAGCAGTTTTAAACAAACGCCAGTGTAGATGCATAATAATGAAGTCAAGTTTCAGAATGCATAAATCCAGCAAGCTATAAATCACAATTTCACCGGTTGAAGGGAAACAGAGATTTTATATTTAGAGGTATCAGAATTATTTTCATATGTTATCCTAAAATGAATAGACATGTCTAAGGTCTGCTATCACTTGAATGCCATTATACCGAAGACCTCAATTCAGCAAACACCTCTATCTGTCACTGAGTACTGCAGGATTTAAACATACTGGTAGGTAGCAGGTCTCTGGCACCTGCTGTGAGCCTTAACAGCCTGCGATTGCCTTTCTATCAGTAATACGGTGATTAAGTTACCCATACCAAAATTCCCTCTTGACCATATCTTAACAGATAAATGCGTATTTTGTGCTAGCCGGGTGTGATAGCAGAAGTACTTTTCCCTGTAAGACTCTTCTTCCTTTGATGAAAATGGTGTATTCATCCAAAAGTAGTTCTGGAGAGAAAAAGCTTTTGACATTTCCTCTTTGTGCTTTCAGAGACTGCTGATAAATGTAGCTGTAAATTCTTTTATTTTGTGATTTTAATAAAAGTGATGGCCTAGGTACATATATCCTCTGACAGGCTCTGTAGCTCCTTCTGGCTGGTGAAGCAGTTAGCGTTTCCCTGGTGGTACAGCAGTCCCGGGAAGGCACAACGCTAATGGGATTGCAATGGGAGAAGGAGTTTACTAGATTGCTGCAGCAGCAAAACACTTTTCCGTCTGAAATTATTTACCAAAAAGGTGATTGAGAGGACCCTACTTATCCAGCAGGGACATAGGCAGCAGTTGCTATATTTTCCAGTTGTGGGAGCGTGTGTGTGTGCACATATGGGTTGGCTTCTTAATCTGGCTAGCACTGAGTGATCTGAAGAGACTTTCTTTGAGTTTCTTTAAAAATAGAAAGGGAGGGGGAGAAAAATATTGTTCCTAAGTGGTTGCTTGGAATTACTTCTGGTAGGGGCCAGATTGCAATTACAGATGTGCTGAACGCAGTGTCAGCTCTCTTGACAAATTCAGTATTTGTGCTGCTGTCCACAGTATCTATTTCAGACAGCTTGAGCCATAAAGTGTGCTGCCTTTAAGATTGAGAGCATGAGTAGAGCCTGCAGATGCTGACAGAGCCTTGGGTTTGTGTTCTTCACGTACATTCACAGTGATTGCTGTAATGAGGGGACCAAGCAATTTTAAAATCAGGGCACCATCAATTTGCACTTTTTTCTGCAAGCTCTATGCCTTTCTGTAGACTGAGTAAAAACTGAAGCTTAAAACTTCACCTTTCTTTGCAGCTAGGCGGTCCAGTCTTTATATTCTGAAAGGGTAATATTGATCTGAGGACAGTATTCTAATTTCAGTATTTTCTATCACATTTTCTAGGTGTCCAATTGTTTGATTAGATTTTTTTTGACCATTGCTGTGCCTGGAGCAGAGATTTTTATTGAGCTACTCTGGAAGGTGCTTTGTGACTTTAGAGTTGTGCAACATGTACAGGTAGCTCCTGCAGACTGTATCACTTGAATTAGTCAACACTGACACTTATCTGCCCTATGTGAATAAAAAGGGTAGCTAAAAACCTGAAATTTATCTTCCTAACAGTGAATGCTCTTGACTGATTTTCAGGTATGCTAGAGAGTAGTGAAGCTAATGCTTTATAACAGCCAGTTAGAGAGTTTTAACTAATCTTAATCCTGCTGACATCACTTTTTTTGATGTCTCCACTGCTTATTGCTTTGAGAGAACCTTGTTTTGCAATTATGGTAGATTCATCCATGGGGGCAAAAAATGGCTGACTTCACTGAACTTTCCAAGTGATTTTTTTTTTCTTTTTTTCTGAAAGCAGATTTTAAATCTCAATATGCTTGAAGAAGGAATTCTTTCTGAAAGATTCCCTCAACACTGAGGGAGCTTTTCAGGCCTGCAGAAAATAATCCTCTAAGACCTCTTAGCTGTGAACTAGCCTGTTATGAGGAGCTACGAATTCAGACTTGGTTGGATCATTGTTTCATTTCTAAACATGAAGTAAATGAGAGTCAAGATCCTCTACTATGCAATGACACACTTTCTGCAATCCTTTCTGTGTTAGTCTTGACATGGTTTATGCAGGCTGTACCACTAACAGAAGAGGATAAGGCTGTATTTGGTGTCCATCAATAGTCAATAACTCACCTGTTGTCAAGTGATGATGTTGAGTGATAAATAATAACTTGTACCAAATGCAGCCTCAGCTGAATTGCAATTGGAAAAAGGGAATGATTGGAGCAGAAATATCCATCTGAGGTCAAATAGGCTTTCCATCAAAATACTTATTTCTGCGTGCACTTGGAACCTCTTGATGGACTGATGCCCCTTCAGATGGAAAGGGAAAGATATGAAATAGAGAGGAGTGGTTTATGTTCTGGGATGTGGAAAAGGATGAAAAACTAATCTTTCACTGCTTTGGGTTTTGTAGGTGCAAAATGGATCTCAGGTTGGCTCAGGGCTGACTTGAAATACACTGTGTCTTGGGTGAGTGAGGGCCGGCCGCCTGAATCCGAAGATACAGATTCAAGAGACAAGGAGGTGCAATGACTCCACTCCACCAGGAAGGGTGAGTCTGGCTTCTGGTTGTGTGCTCTCCCCACTTGCCTTGTACCTGCTTTTGTCCTTGCTGCGTTGCTTTCTGCAGAAAAGCAAAACCAACACAGGGAAGCGGTTAGTGGTCTCTTAAACAGTTTAGTGAAGTGTGAAGCTCTGGAGCTGGCAAAGGGAGGTAGGCGGATCTGCACAACTGTCATGAGGCAGAGGGAGGTTAGAAAGGGTGGAGAGCAATGTTGCTGTGCTGTATTGGGGTCATAAATAGCTAAATGAGCTCTACTGCCTGTGAAGCCTTTGCTAAGCACCTGGTATGTGAGACTCTACAGATCTGAATAACATGGAAGAGCAAGGAAAATGTTCTTATTTCCTTATTAACTCCAGTCAAACATGTAGAATTTAAATTCATACTTGATAAAGTAGTAAAAAGAGTTCTAATTTTAAGCTTCACAGACACTTATTTTTAAAATACTGAAACACTGTTTTTTTCCACCTTTTTTGTTAAGGACCATTTGCAAGTTTCATTGCATTGTTACCCTCAGGTTTGTCATGGTTTACAGCCTGGATTGAGTTGAAATCTGTGGTATGCTGGAGCTGAAATTTCTAAGTCCTTCCTAAAGCGTCTTTCCTAATGAGATGTACCTTTTAAAGTATCATATATACTAACGTGTAGAGCAGAAACACTTTAACTGAAAGAGCATTTTTGAGATGTTTAGAATTTAGGATGTAATTAGAAATATGTGCTACAGTTTAATTATGTCAGTGACTAGTTATAATCATCTGTTCAGCATATGGGTGAAGTATGTGAAATATAACAAGCAGACCTAAAACTCTGGTTAAAAACTGCCTTACAAATAGCAGTTGGTTACAAGCATTTTGTTGATTTCTCATTTTCTCATAAAGCTACTTCACTTTGATCTTGTCCCCTTCTGCTTTTCTGTTGGCACAATGAAATGTCTTTCAGTCAAGTTGCCCTCAGCTTATACCAGTCAACATAGAAATGAACCACATTACTGAATTGTGTCTACATGGATACCTCTTCTGTTCCTTTAGCCCTTGTGTGAGGTTAGCCTTAAGGAAATGCTTAGCTGACTGTATGCAAAGGCTTGACCAAAGAAAGGTGTGTTGACTGCAGGCATGTGTACTGGGGACCTGCCTTTAAGAACTGAGGTATGAGATAAGAAACATACAATCCTGTTTTGTCATCAGAAAGCTTGAAAGCCTACAGTGAAGTTTAATATGAATAATTCAAAGTTGGTGAGGTGTTTTACCTTGATGCAATCTTTCTCATGGCCATAAACTTGTAAGTACCTGCTAAATGCCACTAGTGAAGACACAGAACAAAATATTCATAATAAAGCCTGTGCTGGCTCTGACTGGGATGGAGTTAACTTCCTTCATAGGAACTTGTATGGTGCTGAGCTTTCAATTTGTGACTAAAACAGTGTTGATAACATACCAGTGTTCTAGCTATTGCTGAACAGTGCTTCCACAGCATCAAGGCCCTCTCTTTCTCAGTCCTTTTTGGTGCCTGGTGTGGAGTACAAGGGTTTTGAGATAATGATGAATTGACTGAAGCGTGCTTAGCTGAATCTGTAGTTATACATGACATATCAGGACATGTAGGAGGCAATGCAAGGTACAGCTGGGCTCATGAACAAGGGGTGGAATTGGCCACTGACACAGTTGCACAGGTTATCTGTGAATGTGAAACATACACCATAATCAAGCAAGCTGAGCATGTAAAGCCTCTCTGGTACAGAGGACGGTGGCTGTGATATTATTGTGGAGGGCCTTGCAAGCAAATTACACTGCGCTACCATAAACACCACATGCTTACCATGGGGGAGGTGACTAGCTTGGAAGCTTCCCTTGTAACCCATACCATCACCTGAAACACCATCCTAGGCCTTGAAAACCAAGTGCTGTGCCAACATGGCACCATAGAGAGAAACGAATCCAAAAATGGAACTCACTTCTGAAATGGCTTCAGACACCTGGGCCAGGGAAGACTGCATTGGTTGTATGCATCACATCCCCTCTCAGGCATCAGCCTCTTCAAAGATTTAAAGATGCAATGGACTCTTAAAGACTATGCTGAGAGCAATGGGCACTGGGACAGGCAAGAACTGGAATGAAAATTTAGCAGAAGCCAGTTGGCTGGTTAACACTAGAGGCTGTGCTAACTGACCTGACCATGCCTAAACCAATTCATTATGTAGTGTGTCAAGGTGAGATCCCAGCACGGGCTGGGAATGACCATGTGGGTTCCTTTTTCCTTGGGAAAAGGCAAACCCACTCATGGGATTGCTTTTGCTCAAGGACCAAGGTAGACTTGGTGGGTAATGCAGAATGATGGTGGAAATCTGTTGGAAACCTCAAGGGGATGTAAACTTAGGGAAAAAAGAACCTGTGATTTGAGTGAGACCTCACAGTCAGCTAGTGGGGGGTAGGTGTGGGTACAGTTGTTGGGGTTCAGGACTGGCCCCAAAAGTATTTGGGTTCAGGGACTGGTCCCTCAGTCATATGGTGCTGGTGAGGGCAGCCACACAATTGGGGTTGTACCATGAGATTATATTGGGGTTGGAGTTGTGTTAGGAGATTTTGTTGAGGTCAGGGGGGTGGGATGTAATTTGTTTGGAACAGGACCTGGCACCAAATTTTTTGGAGTTGGGCCCAGCTTCACAGGTATTGGGATGCAGGGGGATGGCCCCACAGTCATTTAGGGATGGAGAGGGGTGGCTCCTCAATTATCTGAGGCCAGAGGGAGTGGCTCCACAAACTCTGCGGTCAGGTTGTGTTATGACATTATGCTGGGGTCAGGGGGGTAGGATCCAACCTGTTGGAGTTGTGGTGAGGGAGGACCCCACAGTTGTTGGAGTTGGGAGACAGCCCCAGAAGTAGATGCAACGTGTTTGGGGACAGGCCATTTACGTCCATTTGCCAAAGCCTGTCATTGGTCACCAGGGGACTCCTGGGTTGAGTGGGTGGAAGGGTTTTATTGTCCTGCATCACTGATGATGCCATCTTCCTGGTTCTTACCTGCTCTTGGTTCTCCTTATGCAATGAAGAAACAAATATCAGATTTTCCCCAGAAGCTCTGTTACATGTGCGTTTATGCACTTGCTTGTCTCTAAGATAAAATGAAGTTCTTCGTACAGCACCTTCTAAATGATGGCACCTCTGTTAAGAAAGCATTGAAATAAGATTGTAGGGCTCCAGATGTGCACAATGAACATATCAAAGCTTGGTGTGAAGTGGATACTTGTGAGAGACCAGTCATGCTGTTGGAAGTATAACATTTTAAAAAACGCTTGTTATTTCCTTGAAGAAAGAAACCTGGTATGAATCATCTTCTCGTTGATATTCTAATGGACTTATATGGTACAAATACTCTGATTAAATCAGAACGAGCATAATGACTTCATTATCAGATACTTTTTTGTTCTATTTAAATTCATCCATCTATCAAAAATGCTCAGTGAAATACTAGAAGGGCACTCACTAGTTGCAAAGCAGATTAATTCCAAATTCTAATAGACAGAAATTGATCTAATCATTACTCCAAGGTTCTTGAAGAATTAAAAAAGCAACCAAAACCCCCTCAGAAGTCAAATGTTTTACTTTTTGGACACTGATAGAGGTAAATAGCTACAAAATACAGAGAAAAATTTCTTCCCTTGTTCTGATTTTAAGATATTTGCTACATATGAATTGTTGTTGTGGTAAAAAGTCCTTGACTTACTATAAATGCTATGTAGCAACAACTGAAAACATCAGTTTGTTATCAACATTGTTCTCATACTAAATCCAGAACACAGCACTGCACCAGCTACTAGGAAGAGAATTAACTCTGTCCCAGCTGAAACCAGCACAATTGTCTACATGAAAACCCACCAACTTCTTCCTGGTAATAAAGCTGTGTTCTCCCTACTCTAACCTTCAGAATTTTTTTCTAGTTAGGTAGAAAAAACAAGCATCATAGAAGCATCATCGAAACTACTTAATTCCAGCTGAAGCGAGAACAAATGTGAGACTGTAGCGTGTCTTGGATGAATGCAGAATTTCAGAGCATGAAGGCTGATTTGTCTGAACCAGGGCTTCACTGGGGAACCCTTAGGATCTTGGTTTCAGTCCCTGGATCTGAGACTGTTGCTGCAGTACTCTGTGAGTGGGAAGTGCTTGGGAGATGTCTGTGAAGGTGAGACCAGGAGAAATGTGTGTCTGTGAAGCACCTCAAAATGTGCAGTGAACCTCATGAAGGGTTGGAATTGTGGGCACAGCTCCTATGCTGGTGGCAAGCTGGAGGGGCAATGTACCTCTTATGTTTCTTCTGTGTGGTACATCAGGGAAATCCTCTCCTGTAGGTTTGGCTTTGGTCATGTGATCTTAATCCATAGTGCTAAATTTTAATAGTCTTCAATGGCCTCCACCCTGTTTTCAACAGGTTGACGTGATACTATGCACAGAAGGTGGAATTTTTGGAAACCACCTCCCCTTCCTTCCCTGCCCTCTGGCCTGTCTCAGCCTCAAGCCACTTCATGCTGTTTCCCCAACTCAAAAATACTGTGCGTTCCTGTGAAACTGGTCTTGGCTCCCTCAAACCCTTTCTTCTCTGACCAATTTATCTCAGGGAAATTCTTGTACCTTTTCAAATCCCCTTTTGTTGCCTACAACCCACTCTAGGAAGAGACCCCACAAATGCATGTACCAATAGGCCCTTTTCGCTGCTGGCAAAGTGTTCCTGGCCTGCCATGTAGGGGATTGCTGGTGAACCTGCCTCATCCTGCAGACAGGTTGCAGAGTGGCCTCCTGATAAGCCAGCTCCTCTCTTGGGAGACATCCCAAGACATTGCTGTCCGCAAGCCAAGCTGGGATGAAGGGGGAGATCTCCAGCATGTCTGTGCAAGGAAGGTGTTGGAAAGGACAATGGACATCAGCAGCTGAATCAAATTTGTCTGAGGCTCCTTGCAGTTCCCTTCTCACATCTGAGAAATCTCAAAATATCAATGAACTTTATTGCCTTACATAGCAGTTAACACAATCTGCATTTTTCAAGCTGCTCTTTTAAATCTTGTGAAGAACAGACAACTACTGTATGGTTGGCATCATCCATTCTGCTGTACTCTAGTAGCTCTGTTTAGGCATGGCATGGTTACAAGTCCAGTAACAACTAATAAAAGCTACCATTTCTACCTCATAAATAAATGCAGCAAGTTTACCTGTGTAGCTGCAGGCTTTTACCGGTTACTCTTATCTCCCACCCCTACTTCAATGCCTGTTATACTCATTTGCAATTACATTGCATAGAACCAATGTAATTACTTTGCACAACTGATTAGTATCTAACACCTGCTATACTTCTAATTTAAATAACTACTTTAACAGTATTAATGAGGACAGAATTTTGCTGATGCTTCTCTTAGGGCTAATCCTTCCTTTGGTAGTACAGGTAACAGTTGTCCAACTACCAGTCCTTTAGTGTGTCACAAGACATATTTTTTTAGCAATGCTTCAACAGAAATTGTTGATCAGAACAAAGTTAAGGGGGAAAAAAATATCTTATATTGTTCATGCTAAAAAAGTTCTTATAACTATTTTCAGCAGTATTAGTAGGCTTCTTGGTCATCTGCAGGCAACTGAGCACTGAAAGAGTCAACCTATTATATGAGGAGATCTAACTTTGGTCAGTAGCAGGGGATATGTTGAAGTAAACCCCAGTGCAATATAAACCTTCCCAGGATTTCAGTGAATTGATTTGTCTGGTGTAGCTAAGCAAGTGTTCCCTTGTCTTAGTAAGTGTTTCTAGCTGACAGGGTCCCAGTCCGTGGTACCGATCTTCTACTGTTCTACTCCTGCCATTGTTCCTCCCCAGCTTTCAGGAAGGAGACTGTGGGGTGCCTGGCTCCCCTCCTGCTGTCCCAGCTGGAGGATTTATCCGTCAAGTTATGAGCATGTATAAACTCACATAACAGATCCTGAAGGTTTGAATGAATATGGATATATTTTCACTAAAACTGGAAGAAACATGCCTGTAATACTATTCGATTCCCTTAACCGATGTTCCCCTGTCCACCTGAAAGCATAGAGACAGCACAAGTTCTCAGCTAAGCACAGAAAAATATTGAATACTACTAAGGAAGGAATAATATTTGCTTCCAGTTGTGCTTTCAGATGAGCCAAGCTTAGCAGAGACATCAAAATAAATGCTTGTCACAAAAATTATCAATCCAAGTGTCTAATCTGGCAAAAATTATAAATGAAAAGGGTGGTGCTACCGCTTACCTCCTTGCCCGCCCCCAAGGGTGAACACTCATTTGAGGGAGAAGGGTAAGAGCTCTGTGAAGTGCCACCATGGGAAGTATTACAGTAAAGATATGTCAGTAAGAACAGGTGAGTTGTGCACCCTTTAAACACTACAATATATAAAAAGATTTTCTAGGGGAAAATAGAACATGGACAAAGATGTTAGGGTTATCTTCCAGAAAGCTTCTACAAGTCTTCTACAAGCATCAAAATCTTCTACAAATTTGCTTCTCATTTTAGTGGGGAATCCCTGTGTGTTGATCTCTGTATGACTGCTTCTCAATAGGTCAGCTCATATGTATCCATAATGTGTAAGGCTTTGTTTTTTCCAATGTATCCCCAACCATCTATTTCTTCCAAAGATTAAATGTTTTGATGTATTTAAATGTCCAAATTCTACAACTAATTAAATATACTTTGCAAATATCAAAGTTTTATTAAGGTATTTTACAAGGTGCCAATGCACTAATCTTCTATAAAAAAAGTGTTAGTTCCGTGAATTTTGTACAATAAGTGAATGTTCAGATTTAAATAACTGGATAATCCCACCGGACATAATATCTATAGGAAAGGTGATTTCTTGGGGGATACCAAGCTGTTACTTGAAAATCTTCCTATCTCTGGAACAGTTGTATTACAAAAAGGAAAAAATGATGCAACTTAGCCTATCTGAAAGGTTGCTTAAATTAAAAACAGCATAGTACATTTTTCCCTATGCCAATCTCCTTTTTTCTACTATAAGCAAGTGTTCCAGCCAGACGTGAACACATCAGATGCTCTTTGTCCTGTCCCTCCTAATCAAACGCAGCCTTTGTGCTGCTGAACCTACATCTTAAACTACTCCCTTTTCCTCTTGAACTACTCCCTTTCCCAAAGTCTGCTTGACATTGGTTCTGAAATCCTAAATGTTCATACTTCGCAGATCTAGCATTACTGAAAAAGAAGAGGAAAGGCAAGATCAAACCATATTAGTGCTCCTCCTTAAGTAGACTATGATTCTAGCACTAATGCACTTGAAGAATATATGGTAATGCTAATTAAGCCTCAGGAAAATTGTCATAGGGAGAGTTTTCATCTTTCTTCACACCATATATGATTTTGCAATGTGCATCAATCATTTCTGGATGTGTTTTTTGATATGGCTGTATAAGACACAATTTCTCTTCTACATGTAGGAATTTGGAGTAAAGCAAAGTGCTGCCACTTAAAATTTTTCACTGCCCCTTTACTGAGCTTAGGCCATTTCAAATGCCATTTCACAGGTAGCACAGGGACAAATCATCAGCAGGGCAGTCATGTTTAGCTGCTCATTAATGAAATCAGTGTTATGAAGCATGGACTGGCAGAATGAACAAAGCTAAAGCAATTACTAAACTCTCCGCAGAAATGTGTAGAAAATTGAGGGTCTCATTTAAATTGTTAACATCTTATCAGCATTAGATCCGAACCCAGAAAGAATTAATTTGATCATCTGCCATACATATTAATTACAATGATGCTGAAACAATTGAGATGAGACTTATCTTCTCATTTGGTGGGAAAAGGAGGTAGGAAAATAGTGTAATATTTAGTTGGCAGAGCCTCTCTTAAACTGGGAAAAGCATATTGTATCACTTTCTCTCATGAGCATCACTTTCACCTCTTGGTGGGAGGGAGAGCATACGGTGGAGGAGCAAAAGGAGGACACATAGAAGCTGCCACTATGCTGCATACACTTTGCTGCCTGTGCCTTAAGTACTATCAGTAGTGGTGATCTCTGAGCAGCAGGGCTTGCTCCTCAGAGCTAGCTAATCACTAGCAAATAGCCTTTCTCAGGTATGGGAGTTGTATGCTCACCAGTTACTAATCTGAAGTCCCTTGCAGCAGTCCAGGGTAGGTATTTCTAATGTCTCACACCACACCAGCCAAGTCATTAATTTTCTGATTAACAGCAGTTCTTACAAAAAAAGACTAAACTGCATTACTCTAAACATAAATCTATTGCACTGGCACTAAATTGGGTAGGAGTGAGCAAAACAGCCCAAATGAAGCTCATACTTTGCTAACAGGCCAGTTAGACAGACAGACCATAACTTTTGAACAGCCTGGAACAAATCTGTGGCATATATAGTTTCCAAATGCCTGCATTATCTATTGCTTAATCAGTAGTTCTGTAAGAAATCACTGTGGTTATCAGAGCATAGGAAACAGCTTCACTGCTTCCATTAAGAAATACCATTATGCTATAGCAACGCATTATCTTCATAAATCATTTGTACTGGGAATATATTCGTCAGGTTTCAAACAGATTGTGTAATTATCACATAATTTTATTTCAAGGGTTCATAACAGGGAATTAGATATGACATTTGGTAATACAAACAGTGCACTTGACTCACATAGCAGTTAGCCATAAATGTTTAAAGAACTTGGCTCTAAAGGATTTTTATAATGCTGTTTGACAGCAGGTTCTCAGAATTCATATTGTACATATAATGTATATAAAAGCAGCTTGTGAGTCATTGGATCAGTGATGATATGTGCTGAGTGTTGTAAGGTGAGCACAAGTGCTTTGCAGTGTGTCAGAGCTGCCAACATGGTGTCCACGATGCTTCTGGTGGAAAAAGTTAAAAGGAAAAAAAGAAACCTAGAAAAGTTTAGAACTCTAAAACTCCCTACATTTGTTACAGAGAACCTCTTAAATGTGGAAGATTCAGCAATATGAGAGGTAATGGACCAGTAGTGCAGTGGTAGTGTTAATGATGTCTGTCAATGTGTTAATATTGCTTTGTACGTTAGATCTGTTTTGCAGAAATACATAGACTGATATAGCAAAAGAACCAGTAATTTGTCATGTCTAGCTCTATGTCACATACTGCTGAAACTGAAGTGTCCAGAATATTTTTTCCTGTATTAGGGTTTGTAATTTACTGCACCCTCAGTATCTTAAGGAGCTCTAATATGACCTATGGGGCCCTGTAATTTCACTTACTTGCTGAAATGTTGCGAAGCGTCCTTTAGCAAGTTGCTGGATTTCATTATTACTCTATTTGTTCTTCTGTAAAATGAATATGAAATCTTCTACCTCCTGTGGGTTCCCAGAGAAGCTAGACTAAGTGAAGTCTTTAGTTAACTACAGTGTAGGTGCAGTCTTGTTTTCACAGTGCAACAAGGCTATATGGCAAGCTGACAAAGGGAAAAGTTATGTCTAGAAACAGTAAGCACTTTCCCCAGCTTCCAGGCCAACTGTAAGGCTGGACATCCACAGTGATTGCCAAGCACATCCTGCTTTCTGATTATTGTATTACATTGCCAAGTCGGAATGTATGATCTTTCCAAAGTAACAGTTTCCCCATCTTATTCTCCTGGTAGCCTTTTAAATCTGTGCTCTACAACCAGGGAGCTGGTAGCTCTCAAATTGATGTTTTTCTGAAATGTTATGATGAATTGGTTATTTTTAAACGATCCTAAAGTAGGCATTGATATCAAAATGGACATCTGTTGTTGGACTGCACCTACTGAAGTGACAGTAGGGTGCAAATAAAAATGACCATTATTAAACTTTTTTCTAGATAAGTTTTGCTTGTAAATCCTGGTGTTCGGCGCTTTTGAACTGTTTGTTTCTGCATTACATGGTGAAGGCTAGATGTTTCATATTTCTCAGCATTTACAAATTAAATAACACTGACGTCAATTACAGCTTTGGGTAACACAACTTTAACATAAAAGGCTTTTCCTCCTTTACAGTTATGTAGATGTTTTAATACCTGAAGTTATGATAAAAATGTAGTGCACTGTGTAGCTGAATATTCCAAATACAGACTTCCGAGGACAGGATACCCTGGCAGTGGCATTCTGGACAACTTGCTTTTCACCTTGGCCCTGCCTAATCTTACCTGGTCTTAATTTGTAGGACAGGAGTGGTCCTGGCATGACACATCTCATGACACTGAAACATAATAGTACCATTGTGATACATATAAACGATAAAACATCTTACTTTGTTTAAAGCAGGTGCACAGATTTCCAGGTAATGTTCTTCACTGCTCATGTTGTAAGTAGACTATAAGGGGAGGGCAGCTCTTCAAGGGGTAGTTGTGGATGGTTTCTGCAGGCTAGCCATGTGTGCAGATACAGCCTATATTGTATATCCAGATACACACCAGAGCCATGCAGTGGCACTTAGGCTCAAGTGCAGTTTGGTATCTTCTTAGACCTTACCCATACAAACACAGCTGTGTTGCTTTGGGTTCAGTGGGCTGGAGGCAGTGCAGTTCCCAGGCAGGAAATCCTGGTTTGGCCCTGGTTGCATTCAGGCTGCACCTGCTCTGATGTTTTCAGCTGTGCTCTCCTCCTGATAGCACTGAGGAGAACTGCCCCCATCTCTTTGTGGTTTGGATTAACTTTGGATTAACTGGGACCTTGCAGACATAAGCTGGCAGTGGCATGGCTGCAGGAAGGGTGTTTGCTGCGGTCACCTTGTGCCCAGCTCTGTTTTGAAGTCGATGAATTCTTGGGTGTGGGGGACCAGTTGCAGAGTTTTGGTTGACTTGGAGCTGATCTGGGTAAGTTTACTCTGTTTCTGGCTTTACCTGTATTCTGAGGCTTTCAGTTTCCTAAGATATCTCACCCTGTTGCTCTGGATAAAATAACCAATGGAATTCGATGGCTTAAGAAATACTGGGAAGTGTGCACATCTCTCATTGCTGCTTACTTTCAGTATTGTTTGTGCAGCTTTTGTTATTTCAGAAATGCAGATCATAGCTTGCTGCTGTTGAGGCTTTTGTTAGTTCATTGTTTACCCAAGGCAATTTGTTATTACTTCTGTCACTGTCAATTACAGCAAAATCCATTAGCCTCATGATTAATAAGTGGGCTTTATTTCCTTTTAAAGGCTGCAGCAAGGAACTTCAGAGCTTAGCAAATTGGGTTGATTACAGGAGTGACACATGGGTGATGTCCTTGACACTAACATACAGATGGTGATACTGCCAAACTCTTTATGTCTGATTAATTGAGCAAAGGCCTTCTGAGAAAGTGTATCCTGAAGACACCACAACTTGCATCTGTAATATGTTGTTCCAATCACCTCTCTTGAAAGATGGTTAGTATTTTATTTTTAAAAAGGCAAGTAGTAGACAACTAGATGGCAGAAGTTTTAAGTGGAATTGCTGCAGGCTAATGAGAAACAAGCGATGGCTGCATAACTGGTCTTCCTATTTTTTCAGATTTATATTGCATTTAATTTTACATAAAATCACATAGTAGCTGGTATCCCTCTGTCTTCCAGCAATAACCGGGGGCCAAAAGCAACTCAGGAAACCAAGTGTTTAAAAGGAGCAAATTCAGAAAAAGTTTGAGAATCCTAATTAAGGAATACAACAAATAAAACTACTGTAATAAAAGTGTGTATTAACATACTTACAAACAACATCACAAGCAGTATCTCTTCCGGGAATCCAAAATGTGAAGAAACGCTAGTGGTCGACCAGCCCGATAGAGATAAGCCTTACCCAATCTCACTGAAAATCTTTATTCATTGTGCTCCAGATGAACCAACATTTGGGGTCAGGGAAAGGGTTGCAACTGAACCCTTCCTTCATTATCTAACTAGTGAGGTAGCACTTCGGTTCAGAGAATGTTTTAGGTTGGAAGAGACCTTAAAGATCATCTAGTTCCAACCCCCCTGCCACGGTTACACCACCAATTGTACATTAAGGTGGATCCACCTAATCCTGTCCCTGTTACCAGATGTGGCAGGTCTGGCTTCAGACTGCTCTTGATAACCCCCAAATGCCCAAACTGTGCTGATCCCACTCCTCACATGAAACCAGCTTGGTGAGGTATGAGACGTTCACTGCATCTGAAGCTGCTTGACTGTGAAAGGCGCTTTTCCCCAGCATCCTTCTGTTCTTCTGCTAAAGGCTTTAATCTACATTGACTCATGTTCTTATAAACCCATGGTAAGGCCTTCTGAATGGCATACAGAAGCCTATTTGCATTACTCCATCCCCGCTGGTCTTTCCATACACTTTCTGCTTGCTTGGGATGGTTTGGTGCTCTATTTGCATATCACTCAGCACAATGGGCCCAGACTCAGGGGCAGCCACTGCTGGAAAGTTCACAGGTCCCCTGTGCAGCGTTAGCATGCACACTTTGCTGGTGAGGTTGAGTGAAGGTAACCAGTTTTCATGTCAGCCTTGGCTACATTAGGTGACTAATAGAGATCATATCTCTTCTGTCTGAGATATGCGTGGAATTATAGCCCCTCACATTCTGCAGCACTTGTTATCTTGCATTACTTCCAGGTATTTAGCAAACCATGGGTAGGATTTTGTGGTGTGTAGGAAGCAGTACATAAGGTGCAGCCCAGAGAGAGGGATTAAAATGACTAACTGCTCAGCTGCCCTCTGATTATTCACTGCCCTGGGGCCACGCATCTTGGGCCACTGCTGTACACTGATAGCAGAGCTGTGTGAAGCCGCCCACTCCTGTTGTGGCCTTTCCAGCAGTTGCATTCCTGGCACATCCCTGGGTTATGGTTTGCAAGAGAGTGGCCTGTGAAGAGCTTTTGCAGGGCTTGTGTTAGGGCTCCTCTGTGCAACCCAGCACTTTTATGTGTTGTTCAGAGACTACTTGAGCATGGCAAAGATCTTGCCTTTTGTAAGTACGCACAGTGCATAAATAATGCATGTCCCTGTGCAGCAGCAGCTGGCAAAAATGTTTGCAGGACATCAGCAGCTAAAGGATGTTGTTGTGAAAGACACAGACCTAAACATTTAATTGCAGTGTTTGGCTTTAGTTTTTGTTTATTTTGATGTGCATTGAGGGTAGAGAACCTTAACTTCTGCACTATTTTGGCCTTGTCAGACAAGATCAACAATTTATACATTTATTTGGATTATTTTTTTAAAGATCCAATATCATGCATGACCTGGAAAAATCTCTGAAATCCAGTATAGAGCAGATCTTTATAAAATCTTCCCCAACCCTACCTCAAATCAAATAACCCACTATGAATGTATGCACGAAAATAATTCCCAGAACTGCTGTTCAGTTTCCTACCACTGCAGTCTTTTACTGCAGTGGTGTAAAGCTATGTTTGGCAAGAGTGCCTTGAAGGTTTATCAGTCTCTGGTTCATAGGGGACTGGGTAGATGGGAATTTCAAAGGTCAAGGACTCTAAAGGAGAATGTTTGGCTTTTTTGGTACGGACACTGCTCAGCTCATGAGCTCAACTACAGCCCCATCAGTGGTGTTGCTAAGAAACAGAGAGGTGTGAGGATAATTTAGGGCTTTGTCTGTTAAAACCAACATCTTGAGTAATTTGGGAACCTGCAGGAAGCAGGCTTATACTGCTTACCATGTGGGCTACCACGTTCTTCAAGGTCACTCCTAAAGCATTTAATATAGTCTGTTTTTAAGATGCTAAAGGCCTAGGTGTTTATTACTTGGTCTTCCTTTGTGAGAAGAGGTGCCAAGCCTTCAGGTGACCTTAACTGGGAATAGGTTGCCTTAGCTGTGGTAGCTTCTTGGTCTTTCAACAGCAACTGAGAGCATATCAGAAGCCCAGGATGCATGTCTTTAGTTAGGTCCTTAGAAATAGGCAATGTCTGATTTTCCCTTATTACCAGGATAACTTCATCTAGCAGCCTGTCTGGCCATAGAAAAGCTATTAACTGGATAAGCAAGGGTGTGGGAAGCACTGGACCTCACTACAACCGTTACAATATTCTTAATCAAAACCAGAGTATACTCAGCCTAATCTTGACTCATATTTACTTTGGTGCTTTCATTTAGAGGGATAATGAAAAAGATGTGCAGGAATATTTAGTTTTCAAAGAGGACTGACTGGCATTATAACAGCAGCAATCACAGCATGGTAGAATAGCAAGGGAACAAGAATGACATACTGAGTGGCAGAGGATGCTCTAGAGGAACAAGGTTTTCTGGTTTCTGGGTGTGAATGCTTGATCCTAAATTTGCTGAGCTTCCAAACTCTTTTCATCAAGTGCTGGAAGAAAGAGAACTTGAAGTTATACTCACACATTTGCAGCCTGTAGAAGGCTTGCATAGCTGTGCCTGTTCAGCCCGAGGCAGCTGCTGTGCACTCCCAGCCTCTTGGTAGGTGTAATGTGCAATTAACATTGGACAGAACTTGGCCTGGACTAGTCCTCCTCTCTCAATATGTGCAGCAAACAGCAAACCACCGCGGGATGTACAAGTTCCTGTGTTACCCATATGTAAGGCAACAGGGAGCAGAGAGAAATTTTTGGTGTCCCTGCTCCCTGGCTGCCACTCTCCTAGCAGCACAGATGTAAAATCACATCTTCTCTCTCAGTTTGACTTTTAAAGTAAGTGAAGTTATTGCAGGTAAGCCTCTGTGAAGGCTCTGTCAACAAACATTTTGGGAGTTAAAACAAAATCCCCTTCCTCTGGGGAAAATACAGTGCAAAATGAATGGTACTACATAATTCTTGCCGGACATGATTTGTCCCTGGTAAATCATAACACTAATGTTGAAGAACAGGTTTTTGTCAGATTGTACAGGGTTATACTCTCTCACTGTTTATCAACAAGATATTTTGTACATAATTACAAACTATCATTACCACATTACTCCCATTTGTGTTTAAAGACATAAACTGAACTTGGGGCTTACTCATGTACTGGGGACATGGGTTTTCTTTTAAAATGAACATTTTTGGCAAATTTTACTCTAATTTCATTGTGGTCCTGATGATGGAAGAGGTTCTTTGGAGTGAGAAATTGGAGGAATAAGTTCCCCCCAATTCTTGCTGTGCCTTCACCAAAGCACATGAAACTCTGTCAGAGACCAAGGTGTTTTACAGAAGCACCTTGTAACTCAATGAAAACTATTGTAATGCTTTCATCTGGATACCTCCCACAGGACTTTAGGCATTGAACGTAGATGGTGAAACTCTGAAATGCCTGCGTGCAATGACTCTTTCATTGTAGACCAGAGGGAGGAGAGGTTGGGCTGACTACACTGGCATCATTGGGGTCTTAACTGGCTCTCTAATATTACACAAGACTCTTCCACAATGACAAGCAATCTTCTCAAGTGCACAGTTGTAAAAGCAGACATTGATATCAAAGCCATGTGCACTATTTTTGTTAGTTTGGAAGGCAATACTGCTTTGCCACTACCTCTGGGAAACCTAAACCATTTTATTGTAATTGCTAATTCTGAACACTGATGGATTTTTTTCAACAATTTAGTGAGAAAAGTGTTTCACAAATTTCCAGACTCTTTCTTTGAACTAGATTTTTGTACAGAATCACAGAACAGTTAGGGTTGGAAGGGACATCTGGAGATCACCTAGTCCAACCACCTGCTAAAGCAAGTTCTACTACAGCAGGTTGCACAGAGTTGTGTCCAGGTGGGTTTTGAACATCTCCAGAGAAGGAGACTCCACAACCTTTCTGGGCAGCCTGTTCCAGTGCTCTGTCACCCTCAAAGTAAAAAAAGTTCTTCCTCATATTCAGATGGAACTTCCTGTGTTGTGGTTTATGCCAGTTGTCCCTTGTCCTGTCGCTGAGCACCACTGAAAAGAGTCTGGCCCCATTCTCTTGGCACTCACCCTTAAGATGTTTGTAGACAGTGATAAGATCCCCTCTCAGTCTTCTCTAGTCCGAGCACGCCCAGCTGTCTCAGTCTTTCCTCATAAGGGAGATGCTTTAGTCCCATAATCATCTTTGTAGCCCTCCATGAGACTGTCTCCAGTAGTTCCCTGTCTCTCGAACTGGGGAGCCCAGCCTTTTGTATGTGGATTTAAATCAAGGCAATGAACGTGTATGACTTGGTCATTCTGATTTTTGGTCTAAGGTATCTTGCAAGTTAGCTGGAGGAATTTTAGCTTAAACCCAGACTGCAATATCTGCTGTCACTGTAAAGACATTATTTCATGGATTTCCATATGCAAAAAGCTGAGAGAGAAGCTCATACTTCATAATGTGCTAAGCATATTTCTGTATTTGTACTTCACGTTAAAGCAGGAAAAATTTAAAGTTTCCTAATCTTCTGTTGGAGCAGTCAGTGCTTGACATGTTAGAAAGCTGTTTTCAATTTTAAAATTAGGCCTTAAGTTCCCCTAGTTTGCATATCAAATATCACGTCTCAATCATGTTTAATATACTGATATGCTGTGTACGCAATGGCTGTTTCCAAATTCCAGATAAAAGAAAAAGCTCCATGCAGCGTCTCAGCACCATTCCTTCCCTGAATTTGAAAACCACTTCCAATATGGGCTAAAATCTGGACAGAGTGAGAGGAGGATGCTGGGAGAGGAACACTCAGAGGAGGAACTGGCGCTGTTGGGAGATGTGCAGCTATAATATCCCCCATTTTTCAGTGCTCACTCACCCTGCCCTTGCTGAGGCTCTGCCCTGACGCCATGGGCATGGGTGCCAGGCCTGCACCCAGTATCATGGAGGGAAGTGGGTGCTCCTGGGAAGAGGGGTACTGCTGGCTGGTGATGATGCTGAGGGACCCTAGTACAAGAGGGAGGAACACCTTTGCTTTGTGCGACCTAACAGGGCTTTTAAAGGACAATTTTTGCAGAAACAATCTTATGCCATATATCCAAACAATACAATGTGAGCTGTCAGTTTGCAGGGTTTTCTTTCTTTTACATAGTAATATGTATTTAGAAGCAATAGTTTTAGTGAAGGTAGGAAAATACTGTTCAAATCTGTTTACGGAAATAAACAATATAGATAAAAGTACCTTGAATATTGCTTATAACTGCATTTACTCCAAGAAAAATGCTTTTAAATTTATTTGCTTCTAAGTAGATAGCATTAAACAGACTAAAAGCCTATATTTAGCAAAGTCTATACAATAAATTGCTGCTCCAAAAAATTGACTGAACAGATTACTCAGGGACATATAATACAATGGAATAATGTGTAAAATATGTCTTGAAGAGAAACAGGAGCAAAGAAATAAAATTACGTGTGAAAATGAAACTTTAAATGATGGCAACTGTTTACAAGAATCAGCTTATGCTGAATTTCCATTCTTTTAATGGAGTTCTGACGGATGGCAATAAACACTGTCAAGATCTATTTGTGTAGCAAAATCACACCAAGTGAAGCTATTCAGAAATTTTTTGAAGGTATGTTTCTTTGTAAGAATATGCCAATTGTCATAAGTGAAACATTTCATAAAAAAGTGTTGAACTGGATTCATCTCTCAATGCAGCGTGGGCTTTGTTGGAAACCCACCTGGTGTCCTGCCAGCAGACGCACCAAATTGCTGCTCTGAGCCAAGACCTGGCAAGTGCCTGGAGCTGGCCTGGGCTTCACAGGGTGCTCTCAAGAGTGTGTTGCAGTTGGAAGGATACTTGCTTACTTGCTTGGGAAGATATTTTCGTTCTTTGAGGAATGTAATTTTCTTTCCTGAAATGCTAAAATATCAGAGAACCGAGGTTTTTGGGTTTTATCTGTTTCAGTTTTTAGACAGTTCTGATATAGAGCTCCTCAGAGAAAACAGATTTGGGGATTAGTCAGACTTGTTTGTCCTGACCCATGCAGCAGATGACCAGAGAGGCAGTCTCTGAATGTAGATATTCTCACATTGGATTATCTATTTTGCACTGCCTGTACTGTGGAGCAGTATTTACTATTGCTGGAAATCAAGCCCTTCCACAAACACTGGAAGAGGAACAAACAATTATGAGATTCAGATGAATTATGCCAAAGAACTTATGGAAATACTCATTTCATCTGGCAATGAATCAGGTTTCTCAATGGTTGCATAACTTTAGAATTTATTTTCTGAAATCATCCATAACATTTAGTTTATTGGCAAGATAGTGTTGGACTGCAGTTCCAGGTTTCAGAGTTGCATGTTTGACTCTGGCAAAGTGGCACCAACAGTGCATGTTTGCAATTGAAGATAAAACATTATATTAGTGTATTTATTCAGTCAAATGTTTCATCTGATTGTGCTAATCAAGCCAGCAAGAGTGAATTAGTAAGATGTGGTTAAAAGGTTATGAAGTTTCATTTAGAATAAAATGTAACCAGAAAATACATTAAAAGAAATACTCAAATTTAATTTGGGTTGTAGCTTGCAGCAAATAATTAATCTCTTATGGTTATTTTTCTTTCTATAATACCATCTCAAAACGTCATTGTACAATCCTTGTCTGTCAGCTTACTGAATTAAGCTGTATTTCGGCAAATAAGCATCAGGTTATTACCTCTTTCTGCTTGGTAGCTGTTCACAGACATGCCAGTGGGAGGATTGGCTCTCACCAGCCTGTGGCTGTCATCTGTTAGTCACTGTATGTGTTGGTGACACTGTGTATCTGACGCCACTTCACACCAGTCAGCTCAGTAACACAAGAATATCAAACAATACAAAAAGCCACTCAGAGAATGACAGTTTGGCCCAAAACCAAGTTGTTAGCTTGGCTTATCCATTTAGCTGTGTTTTCCCATTTTTCAGTGCTGCAAAGAACAAGAGCGAGGCAGCTTTATAGGGGCATCCTTGTGGCACCCACCAGTGCTGCTGGAGGAGGCTGTCGCCTGCTTGATCCCCACAGCACATCTCAGCCTTAGACATACTGTAAAACAGCAAAATTCAGTCTTGCCTCCTCTTCCCTTTGAAACTGCTAAAACTGGAAAGTTAGCAAAAATTAGAGAGAAATGAGAGATTCAGTCCAGGCTTTTAAAATGTATGGGGACTTTCAGAAACCACTGTTATGATTAGGTGATTTTAGGAAGAAACTCTCAGTAAGCAGAGCTTTGCATTCAAAAGCCTTAGAAGCTTCTTGTCTCTGCGTTTCAGGTTATGCCCCTGAATTGCCCAGGTGCAACATGTGAACTATAAAATGGTGCCAACCAACCCTGTGTGTGCCTGGGATGTACCAATGTGATGTGTGCTCAGTGTGTGCACCACTGCCATGGCATTGCTTGGTGAGTGAAACTCAGGGTGGGGAAAATAGTCTCCAAACAGATTTGTCTTTGTTTGTGGCTGACGCTCGTGTTCTGCAGAAAATGTGGGTCATGGTCCTACACCTCAAGGTAATCATCCAAAAGTTTTCTAGGAGCATTCAGCTGAGGGTTGTACATGAGAGCAAAAGCTTTCAGGGAACAGCTGCGTCACTGGGGCTTTTCTTCTGTCAAGGGAGTTCATTTGCCTTTTAGGTTGTTGCTTTCTGTATCCAGGAACATTGCAGCTTTGTAAAAGTTGGAGGAGCTCCTCCTGCAGTCCTGTGCAGATTGACTTCCCTGTGAGTAGCTGCATTGCTGAATGCCTCAATCTCTGAAAATGGTGGATTTTTTGGTAAACATTTCTTAAATTACCTGGCAAAACACGTAGACTAATAAGAGGTGAGTGAGGCATGTACTATTTACTCCCGCAGTGAAACCAGCTGGTTATAGATTTAAGAAAATGAGTTGTTGTGTTCTGTGTCTTAATCCTTGTTATTACTGTGTAAACGACTCCATCCAATTAAACTGTAATGTGTTGACTTTATTATGTGATGGCAGATTGTGCTTATGCTCTAACAACCACTGTAGCTCACTAGAAAATAGGTGTGCTCAAAGCATGATAATGCTTTGTTCAAACCAACAGTGCAAGTGAAATTGCTTTCTCACTGTGCATATTATGGGGAATATCTTAAAAGCCTCTTCCCGTTGGCTTGCCTGTGCTCATACTGATGTCAGTAGGAGCTGTGCCATTGACTTTAAAGGGAGCAGGCAGAGGTCAACAGTAAACACTTCTCAAAAGTGGCATTTTGTGTGACACCAAGGGGCAGTTTGAGTAAGGACAGTTTTACTACCAAGGCCATGGATGTGGCTTGAGAAGGAGCTGGCTCAGGTCCCTGCTCTGGGGAAGACTTCCCTTCTGGACCTTGCTTGGAGGTTGAATTGTCTGTCAAGTGGGGTAAGGCTTTTTGCTCTCATTTGTTTGTCTCTATTTAGACCATGCTCTGAAGTGGTCTTATTGCGTCTATGTGAGCTGCTTGATCTTGTTTCCCAGGTGTGATGGAGGCTTGGTTGCCACAAACATTGCTCTTAAGCCCAACTAATCAAAGTATCTTCAGAACTTTCTAGAGCTAAAGTTATCCAGATATTAGCCTATGTCCGTATGGTATACATTAACATTTGAAGAGTTATGAAAGCTATCAATAAATCTATGCTCAGTTAATGTATGAATGTGTTGCCTCCTGAATTTGACAATATGCACTGTACTTAATCAGATAATGAAGCTGCAACAGCAATTTATAAAAGTGAGTACTTGAAAGAAACTAATTTCTGCAGTTGTTTAAATACAAATTTTGATCTGCTAGTTTGCTTTAAAAAGTAGCTTTTGAGATAGCATGTGAGTCCAAGGACTCGCTCATTCAAATCTCTGCAACACTCAGTAGAATCAGATCAGAAACTTCTAGATGAGTTAAGATTGTGTCGAACTACTTGAGTCATGTTGCAAATACTTCCCAAATTCATTGGCTATTTACATGAAGTTGGAAGAAAGTATCTTCAAAAGAACAGTTTCAAAGCTGGATTTTTCCCCTTTCTCTTGCTAATCAATACACAGGCTTGTTCTCAAATCAAAACTAAAACCCCAGCAGAAGTTCAAAAGGAATAGTGGTGTGTAGAAGAAGGCTTCATCCCTGTGAGAAGCTGAGAGGCTTTGATGGAGACTGTGGGAACACTGTTGCAAAATATTTCTCATGTTTGTTTTAAAATGCTCATGCTTCTTCACAAAGCAGGCCATGTCAGTGTCAGGGTGCAGGTGTTTTAAGTCTCTCAGCAAGTAGTACAGTGGAATCTGCATAGGCAAAACTGGATGGTTTTAAGCCTTTCTGTTAAGATGCAAGGTTGGGAGCTTTGGCTGTCACTTATGCCTGCCTGGGCTTCATCTTCAGTGCTCGTGGCTCTTTTGCTATGGGAAAGTCTTGTCTGAATGAATTATTTTAAAGGACTGTGTAGTCCAGTAAAGACTGTGTAAATATTCCAGCAGCTGATCAAGATGCTGGTTCAGCTCAGAGGCTGAACTCCTGTTTGCTGCAGAGCTGCGCTGGGTGTGAGTTAGCCTGAAACGGGAGGAGGCTGCAGGTTACAGTGAGGCCAGTGTCATCACCCAGGACCACACATGATCCATCTCTCTGTAACTCTCTGTGGCTGTTTTTCACAAAGCTTTTTAGAAATCTAGGCCACCATCTTCAAACGGGGCTGACAAAGAGAAATATTTAGCTTCCATTTGATTTTTAGACTTACTGCAGACTGATTTACGTGTGTTTTCTTATGTAGGGAAGCAAGCTTTGTAGAAACTATCTTCTCAGTGGTATAATGGATAGTCACTTATCTGGACAAATCTGGAAATCTAATTTTCAATGCAAGTTTATGCCACTATTTTCTGTAAAGTCTTTTTAATTTTTTTTTTTTAAAAATCAAGTGTTGTATTCAAAAAAGAGCTATAAGATGTAAATGATCATAACTCCAATTTAAAACCAAAGTCTGAAGTTCATTTATTGTATGTTCTGGTCCTAGGTGGTTTAGTTAGGTAAAATTTAATTATTTTACCTAATGTAATATTTGAATGGGGGTTGTAAGGCATTACTTTGTTTAAAATATATGACCAGCAACTTATTAATATTTCTGAGTTCAAATGTACTTAATCACTTGTGTTGCATTATGAATCACCCTGTTCTTTCCTGTAAGTTTCCATGGTAGAGAGTGATGCTCAGGGACTGCTACTAAGAGATGCAGAAAATCAGAGCACAGAGCAGTTCTTCAAATTTTGCACAGATTCAAATGGAATATTCCCTATTCCTTCCAGGTCATTAGTTAAAAAGGTCCTTAAGTTAGGATAACTGTGTTAGTCAAGAGAAGGCTGTATTAAGGAACTTGAAAATTGAATTTGTTATCAGTTTTATGAAGATTGCTTTAAGGGTGTGGAATTTTTAATAACTTTCTTTTATGTTGAACTGCCTGCTGCAGCCTTCTTGGGGAAATAGAAGGAGCTGAAGATGAAATGAATGCTAACGTGTCTGCTTCCTGGCTTTACCTTAGCAATTTTATAACTGGCAAGAAACACAAAATCCCTTTTCTGCTGTAAATTAGTGTCATTGAAAAAAGCCCTGGGATTGTACAATGGGTTACAGTTATTCTGTACAGTACTAATGGAAAACAGAACACTAAGTTAATTGAAAGAGCAATCACACTGTATTTCTGAAAAGTCAAGAACAAATCATTTTTCATAATGAAAGAGGAAATAAGGAATATTTCTGGCATTCAACACAGTCAAGCTTTTATCTAGGTTTCTGCTGACATTAATCTTTGTGCACAGGCTACTAAGGTTGAAATGTCTATCGCAACTTACCCGCAGCCCTGCATTTCCCACAGAGGAAGGTTTCTGAGCTCAAAAGGGGCTTTGCTGGGAAGGAGTATGGGGGAGGCAGCTGAGGAAAGCAGCAGGTTTGCTCATCAGCCCAGGCTGGTGCAGGCACAACTGCAGGAATTGCTGAGGCTGTGCTGCAGCGCGCAGTGCTGGGCACAGGAAAGTGTCTGCTGCCCCAGAGGTGCCCCATAGCTAGTGCCAAAACACACTGGCTGTGTGCTTGGGAGCTGATAAATACCTGTGACCGATATTATTTGTTATATTACGGAAAATTTTTTCTTGTTTCTTCCAAAATACATTGTTGGGTTTCAGTTATTTGGAGTTTTCTGTTTAATTCTTCTTAATTCTGCTTTTCCTTTTTGTGTATGTTGGTTTCCTTCCATGTGACCTTAGTTATGCAAAGTCTTAGAAATCAGTGCTCAAGGAACTACTGTTCCCCTCGGTGCTGGCTTCATAGTGTTAGTTTGAAAGCTGGCACCACAGAATCTGCCGGGTAATATAGCACAATATTTAATGGTTGCAGACCTATTGCTGGTGCATTTTGAAGTATTCCTGCTTTAAACCCATCATATTAAGGGCTTTGAATAACAAAGTGGGGCAGGATTCATATACAATTTAGGAAGCAGTAGTGCTGAATGTTTTCTTGGACTCAGAACAAAGCCAGCTCTCTTCGTGGTCAGCTCTCACTGGTTTTTCACTCACAGCTGATTCTTTGCTGAAACAATGTCAGATTCACTCTGAGAATGCTAAATACATCTCAGACAAATGCTGTTTCTCAATTCTGACAGCTTTCTATATGAAGCACTTCTGTGTAATATACAGGCTTATGATGCCTGGGATATCTGAAGTGTGTTCAGAGTTTTCTGTTTGCTTAATTAAATGCAGTGGTATTAATGTTGAGAGAGAATCGAGGCAGAAATAAAACTAATGGTACCTTCAAAAAAGAAAAAGAAAAGAAAAAGAGATGTAATATGAGAGTAACCAAAGAACTGAAAATATTTGCTTAGTAGCTATAACTTCAAATTTTCAAGGTCGTTTGTGTGATTTGAACATTTTAACCATTGTGCAAGTAGTTGCAACTGCAAATCTAAATCCTCTGTCTGGCTTTGAGAATCTCAGCCCTTTGGTTGTCACAGAGGTGTAGCTCACAGAAGGGAGGTGATTAAAAAAGGGGTTTTTTTTCTCTTTCTGATATTTAAATAATGAAATGGTTCATTTTGCTACTGACATCTGATTAATATCTCCTTATGGGTTTCTTAATGAAAACACGGTTTGTGGGCAAGTAGGGAAGCATCAAGAACTAATCCATGTTAACATCTGAGGAAAGCCACAGTGAAGCCCTTGATGTCATGTATAGCTTAAATTTGTAAGGTTGACTCTACTGGAATATCTGTAACAGATTGAACAGCCATCCAACAAATTCCAAACATCACTTGAAAATGGTTGTTAAGGTAGAGTTAATGTTTCCTGGTGGCTTCTGGATGAGTTTTCATTTAAGCTTATAAAAACTACTGCTTTCTTGGTATTGCTACCTGTGGAATTAACCTCTGATTTCAAAGACTTTCCTATTTAACCCCGAGGAATTTCTCTTTCCTCCCTGAACAGGAGTTGCAAGAACAGGAACACTAGGTGTTTTCCTCAGACAAAGCAGATTCAAGCAAGAAAATAAAGCAAAAGAACTGCACATATTTAAATGGGGTTCTCTGTCATGGTCTTATAGATGAGTGTGCATGCCATACTTTTGTATTTAGAATACATATATTTATATACTTGTAAATCACTGTAGGTGTACAACACTAAACTTGGGCTTTGGAAGTACAATATTTAAAAGGATAGTTACAGAAAAATAGTCTTAACATGCAGCTATTCTATCTGTTTCTGATAAGGGAATCTCTCTGAAGTGCCAGAATAGCATGCAGGTTTATACTGGCCCACTTTAATGCTATGTATAATACATATACATGCATACATATGTATACAGTCATGTTGCTATATATGCAGTCTGTACTCACACCTGCACGCTAGTAGATGACAGTCCTTCCTTGGGCTGGATTTCTACATCTGCCTCCAGGGTGTAGTTGCTGAGTCAGAATTGCTTGGAAAAGTACAGTAAGTAAAATTGGTGACTGAAGATGAAAAATAATTTCATAGCTTCAGAACTCTCTGATTTTGTACCCTACTTGTTAGTATGATCTTTCGTGATCTGTGACAGAAACACCTGATGTCTGTTTATTTCACAATCCACAATACTTATTAAATGCTCTTAACTCTAAGGTTCAGGCTGAAGAAAATACCCCAGAACAGAAATCTGATAAAAGACTGCTGATCCATGAAGTCCACGATGCGAAAGGGCAGCATTTGATCACAGGTTTCTCCTGTTTGGTGGCTATTGGCTCACATTGAATAAATACTCTGCATGTGCAGTTTGCAGCTCAACAGTGGATTACTGTGCAAAGCAGTGAAAATTTAACTAGGAAAGTGAATGTGGTCTCTCATCCTACAAGAGAGGTTCCACTGCTAGAGGTAAATGCAGCCTGGATCACTATGGTTTTAGATTTGAAAATCATTAGTCCTTTCCAGGAATCTCATTTAGTTTTACCCCCTCTCCATGCCAATTTAACCAGGCTTTTCTACTCTAAGGTTGGCAAGCAGAAAAAGAGAAGTTAGAAGTCAACTGTCTAGTTACTACCAGCAGAGAAAAAAGATGGAAGTACTGAAGTTCTTGTGAGAAACTTGATCTTGGAAAAAACATTTACTGTTTAAGTCTTAAAGGATTTGAATAACAACAAGAGAAATGTAATTCTTAGTGAATCAAGACTTGAAACTTTAATGTCTGTTTCATACTGTTGAGTGAGGAACACAAATGACGTTTAAGTGTTTATTGCTCAATATAAATGCTTAGGATAGTAGCTGGGAAGAAAAGAGGTGGACAATTTTGGATTAACTGAAGAAAGATTCAATATTAACAAATCATTGAAAGCTATTATACAGCTTTCTATCCTCTCCTTGGGGAGGTCCTGCTACTTTTCTAGTTTAAAAAGCATTGAAGACATGGATTTATAGTTTCTTCCTGTCCAAAACTAGCTTATATTTTTAAGCCATTTGACATCAAATCAAAGATTTTCAGGACTATTGAAAATAACTTTGTTGCATACTTTGTAGTTTAAACTTTGATACCTTTTGGTAAGGCTGCTGGATTTTTCTTTTTCTTCTTGGACTTCTCAGTCAAAGGAGCAGAAAGCACTGAGAATGTGAAACAGCCTGGAAATGTTTTCTCTTCCATCAAGAAACACAACATGTCCTTTCAAAGCTTAATTGAGCAGCACAAAGCTAATTAGCTGTCCGAAGACATGCCATTTAATTCACAATCCGGCATTAATTTGTTCTACAGGCTGAGCTTATCTCATGTATAAATGCCTTTGCCCTGTGGCTTTCCAAACAGCTGCAATATACAAAAAAGACTGATAACTCTGTCATTTAAATGTTGCTTGCTTCCTTCACTTGTGCATAAAATACTGAACTGCATGTGAATTGTAACTGAAAAGTTTTCATGGTCACAATGAAAAAATAATTTGTGATTTTATTCCTTTCTAGCTGGGAATAATGTTATCACTCTGGGATGCTAAAGCCATCATTTGAGGTTTGCGCTAGATTATCATTTACAAGGTGCTAATCTAATGTGTAATTTTGATGGTATGTTCAATAAATAGTTTAAAAGCTTTTGAGGGTAGTAAATAATTGCCTTATCACTTTCTCTTTATTGCAAAAATTCTAGGTATATTTGTTAAGCTATTATAGCACAGAAGAATTACTACGGTTAATATGAAAGAAGTTTTATGTTGCTAATCTTTGAAGCATATAGCATCATTTTCAGAGACTGTTTAACAAATTCTCTCCCTTCTCCATCTTCAGTAAGAAAGTAATGATTTTCTTAGAGTGTGTAATGAGTGAGTTCATGAAGTATGACTTCTCATGCCCAAATACTAAAGCTTATAATGTTACACTGGGTGTGTTACTGAACTCATTGTTCTAGCAGATGTTTGCAATTAATTTCTTCTTCTCTTGGTACCAGTTGATGCCTTTGTACATTATACTGTTTGTGTAAGTCCCATTAGGAAAGAAGTCTTTTTCTCTTTGCAGAGGCTAAATGAGTCACTTGGTCCTTAAAATGTGTTTATGGTAAGGATTTCTTTTTTCCCTACAACTTTTTCTTTGAACATCCACATCACAGCATTTGGAGGTGCTCATATGGGACCCTGGGCTTTCCCCAGGGTCTAAAACATTCTCAGCAACCAGCTTCTAACAGAACTTCCCTTTTAGGATGCACCCTAAAGGCCAAAGGGACAGAGCTGCTGCTTTACGTGGACTGCCAGACAGAGACTGGAAGTAGGGAAGGACAGTGTGAAAGAAGGGAGGAATGAGAGAAAAAAATTATTACAGAATGGGCTGGAAGAGAAAATTGTGTTAGTAAGAATACTTTTGCCAGTGAAAT
This sequence comes from Ibycter americanus, assembly GCA_035590275.1. Lineage (NCBI taxonomy): Eukaryota > Metazoa > Chordata > Aves > Falconiformes > Falconidae > Ibycter > Ibycter americanus. The sequence goes on along the minus strand of JAVJGI010000064.1, from coordinate 34,896,602 downwards.
GAGATCTAGCTTCCCAAGATTTAACCCTAATCCATATCAATTGACTAGGGATAGGAAATAAAGATTTACCTCTTCTAATGACATTTTTGCATGTAACCCTTTCTCACAGATGGCTTATTCTGTCTATTCTGGCTGGTGACCAAGAAGAAGTAGATATTAATCTGCTGCCTGTGAGCATGCTGCACTGCAGTTGACTGTCCTGTGCATCCTCACTGGCATCCTCTATGGCCCACAGATCTTTATCCTCTACTCTGTGGAGTCCCTCATCTGCATCTTCCTTGGTCTTGAGTTGGTCAGCTCTGTGAGGAAATAAAAAGTAATGAAATCACGTTATTATTTGCTCATATAAATTGGTTTTCCAGTGTAGACTAATGGAGTGCCAGTGATTTATAAAGCTTGTATATCAAGAAAAGAGATAATGGAAAGGTATTTTCCGTTTTAAATCCTAAGCCAAAAAAAAAAAAAAAAAAAGCATCCCTATGAATTTTATTGCTGGGTCATAATGCATTTTTCCTGTAGTTAACATATTTCGTATTCTAGAGAAGTCAGTATTGAATTTTGGGATTTATAGGAAGCTGTGGGCACTGTCCTCCCAACCTCAGCTTGCAGCTCCACGCCTGGATGAGGTTTCTGGGGCAGGCAGCATTCATCCAGCAACTGCTCCTCAGCATCATCTGGTCCTGCAGTTTGCTTCCTCCATCCCCTTACCAACCTAAGTTGGAGGGGTTTCTCGTGGGATTGTGCTACCCTCTCTGCCATTCTGCAAATGGAGAGGTGGCAGGAGGACAGAAGTGATGATCCAGTTGCCAGCCAGCCAGTGTGCGAATGAAAAAGAGTATTTTTACCTAGAAGAAAGACAGAGGATGAATTATCACCTTTCCAGGATAACAGGTGGGAAGACAATCAGTCCATCCACAGATCATTTTTCCTGGGAACATGATCTCCTGCTCATACATCTTGGTATTGTTTATTGAGCTGCTGCTCACCTTTTCCTGCTGCAGGGACTGAGTGCAAGGCATGGGGTGAGTAGCTGGGAAAGGGCTTTTTCTGCTGCTGGTGTTAAGAAGTGCTTTGGGGCAGTTGTACGCACAGTGCACTGTGTCTTGTTTCACAAAAAGGAATGTGAGAAAATGTGAACTGTTTATAGAATCCAGATATATTACAAACAAATATGACACTTGTCACTTTGCGATGTCAGAGTTTGAAAGTGGTTAAATAATGCACAAAGGTCCTTTAGCTGTAGAGAAACTCAGGGGTGGTCTATGCCAGGTCAGAGTGCTGAAAGGGGTAACCTGACTGGAGTGAGAGGTGAAACAGTGAATTTGGTTAAGACATTTCATTTTGGTTGTCCTAGAGACTGTGTGCATGTTTTTCTGAGTAAGCACTAGATCACTCCATCTAAATACAAACCATGTCTTGCAGAGAGGTTCATATCAAATAGTTCTTGCTGACCATGTTTGAAAGCCTGACTTTTCAGACTTTTCTTGTTGAGATTTTTTGGCTACTCAAGACAGTAACTTTTCATCTGGTATGTGATTTCAAAAATGTGGTGCATATCTGGCTGTGGTCGCAGGATCTGCAGACTTTGTGAAGTTGCAGTCTCCATGTTGGTTGTTTAAAGTTGACATTTCAGCAGTAGATTGAAAAAATCTAGAAAAAAGAACTCTGACAACAGCTTGACAGTCTGAGCTAAGCAGGACAGGACTGAAAGAGAAATACTTCTTTGGAGACCCTCAGGGATTCCTGTGCGAAAAGCTTATAGCTACTTTGGAGGTGAACTATTAAGGACATTCAGCCTTGATTTTGTTGGATTTGTTTAAAATTTAGTTTTGTTTCTGACCAATTTTTTGTCTTTGAAATACTTGGAGAATGAGTTAAAATTATTACTATTTATGACTATTCATATTTCGGAAAATTTTGGATTATCTATTTTATTACAACTGAATTAGTTCCTATTTGTTGCCAAACTGTGTTATCTACATAAATAACTTCACTGCACATCCTCAGCTGCAGCAATCCTTTATTTTGGCACCAACTTGAATATCATTGTTTATTCTTATCTATTAGGTTCCATGTGAGATTAAGGAAAGGTTTATTTTTTGATTAAATGGCAACAGTTATTGCTGATGGATGATAATTTACAACTCTGCTACCACTAAGAAAGAAATAAACCTTTTGTTTTTATTATGCTCTTGGAATTACTAGTATAAAAGAAATAAAACAACTCATACATCCAGGAAAGCTTATTGCATTATCAGGCAATACACCTGCCTAACTGATGAATAGGACTCAGTCTTGCAGTTAATAAAAAGCTGGCATTATTTCAGGCTGAAATATAGTAAAATAAACCGATGTAAATACTGTTCATGACAATTTCACCATCATAAAAGAATCAGAGGTCTTAGCTGTGAGTTGAAGGAAATCAGTGTTCCACTCTAAGTCTAGGCTTCTGTTTTTTCAGATTAATCTTTCGTATTGTTTTCTAAATGTCAAAATGGCCCCTTTACCTTTAAAATATGTTCCATTTGAAGCTGAAAATGACTCCATACTAATGTAAGTATTGCAAATATATAAAATCCTATGAATTTTCATTTAACTTTTTCTTAAAAAGAAATAATTGTCTGTTAACAGACTCCAGTTATTCTAACAATAGCTAATTAACAGTTACAAAATTTTGCTCAGCAGTATTTTACAGTCCACCATTAGACCACCATATCATGAAAATACGTATCCCAGAAGAAGTAAATTGAACCATTCCCCTTACAGGCCTACAGCAAGAGCACTGTGAAATAGGCAACACAAATTCCACAGATGAGAAGAAAGTACAGGGAGCAGAACGAAGAGAGTTCATAAAGAAGGAAACAACCCAAACCAAGTGCCTTCCCCTCCCTTAAGCTCCAAACTCTCTCTAAGACAGAAATACTCTGACTCCTTGTGATACTTACTGACTTTAGTGACTTTTTGGCAAGACATTTTTGCCTTGGCCGGGACCTGAGTTTCACAGCTTGTCAGAGCTCCAGCACTAGCTTTGCATGCTCTCCTTGTTTTCCTCCTTGCTGACTGCTTTGCCTTGCTTTTGGATAACTGAAGATAGGACTGGGCTCATGAGATGTGGTTTGAAATGATCCAAGTGTCTGATCTCAGTTAAATTTTGAGGGAAGACCAGGCATGTGGCAGTGCATGTCATATTATTAATGGGAAACACAAGATGTATTTCATAAATGACAATACTCAGCTCATGGTTTCCATAATGGTTTGAATTAAATTTGAGGGAAAGGCTGACATTACAATTTTTAGGTCGGAGAATTTTTTAAAGGCTTTTTGTCCTTGTGTGTGTAGGGCAAGATTTCTTGTATGACGTTGCAAAAGATAGTTGGACTTGTCAGCTTACAAGTTCAGTGAAAGTGTCTTCTATTTTTTTGCTTCAGATACATACATCTTCAAAATAAGCCTTAAGTAATCATTTGGGCTTTCTATGCCACTTATTCTTATCTCCTTCTGTATGCAGAAAACCTTAAAAGTATAAAGTAACTGTTCCTTTACCCCCATCTTGTTTTGTTAGATTTCATGTTAACTTTTCATGGTTCCTGTTGGACACCACATTCTGATTCCTGTCTCCTTTGAATGAGTGAAAACACATTTACTTTGTAAATAGATGCTTTTCTCAGTTTAATGTAATTCAGGTCTTTAAGGTCAGAGAAAGTCAACTCCATGAAAGAACTGCTAGGTGACTTCTGAACCTTTTAAAAGCAAACTAAAGAAATTATTGGGAAGTAACTGTCAGATTCAAAGGTATTAGGCTCCACGTGGTATGTTTTCAGCCTTCCTAGAAGCTAAAACAAATTGCTGGTTATCAGAAAAAGCAAACTAGGTCTCACGTCCCATTTCCTTTACATCATTCTCAAACACTAAGACATAAATAATTGTGGAAAACAACCAGATTGACTATTCAATGAAACAGAAGAAGAATTATCCTCTTGAGAGGGCAAAAGCATAAAAATTACAAATCTTTTAATAACGTGTTTCCAAGAGCCAGTCCCATTACTCTACTTGACACAGTCTGGCTTCTCTTTCAGTCTCCCTTAATAAAGAAAACATCCAAGAATGGCAAATACTGGCATGTACAGGGTGTTCTTGGTATATTTGGGGAGCATGGTGCCCTCACAAATCAAACATCTGAATTACTTGAAGTAGTATTGTGGTGGGTTGACTTTGGCTGGCTGGCAGACTCCCACCCAGCTGCTCTCTTACTTTCCTTCCTCAGCTGGCTGGGGGAAGAAAATAGGATGAAAAAGCTCATGGGCAGAGATAAAGATGCGGGGATCACTCACCAATTACTGACATAGGCAAACAGACCGGACTTGTGGAAAATGAATTTAACTGGGGTGGGCCTGGGGTCCTCCATGGGCTGTAGTGTGGATATCTAATCCAGTGTGGTCCTCACCACAGGCTGCAGGGAAATGCCAACTTCAGTGCCTGAAGCTCCTCCTCCCTCTCCTTCTCTGACCTTGGTGTTCAAAACATTAATCTTGATGGTCCTCACTGCTATGCAGAATGTCCAGTACAGAGAGCCCCTCTGTGAGAAGGGGCTACCCCTGCAGCCTTCCTGCTGCCAAAACCTTGCTACCTTTACCCCATGTGACTACAAAAATAACTGTATACGCAAAGCAGTTCTTTGTTCGCAGGACTTTGCTGTATGAAGACTACTATAGTGTTTCAGGGCTTGTAGGGATCTGTAGATGGCCTTCATGGGTCAGTCTGGTAGAACTTGAGAACTGGATGTGTTCACAACTGAAACCCAGGCAAGTTTTAATGCTTTTGACACTAAAACATGTTTATTGAAGGTAGCATTGACTATCTTACAAGCTTTTGTAGAAAACCGTCAATTGAAAAAGCTGTTAGTTTGCAACCCTGTCTTCTGGATGGCATCTAAATTGTCCTTGTGTTGAACTCCCGTCGCCATCAATGAGGCACATCAAAGGTGAGAACAAAAGGAAGTTAAGTTTGTTTTACACATTTGATGCTGTAGAGTTCAGACGCAAGGCTGTATATCTTTTCAACATGCAGTTCCTCTCAATTTACATTAAATAGAGTTCACTGGAGAGTATTCTGTCTCTTGTCATTCTTATAACGGACACTGAGTTTTCTAAAAGGAGTCTGGCCTAATTCTCTTGGCACTTTTGATGGTATTTCTAAGGCAGTCAAAAGTGTATAAATGAATATATCCCCTCTGATCATAAAAATCAAAGCAAGCACCACTCATTAACAGGAGACTGTGACCCCAAAGGTTCAGTAATCTAAGAACAGTGTGCATCAGCCAGGTTTTTCATGTTCAAAGCCTTCAGCCAAGCCATAAGGTCTTGAGTAGGATCTTACATTCTTTGTGAAGAGCTGACATTTAGATTTAAATAGGATATGGAGAATTAGAAAAGTCCAGCTTTTCCTGGTTCAATACCACAATGAGCAATCAACAAAATACTTGCCAAACCTTCAGCTGCTTTTGTGTAAGGCCTTCTCTTGTTTCCTTTTAGCTCCTCATGGTATTGCATGTTGATATATTTATTCCTGAGAGACTGTGACATAGTCTCCTCCATAGAGAGAGATTTTCAACATCTTGAGATGGTTCCAAAGAAAATAAAACACCTTCTGCTAAGGCTTGGGCTGTCAAACAGAATAGAAGGGAGTGTTATTTCTCATAACACCTTCCTCCTGAGAATATCAAAGCAGATGGGTTTTTTTAATCACTAAACTTATGAGGTTCTTCTTCCCTTGTTTTAGAATTGCAAATTTTCTTTGATCAGAGGGAAAGAGATTTTCTGAAAGATGCCTGTTTTATACAATGATTAACATGTAATAACCTCATTTGTTCCTAGCGTGACATTTCTTAAAATAATAGTAGCGGCTTTAATACTCACCAGTTTGACCTTTTCTTATTGCTTTACAGAATATATTTATAAAAGAACATGCTAGAAATGGTTGCACACGTAAAACATCACTTAGATAAGTGCACATACAAGTTTTAAAATTGGCACTATATTGAAAATTCTGGAATTGCCATCAAGTTATTTCATAAACTTGGGGAGAATCCTAAATGTCAACCTGTACTTAAGAGCAATCCTACAGTAATAAATCATTCACATGCACATAATAAAACTCAAGAAATACTGTAGTATTTTTTTTAAGCTAGGGAAGCAACTAACTTCTAGAGGGTTTTAGAAATAAGACTGGGAGAAAAAGAAAATGTTTTTAAAAAAGAGAAAATACATAGCACCTTTACAGTGTCTTTTAAAACCTAACAGGAGAAAAGAAGCTGACTGTACGTGTTATTAGTAAGTACTTTCCAAACAATTTAGTAAATTCACTGTTTTCTTATATCAGTAGGCAGTCTTTAGCAAGGTAAAATGCTACAGCTTTTTTCAGACATGGTATCATTTGGTCCTAATGCTCAGTCATGAGGTCATTTTACTGTATGTAAGAGTGAATGTTCTGAGAATCAGAAAGTCAAGTAATTAAATCAGAAATCAATTTCAGCCACTTAATCAGCTGAATGTTTTTTGCCAAGTACAGAAAACGTCATGTGGTAGCTTTTAATGTGATCTATTTATTTACACAATTTTTCTATGGAGTTGCATATACCCATTCTTGAGGTCTTATATCTGCAACGAGCTCTTTCTGAAGTGCTAACATACTGCACTCATCTCCAGATAAAACTATGCAACTGGTTACAGATTTCTTTATGTCATGACTTATTTGTCTTCATATAATGTTTTAGATTTCCTTAAAATTTTGCAGCTGCTAAATGAGATAATTCCTCCCAAGGAATTTGTAATGTCTTTTACCTGTGTAATGAGTTAAGGTTCACCAGTCCTCTGAACCTTACTAGTTTGTCTTTGCTCACTTAGATTTCACTGTGAGCCAAAATATTGCCTGCAAAAGATCTGGGTTTTTGTGTGGTTTTTTTTTTTTTTTTAGCTTGATACATTTCTGTGACGTTGTAATTCAGTAATATACTTCTTGACACAGGAGCACTCCTGGAATCTCAAGGGGCCTATACACATGCTTAAATCTTTTGTTGAACAAAATGAGGAGTGGATTTGTATTATATATATGTGCTTTTCTGTTCTAAAAATTGCTGTAAGTATCAACATCTACTCACATTCAGGACTTATTGAACTACAGTAAGCTTTACGCAGAAGCACCACCAGCTGTGAAGGGGTTACATTTTGTTGCAGTGGCTCTTGCAATTCAGTAATGCACAGCTCCACAGCAAACTCAGCCTCTTTGCTTAACACCCCTACTAAACAGCAAAAAATTCTCCGTATGTGCTAGAAACATGTTCGGTTTAACCATTTTTGACTGATTAGTTGGATTCTTCTTGCCTTTTATACAATGGTATCATTAGCTCCTGAAGTTTTATATTGAATGTGTAAAAACTTGTTAGAAAAGATGATTGTGTAAAGGATCTTCATTTAATGCTTTTAAAGTGGGCCTGGTCTGGAACTCAGATTTTGTTGACTTTCCATGGGATCCTAGCTATGTAATAATTTTTAGCCCACTGCAAGCATAAGGTAAAACATATCAATGTAAAATCATGCATGAAGACACCCAGTCTGTGAGGGACAAAACTCAGACTGCAACTTGCATAGTGAGACCAAAGACAGTATTAAGCATCTGACAGCAATATAACCATGGTAGCCCAGGCAGGGGTCAGAAACTCATCCAGGATCTAGTGCAAATTTTCCCAGCTGGCACCTGTGCTGTGGCAGCAGTATCAGCATCAGTACCTTGCAGAGTTATCTAGCGCAGAAATGCCTATCTGAATTATGATCATATCTTTGACTGAACTGAAGACAAGTTCTGAGCATTGAAGTCACTTTTGAAAAAAACATTTAGGCGAGTTTAGAAATTGGATTTCCCCAGTCTATTGACAGGCTTCTAAAGGACTAGCCAAGTGGGACAGAAAACAGGTTTAGAAATGAAATGTTATTTAATGGTGGAACATTAAGGATGCCTCTGGTGAAGTGTTTTGAATAAGTTTTCCACTGAAGTTATTAGTGAGCTGAATTCAGAAAAAAGTAATGGCTTTATTAGTTTCTATGATACAAAATAAAGCAAAAATTCTCACACTGTTATTACTGCTGGTGTTGTAAAATAAAATACTCTTCATCTTATGGATACTGCATATCCATAACCCATATTTGCAAAACTTCCCAGAATATATAAACAACTATTCTGGTTTTCCACATCAGGTGCTTGAAAAGCTTATTACAGCCTGTTTCTGGGGCTTAGCAGCTTCTCTATAGTACAGTGACTGTTGTTTGATACATAAATAAATCAGATGACACACCACAGAATAGAAAAGGATCAAAAATGGAATGCTCCTTGTTACCCCTGGTATGTGCTCTCAGAGATGTAACAAATACCTGACTAGTACTGGAAATATATGCAAAATTTCACGTAGCAATAGGTTTCTGTGATTTTCACCAGTGAAGTGTTTAAACTAAAGCAATTCTTTTGTACAGCGTATAGATCCATGAAAGTGTTTGTATCGTAATCTGAAATGAGAAATTGTCACGTGATTGCAGAAAGGGCCACTGTCCTAAAAAATGACACATCTTCACGTGGAAAATGAACTTGTTATTTGCATGGCAAAGCACTCAAGGCCTCATCTGAGATCAGAGGCCACATTATGCTAAGCTGTTGATAAGAAAAACTGCAGACATTTCCTTATCCCACTTGCATGTGTTTTCTTCTAAAAATCACTTTCTACCTCAGCCAGAATTTCTAGACAAGGTACAAGAGCCATTTGCGTGCTGAAGTTCTGCTTTGGGTGTTAGACCCACCTTACCTTGAGCCAGGTGAAGATGACCTGGAGGAGGAAAACCAGTAAAAGTAGTCATTAGTGGAGAAATCTTAGAAAAATACTGTGTTCCTCCTGCAAAGGGAAAAAAGAATTTTTTACTACATTCACATTTGAATTTGTCATTGTTATCTCTTCCCTATTGCATTTGTCAAAGATTGAAACATCCCTACATAAAAGAAAATGGCACCGTAAAGTGCGTGTTAGTCTGGGGAATACCTTAGTGGAATTTCCCATATTTTATCTGTGTTTAGGAAACCAAATACAATTTTTCAGTGGATCTACTGAGGGAGGCTTCAGGGAACTGCATAGGGGGAAAAAGAAAGAATATTTTTAGGTATATCTTACACTGTGAATAATTCTCTCCACCGAATTTCAGAGTGCTAATCTTTGTTGGACTGTTTCTAAGAAGTCTGGAAACAAGTATTTAGCCAACCTGAAAGGTAGAGGGTAAGCTGAACTCTCTTTAACACAGAGTGGTCAGACTTTGATCTCTCTTACTCTGGCATAACTGCACAGTGTCACCACTGATATATGAAGTAAGTGATACTGTGATACAAGGTATTGTAACCTGGCTCAACATACTCAATTTGGTGCAACAGAATTTGCCTGTACTTGAGAGCAAGTAAATTTGTTAGTGTGTTCAAGAATTGAAAAACATCATATTTGAGGTGAGTTTCTCTTGAATGCTTGAAATCCTTGAAGATGTGGATGGTGGTGACAAAACAATGGGTGCGGCCTAGATCACACCTGCTTTATAAACCCAACTTTATACTTCAGAAAATGTAATAGCACAGAGTGACTGGAGTACATGAAAAATTTTCTCTGCTCCTCCCCCTACCCCATATTTCTCAGATAGTGACTCTATACGAAAATCTAAAAGTCATCAGTTTCCAGCAGAATTTATAATTTCCCAGTTTACAGGTTATTCACGTACAGGTTTTGATGCGTACTGGAGATGCAACACTTTCAAACAGTTTCACAGACTCATGTTCCCGATGTGTCTGGGTGCTCACTACTGATGCCAGGTTACCTAGGGGTGATTATTTGCTGGATTGTGTTTGTGTGTCTTGTAATTGATGACTTGAAAAATACTGAACAGGAGCATATGGAGTGCTTAGATGGATCACTCCTCTCTGAAATAGGTGAAATCGTCAGCTTGGACATCCCACACCACTTCACTGAAGGTGAAGTTTTCTAGCCTGTTGGTCAGTAAGCGATTCAGTCTTCATTTTTTCCAGGATTTTCTACAGCCAGAGAGTAATTTCTGAAAACTGGTGGCATCTTGTACCAGTGGCTGCCTCATCTCTTCCTCTCCAGGTTGGCTACCATAGTACTGGGGAGTAGGTTGACTCGCACAGGCTTTCTGGAAACTGTGTGACTGGTAGCAGTTAATCCTCCTGTCCCCTGCTGGATTCTTCCAAGGGCTCTGGGAATGGAAAACAGTGCAAAAGTGATACAAATCCTTTGTATAGGAGGAGGGAAAACGTCCACTTAATTGTGTGGGTGCTGGTGATGATCTGCACATTATTTCACTGAGATGTCTTTTTGTATCTTGAAACAGGGATTCATCTTTCTTTTATGAGTTCTTTCAGAAATTACTCTTCAAAAAAGTGTCAAGCCATGTAATAGATTTGTGTGGCTATGACAAATTACAAGAAGGAATAAAAACATTTTTTTCTTCTTACTAAAATATAGGGCAGGAGTAGTTCTAATTTAAAGACATCTCAGTATTCAGATCTTTTCAAAGTGTATTCCATGACAAAACATGCAACCATTTGCAATGGTCTTTGTGTCATTAAAGAAATTGAACATATTTAGTCTTCCTGATGAATGCTCCTAAAATAATTTTCCACTGTTCTTAAGATTGCAACAATTTTCAAAGCAGTTATCCAGGATTTCTTTTCAGAGAACACTGAAATTCTTCACTATTACTTCGATATGCCCAAGGATTTCAGCAGTTTACCGCATTCTTCACAAATCTGTGCTCACTGAGAGATGTCCATAGAAGTGAAAGCGTTACGATCTGGGTGCAGAGCGGTGTTCTAACACTTTGGATAGTACCATCCAGTAGAAAATTACCCGAAACCCCATGGACCGGTACCCCAGAGAACATCAGGTGAGCAGCCTGTGTGGCTGCTGGATTGAAGCAATCATAACAAGTTTTGTGCTGCTCTTTGTAGGTGGTGTCAGGAGAGCATCCATGACTTCTCCAGACTTCTGAACATCTTTGGACTGGAAGGTAGCTCTGATGGTGAGAGATGCCATGGCTGTTCCAGCTGCTTCTGGGGTAATCTTGCTTAGGCACCTGGGTAAATGGGATTATGTAGATGGTGTTAGCAGTACTGTTTTCATCTGTTACATTAAGCAGCACCTACAATTGCTTCTATCCCTGTGTGACCCATCTTCTGATCAAGATGGACAAGAGGAACCTCTTCTGGAGTTGCTGATGTCTGCACATTTCCATCTGTGTGGCAGAGTGTTACGTAGGGGATGCTGACATTTCTGCAGGGGCATGACAGGAGCAGAGGACCCAGATGGTGTGAGCACAGTTTACTTGCATGTGCTGTGTTAGCAATAAGGCAGACAACCAGGAGGCAGGAGGCCTGAAACATGTAGCGGGTACCTACATGGTCACTCACAGGTTGTGGTGAGGATGCCATGGGTCTCCCATGAAAGATGACAGCAAGGAGCAAGGCCAAAACTGCTTTCACACACCTCTTTGTCTGCATCTATGGGGAGAAGTGAGCTCTGGGAAAGTACATCATCCCTATGGGTCTGTCCCTGCCCATGGGTGAAGTGGAGCAGCTCCCTCCCCCGACACATGCACAAGCAGACAATTATACTTAAATGGACTTTCCAAAACTGACTTTCCCCTCCTTGCTGCCCTGTTGACCTCAGGTTCTGCAAACAGAGGGAATTGTTATTCAGCTATTGGCCAGTACATTGCTGATATGCTGCAGGGAATATTAATTGGGTGAGGAAACAATTTTTTCCTGGGGATAAATAGATTTCTTCTGGTCTTTTCCTGCTACTGCTAGTACTTGTAGGAGAGTGTTGACTAAGAGTGAAGTATTTCTGGTGGAAAACTGATAGTCAGATGGGCTGATTAGCCCCCTCTGGTGCAAGCATGAGCACATCTCTGGTTATGGGACCTTCCTCTGGTCCAAGGTCTGATCGAACAGAGACTTTGACCTGACCTCAGTGAGTCTGTTTCTTTTTTTTATTTTCTGAGGAAAAGAAAGCATGTAACAAAGCTTTGTGGTTCTGTTGAAGTAAATGGAGAGACCACAATCCAATTAAGTTAATTTAAAAATGAACAGACTGCTGGAAAGGAAATTGTTGGTCTCAGGAGAGCAGTTTATGGAAAATCCTGAGGGTAAAACCATACTTTTGAGAATATGCACATTCACAGGCTAAGGTAGTTCTTGCCAGCTGAATACTTCATCTTAGAAATACCTCTCTCCTACCTGCCAAAGGGAAGAATTGCTCATATAATGATAAAACTTTTCTTAGCCCCTCAAAAAATCTGTATGTATTTGTTAAAAAGTCAATATGGCCACTATCACTCCAGTTTTAAGAAATTTTATGAAGGCTGCAACTAAAACATCCAAAACTTACACAAAGAGATATGAGATAGTACCCTCCAGTCCTTTATTCCTGAGAAAACTGAAATTCTTTGATACTGTTTTCTGGTTTGGGAAAGATGAGAATAAAGGATCGGTGTATTCTGTTCCCTCTGTACTGTTTGTAAGTCTAAACATGTCAGTTTCAAAGGATTTTGAAGCTTTTTTCCTCTTGATTTTCAGCATATTCTTGAAAAAAACAAAGCTAAAAGTAAAAGATCACTGAGGCAAGCTTTGACACATATATATTCTTAACAAAATTTCTGTGTCTTAAATGCTGATTTGTTAGTAAAGAGTTGCTTATAATCCTGTACTTGTCACTGAAATGTTTTGCTTATCAGAAACATGACAGAGAAAATAAGTCTTCTCTAAAAAAAACCCACAAAAATAAATTGGTAAATGTTTGCTTCATGAATTCTGAGAGTTTTCTTCTTAAACTTTATTATTTTTTCTTACCAATAAACTCAAGTTTTTTATTCATATAATTAGCTTCTGAAATCTCTTTGGTAATCCTGGCTAGTTATTGGTCCTGCCAATTATCAGGCCTGGCTTACAAAAGCTGTCAATGCCTTCAGCTCCCTATGACTGAAATGGGATTTGCACATGCTCAGCAGTTTTAGATATCAAGCCAATAATTTTTTCAGCAATTTATTTTACCCTTCAATTTTTCTAGTCTTTTGTGAAATATTATTTTGGCTGAAGATCTTCATTATTGGCTTGGATTCCCTTTCCTTCCCATGGGAAAAAACCAGCTTTGTAGCCAACTTCATTTATCATATCCAAAAGGTATATTTTAGTGCTAAGAATAAATTAACTTAATCATCATAATAAGTATGAAATCTATCAGTAGTTCTCAGTTTGCTAACTCATGAGTGTAGTTCTTTTCTTCTTTATCTTTGCTTCTCTCTTTCTTAATCCCAGTTCTTCTAGTTATATTTTCCTTTTGGGCGGTTTTGGTGCTACACAAGAGTGTGATTAGAAGGTATCTGGAAACCATACAATGTCATACTTAATGCTTTATTTAGTATGTGACGCTAGTTTATTTAACATCAGGGTTGTATATTTTGATATGCCTAAAAAGGCAGATGAGTCTCTAGTGGATTTTTGAACTGTAGTTATCTGCCTCCCTACACCCCTAAATAGTTGTAAAATTACTACCATTGAGTTGTAACTTTTTACCAAAAATGACTGAAGTCACTGGAGTCCTGTTCATGTTACACCGTGCCAGGAGCTGCCTTGAAGTGTGGAGGTGTGCAGTCAGTTAACAGCTTTCTCAGATTTTGCTTCTTGATAGAAACTTTCCTGTCTCAGCCTGAGCAGCAGTAGGAGCAGACTGGCTGTTTGCTGTGATTTCTTCTAGACAGGTACTGGGTGTCCCAAACTGTCTTTTCACAGGATTAGAGAATGGTCAGGGTTAGAAGGGACCTCTGGAGACCACAGAGTCCAATCCCCCTGCTAAAGCAGATTCACCTAGAGTAGATTGCAAAGAATCAGGTCCAGGTAAGTTGTGAACATCTCCAGGGAAGCAGACTTCACAATCTCTCAGGGCAGTTCTTCCTCATATTCAGAAGGAACTTCCTGTGTTGTGGTTTGTACCAGTTGCCCCTTGTCCTTTCGCTGGGCACCACTGAAAAGAGCCTGACCCCATCCTCTTGGTACTCATCCTTAAGATGTTTGTAGACAGTGATAAGATCCCTTCTCAATCTTCTCTTCTCCAGGCTGAGAGGCCCAGCTCTCTCAGCCTTTTCTCATAAGGGAGATGCTCCAGTCCTGTAATCATCTTTGTAGCCTCCGCTGGCCCCTCTCCAGTAGTTCCCTGTCTCTCTGGAAGT
>JAVJGI010000064.1:34832099-34881944 GCA_035590275.1 Ibycter americanus | reverse complement strand
CTGAACAGCAGCGCAGCCTCCTGGTGTATTGGCCACTCCTCCCAGTTTTGTATCATCAGCAAACTTGCTGAGAGCACACTCTGTCCCTTCATCCAGGTCATTGATGAATAAGTTGAACAGGGCTGGAGCCAGCACTGACCCCTGGGGCACACTGCTAGCTACAGGCCTCCAGCTCGACTTTGAGCTCTGCCATTCAGCCAGTTCCCAATTCACCTCACTGCCCACCCATCCAGCCCATATTTCCTGAGCCCACCTATGAGGATGTTATGGGAGACAGTGTCAAAAGTCTTGCTGAAGTCAAGGTAGACAATACCCACAGCTCTCCCCTCACCTACCCAGCCAGTCATTCCATCATAGAAGGCTTTCAGACTGGTCAGGCATGATTTCCCCTTGGTGAATCCATGTTGACTACTTCTGATGACCTTCTTTTCCTCCACATGCTTTGAGACGACATCCATGAGCTGTTCCATCAGCTTTCCAGGGATGGAGGCTGATGGATGAGGCTGACTGGCCTGTAGTTTCCTGGGTCCTCCTTCTTGTCCTTTTTGAAGACTGGAGTGACATGGGCTTTCCTGCAGTCCTCAGCCCCTCTCCTGTTCTCCATGACCTTTCAAAGGTGATGGAGAGTGGCTTAGCAGTAACATCAGCCAACATCTTTTGCTTCTATTGCTTACACTGTTTTGTCCTTTCTTGTGAGTGGTGTAGATGTGCTAATCATTGGAAAAGTAAAACCAACACTGCTTTTTATTTGCTTGAAATACCTGAGTTATAAAGCAAGTTTTGGGTTTTCAAGACTTGCTCTCTATATACCTTTCTACAGACTAATGTGTCCATGACAGACATGTTTCGTATATCAGGATCAGTGGATCAGTGGGGTGAGCTCAGATCTGCATGCAATCACCATTATCAACTCACCCACAGTCAATTTGCTGTTCTTTGGATTTTATCTTGACTTAGTTTTTTACTTTGTATGTGGATTCTTGAATTTTCCCTTCTTACCCCAAATTATTCAGCCTCACAAGTCTATTACTGAGTTTTTGCAAAATGCTTGGGGGTGCAGTTTTAATGAAATGTATATTAAAAAGCTTTGTGGGACTGTTCAAATAATGATCTCCCTGAAGTGATATTCAATTCATTCTGTGTCTACTTTGCTAATGATGGTATGAGATACTGATAATTAGACCTGCGTCTGTTCATTTTTTCAGAAGAATAGGAAACCAGGAGAAGCTGACCTGAGAAAAAGAAAAGGCTATACGATGGCCCTAGATTGGAGGTTTTTCCAAATGTATATAAACTAAGGTCCCTGTCTTGCTGGTCTGTAATGCAGACACAAGAGTAAGAACAAATCTTTAGAAAAACGTTTAGTGGGATGTAAATAAGCCTCAGACAGAGGTCAGCAACTTCAAACTATTAATAAACACCCAATTTTAACTGCATATGCATCCATGTCAGTAACAGATACTTCTATGCATGTATGTAGCAGAAGGAGGACATGTGAAATGTATGCTGAAAGGCCTCAATTCAGAGATGACGGTGAAATAAAAAGTTGGAGATGAGAGAAGCACTGAGAGAAAGTGGGGAGAAGTCAGGATGGGTATAAAGAGGCAGAACTGGGAATAGGAAGCTTAAAGTACAAGAAAGGTAGGCAAGGAAAATAAGACTAGATGAAATGAAAGAAAGAAAAATTGCAAAGAAAGTGGAAAGGAAATAATGGGAAAGAAGAAAGATAGGAGGAAATAGGGCATATTTGTGTTCCTGCCAAAAAGCTGTGCACTGGCACACTACAAAGATTTAAAAAAAAAAAAATAAAAAATCCCTTTTTCTTCTGCAGGGAACGGCTTTGTGAGGCTGAGGCTGGAAACCACTCTTCCAAGCAGTGATTTTGGGCCCAGTGAAAATGATTATTTGGCCCTAAAATTTTACACATGAGCAGGAGCAACACTGTGGATGAGGCTGGTGGTAGAGTGTGGCCCTAGTAATGCAGTTGTTGCTTTAAGTAGCTATGTTGCCTCTAAATTAATTTCATTTATTAACATATAAAACACCAAACTCTTATTTAGGGTTACATATGGGACTGAATGATCAAACCTGCCTACGCTTTTATTTATCTATTCAGGATTTTGTTTTGGTTAGGCATCAACTCGCAAACCCTCTCTAGCACTTTTGGCAGTCCCAGATGTGCTATGTGGCAGCACAGGCTTTTGGCAGGAGGCTCTTGCATAAAACAGGTTCCAGCTCCAGAGCAAAAGTACAGAAGATGCTGCTGGAGCTCATCTCTGTGGGAGGCTAACAGGAACCAGACACATTAGACTGCAAGTGCAATTTCCTATTTTGCGCTTCCAGGAACTGCGTTTTGGGATGCATCAGGAAGCTACATTGTTTATAGGGCAATTGTTCATCAAGAGCAATTAGGGCATGCATGTGTGCCTATATTTGTCGGCTGCTTTGATATTGGGATCTTGCAAACTATTACTTGGTTTTCCAGCTGAAGGTTTAAATCTGATGAATTTTTCTGAGGTTCAGATAGCACCATACTCTCAAATGGAACATCATCTCTGTGAAGGTGTCAAGGATTTTCCAATATTTATCAAAACTGTATTTGCCTTGGATTTGTTTTGAAACTCAATCATTCATGGTATAATTCATTTTTTACTTCCTAACATGTGCTGGAATTGGACAGAATTGTTTCAGCATTATTAAGATACAGAAATCTACCTACGATGGTTGGCATGTAAACAGTCTGCCTGGAAAGGCATGTAGGAAAGGAGCATGTGAGGAGTTAACACACTTAACAATCTCTGTGGTTGTCAGAATAATTAATGCTTCCAATAAACATGCTAATTAGTTGACATGGAGAAAAATCTTCCTGCGTACATGTTGGACTTTTTCATATTATCCTGAATGCAAACACCACCTTATCATATCCTTACCTTTGAACACTAGCTCTACATCATTTCCTGGGTTTAGACACTTGTTATTGACTATACAAAAAACAGCAAAAAGACTTAATAAAATCTGACAGCAGGCAGCTTTTCCTGCCTGGAAAGATTAAGTGCTTAGCACTTTGCATTTCAATTACCTAAAACTAATGGAAAAAAAATTTTACATTTTAGCCCCTTATTTGGCAAATTGCTTGGAGGAAAAAATATTTCTGATCTAGAATTACGTTATTCTTTTTAAAGTGGTTTAAAAGTGGATTAATCTATTGGCTGCAATATATAACACTGCTTTTTTAATTAAGCAGATATTATACAAATTTTAATCAATACTATTGTATGTCTTCTCTTTGTTAATGTGGACACTGCCAGAATTTTAGCTCTGTCCTGATTTAAAAGTATATTTCAGAACTGCTTATATAAATTGTTTCCTATAAGTCATGACTATTCTAATCTTCATAAATTAGCTAAAATAGTTTCTTATCCTTACCACAACTCATAAATGAATGTAATCAGTAGAGATTTTTCTATCTGAATGGTCATTGTATGGAATAAAACACCAATTTGAATTCCAGTTCTTCATTTGTTATGTTTGAACTCAAAGTTTTTCAAGCAGAGGATGGTTATTTAAAGCAGCACATACAAACGAGTTGAATCATACTGTTTACTGAATACTCTCTCCAGAAATTATAATTATATCCTTCTTTTTCAGCATTGCATATTTCAGTTCTAACAAGTGCAATGAATCTCTTGGCTTGTGGATAAAGGGCTTGCCAATTTCAATATTTGAAGTGTTTTCTTGCGGAGCAATCATGTATTTCCCTGCAGGTACATCATAGTTTAATTATTGTTAGTAAGAGTAAAAATATCATTTTTGATCATGAAATGGATGATGCAGAATGTGGCTTGAAATTATGTATGAAGTACAGTGTAATTTTAAAGGCAGAGGCCTTGATGCTTCCGAGTTACTTACTCAGTCCTATGTTACCACTGTAGCTGACGATGATCTCTCTTGAGTGATATTGCCCTTTTAGCCTGGGCAGTTGCCAGTGTTACTCGCATTTATCCTCATCCTTTGGGAGAAGAATTGATAATATGGGTCAAGGAGTTCTTTGAAGCAGCCATATTTATTAACACAGATTACACAACGTTCTGTTATCTTTGAATGCAGTGGAAATGGACTGGTTTTTGGGATGCCTCTGCAGCAAGTCCACATGAGAAGGGACAAAATTCAGTGTGCCCCACAACTGCTGATGCCTCTTTCTTTGCTTTTGGCATGTCTTTCCTGCAGAGTTCAGATTATCACACAAGAGCTGAGCAAAGGCTGTGATTTTGGGAACCCACCAGACAATTACCTAAACAACAGTCAGACAGACATGTTGGGGTTTAAACTGACATACAAGGGTTTAAACTGACTTTCTCACTGTAGTAGGAGAAAACTGTTTTTTATGAAGCAGATATTTGAGAAAATTTGATTATTTTGGAAACATTTCTGCATAGGGCTGAAACTCTCCTGTACATGAAAAATGATTGAGACAAACATTCAGTCCAATGTATCAGTTATCTGTGTGGTTATGGAGCTTGCTGAGGAGGTGAGAAAAGCCTCCAAATCACCCTGGTTCCTTAGAAAGAATACTGCTTTCAGCTTGCCCTCGCAAGGTTTTGTGATTCTGCAACCCTGGGGACATCTCGAGGGTCTCCATAGCTGTTCCACTTTGCACAGATATGTTGTCTACCAAGAAGGTCTTGAGCCAAGCTTTCTCTTTCAAAGATGAGCTGGTCTTCCTGTGTCCAAATGCATGGTTGCGTGCAGAGTCCTCCTCTCCAAAAGGAGACACCAGCTCTGGTGCAAAAGTGAAAGTCCTGGTGGTAGGGGAAACCTGAAAGCAACCCCTTGCCCCTAACTCAGACAGTGGAGGAACACAAACCAGTTTCTTCTGCCTTCTGGTTTCCATGTGCGTGTCCAGCTGTCAGCAGTTCATGCACTAAAACAAAAGAAGAGGTTTCCTTTAAAAACACCTGGCTAGCTTTGTTTAAAATTTTCTGTAGAAAAACTGCAGATGTATTTTTGTAGCTAAAAGCAATAAAATAGTGAAAGAAGGTAAAATAAGACAGTTTTAGTATGTTCTGACTTTGTACAAATGAGAAGTGAGACCTTCCCTTCATGGAGCCAGGTTTTTATTAAACCTTCTTGAATCAAAGTTTTCAAATTAATGATATGCAGTTTAAATAATGTCTGAAATCTCCACATTATTTCATGAAATAGAAAAGTAACTTTATAAATTGCCTCAGAAGGATCCAGGCAGTAGTCTGTCAGATGACAAGGCACAGTGGCTCATGAACAGCTCTGTGTTTGGGAAATGGGTGATGGATCATCCAGTCACCAACTCCCTGAACTATGGGTTATCTGACTCTCTATATATTTGAGTAATTTTCAGTCAGGGAGCATGTAATCTGATGATCATGATTATTCTGAAAATAAATAAATAAATAAATAAATAAATTAGCACAGCAGCAAGTGAGGCATCCATCCCAGAAAGACACATTTCCTCATGGCGCAGTTGAATACAGGTTTTGTTTTGAACAATTAATGACTAAGTAGACTTCCACTGTAGCAAGGAGTCAGTCAACATGTTGTAGTACTGGCTAAAGAGAATGACGGGAAAATTATAAAGCGATTTTGTGAGTGGGAAATTTCTGATTTCTGAGTTTCTTTTCTATTTAAACTGGAGATATACACTTGTAACTCAGTGTACTGTACTTCATGCAAACATTTTATACCAATTGAACCCTTCTCTATCTCTTCTACTTCACTGCACAGTCTAACACTGTTTCAAACCTAACGTTTTAATCAGAAAGGCAAAGACATTTAATTAATACTTCAGTAGATACATTACTCTTCAATGGAAAGGGCTGCATGCAGATTTGTTAGGCAGTGTTTGTTATACATTTCGCACCTGCTCCGATGCATTTGCTTCAAAGCCTGCATAATCAATAGTTAGCAATCTGCAGCATGGAAAAGAAAAGTGCTTTGGGATTGCTGTTTTTGACAGGATTCCATTCTCTTATCATTTTTAAATAACTCTACTGAGATAGGCATGGTAATAGGGAAAAAGGGGTGCTTCTCAGGCAGAAGAGCTCTGGGCAGAAGCCAACCGATAATCTCTAGTATCTCATAAAATGCTCTCATTACTGACAAACAAAATGAGTATCGAGGAAGTGAATTACAGCTGCTTTCACCTACTTGTCATGACAACACGCCAGCGTCACCTCTGAGACCGTAGCATTGAAGCAAATAGATAGTTTCAATTACCTCATTTTCACAATGAATGAGACCTGTTTATTGGAAATCTATAGGTGGTTGGCAATAGCAAATAGTAACTGTGAATATATCCAGTTCAGTGCTGGTTAATTTACAACCTCTTCTGAAATATAGAGTAGCAATGTTCTTTCTTGACATGAACAGAGGCACTATAAGTAGCCGGGGCAGGATAAGAAAACTTTGTCTTTCTTCTTAATAGCTTTAAATTGTTTGAGTTTGTATTTATTTGCAAGTGAGCAGTGGCTGGAGACCCTTTGTGCCACAGTGAATGACTGCAGATAATCACTGTTTTTCTGGAAATTTGGTCAAAGTTTATAACAAGATGCTACATGCTAAACACAAGCAAGTAAGGGTGACATTTGCCACAGTAACAGCTTAATAGAACCAAACAAATAAGCTGGCAGCAGCTTATGACAGCTTTACTATGAATTGTTCTCAAATATGCAGTGACATTTCACTGTTAAACAGCTCATTGTTTTCATAGGTTTTGCATGTGGTTTTATGGTATTATCCCTAAGTATCTCCCAGTTTGCTTTAGAATTATGTACGCTAAAAGGATGGCCAAAACCTTATTCTTGGCCTCTATTTGACAGAGGTTTTTATACAGCGAAACACCCTGCTCAAGTCAGTGAGGAAGTGTTATCCCTTGCCCAGGCAGCCCTTGTGACAAGAGGTATCTTCTCATCTGCGAATCAGATTTTGACCATAACTTTAATCCTGAAGCTATGGCAAATCTTAGATATGAGAAGCCGTTGACAACTTGAGGGTTAGGATGGGGACACTTTCTGGGAAACCAATGGAGAATGAAGAACACCCAGAATGATTCATAAAAGCCTCCATGGTTGTGTCCCGTACTCTCCTAGTTATTGATAGCTGCATGTCCAGATAAATTGATGCACTGTTGTACAGACAGGAACACATCTAACAAACGGTTAGCAGGCTGGTGCTAAGACACTGTCTGATAAACTGAAATCTTCTAGTCTACAGGGCTTTATAGAAACTACTAGTCACTGTTGCTGTCTGACAGGAATGGGAGACCATTTGTTGTCTGTACTGGTCTGGGTGACCGTGACGGGCATCAGCCATGGGAGGGGCCAAGCTACACCTGCAAATATTGTGCAATTCTTTTTCCTGCCCAGTGGTGTAACTCCCTCCTGGTGTTAATTCAGCTTTAACTGTTTGATCCTTACTGATGGATTGAACTTCTGCGGCTCCTTGCAGGACTACAGGGTGTATCATCCACATCTCATCTGTAGTGGAATTCAGGTATTGTTAAATTTGCTTTCTGTGGAGATACTGAATAGGACTCCATAAACCAAGCAAGTGTGGCACAAGCAGTTTCCCTTTACTGCTCCTAAGAAGGCATCTTTAAGATTTGGAATCAGTTAAAGAAATTAGCCTATTCCCTTGAAATTCAGGGAGACCTGCAGCATCTCTTGAGCAGCAGCACAGACAGGTAACAGATAAGTCTTAACATACTGTGGTCTGACAAGTGCTGTGGGTCTGGGTGGCTGCCTGCAGAAACTTAAACCATTAACTAGCAAGCAGGAGAAGTGTTCGGGACTATGGCTCGTTGTGAGACTTGAAATGGACATGGCTTTATATCTTGTGTCCCCCTGTAGAAATAGGAACTAAAAAATCTTAGGCAAAAGGTATATTCTTATTTTCAAAGTAGTTATTTCCTTTCATGTTAGATCTTGCCAATATAAGCACTGAAATCTCCCAGGATGAGTCTGGGGTATTTCACTAGCATGGTTGAGAGTATCTCCCTGAATGCCTTTTGTGGATTTGTTTACTCTTTGGTCTATAAATGAACATCAAATTAGCACGGTACTCTTGTAGGAGACTCTCCACATCACTGGAGTAGTTATTATTAAAGCCTGTCAAGGAACCTATTTGAGCTTTAGTAAAAAATACAAAGACATCAAATCCTTTGAGAAAAATATTAGACAGTCATGAATAAAATTCTGAATAAGGTAGAAAACCTAGGGTAGGGGCTACAAGAGTGAGGTAAAGCTTTGCAGAGCCTACACGGGTACCTGCATATTTGGGAGCAGCACATTCATACAGTGAGCACAAACCAGCCACGCACAAATTGGCTCCTGCATACAGCAAATGACCACCAGCATTGCCTTTGCAGAGTGGCTAGAAGACTACTTCTTCTGCCCTCTGTGGGGGTCTTTTCTTCATGTCTTCTGTACAACTTAGGTATGATGAATGCATAGCTAAAGCAAGTATGATGTTTTTTCTGTTTCCAATTATTTTTAAGCTTGATGTGTAAAACTCTCAGGACATTAAAAGGAATTTCATAGGTAAATCAAAGCCAAAGACAGAGATTAGACATGGGTACTTCTGGTACACTGATGGCAGAGGGCAATTAGAAGAACTAGGCTTGTGTATTTTGTTGAAAAATTAAAAAGCAGACCCTAGAAGCTGCATTTCCAGTTTCAGTTATGACACTCCATGTATTTGATTTCAGATGTATTGATCTAAAACTGATCATGTGTTTTTTAATAGCAGATAATGACTGTTAAAGAACAGTGAGGAAAGTCATGTTTCTGTTAATGGCCAACGTACTAGCCCTAAAATAGGAACTGCCTGTATTTGTGCTAAGTACAGGAAGTTTCTTATTGATATCTTCTGCCAGTCTAGATACAAAGATGATCAGTCTTTCTTTCAATAAAATGGCAGTCTAACGTCCAGATCAATAAGTGTGTCCCTCACTGTTTGGAAGATAGAACAGATTCAACGTTTTGCTGATATTTTGTTTACAGATAAAGAAAATGCCATCCAAAAAGATTGCATCTGTCTGACTTTTACTGAATACTCATCTAAGAAGATCTAGTATTTGTTAACTGTGGAAATGGGCTTGAAAAGAAAGAGAAATGTAAATGTTGTGTTCAAGGCAGCAGAAGGCTTGGAAATGCCTCAGAAGTCAGCAGCAAGTGAATATCCCTGCTTTACTAGGGGCACTGGTGGCACAGGACATCTCTGCTGCATTTCCCTGGGTCCTGCTGCTTGCCCAGAGCGAGAGATGTGATGGGACATGGATCCTTTTTGCATGAGCAGCAGACAATGTCCCCTGTATAGCACTCAGCATCTCCTATGGGTATTTAGATCATAGAAAACTGTGTTCCCCCCTTGTGCATGCAGTACAGAAAAGAAGAGATGCTGGGAATTATTTTTCAAATGTAAAATATGGAGGAATCCTTCTGCTCAGCAGCAGCTTGTCCATTATAATCACCTCAGAGGGATATAGTGACTAATATATTTTCACTAAGGATTAACGCAAGCTTTAATGCAGCAGTTGAGCTGCAAACCTTGCAATGCTTGGATATGGTATTTCTGGCCTTTTTACTGCCTTATACAGGCTACAAAATTTATTAAAATTTGATGTAATTACATCTTTGACCTGTGAAAACCTGCATGGATGATTTTAAAGTCAAGGATGGTGCAGCCTTGAGATAAAATCTTTAAAGCCAGCTGTGAATTATATCTTCAGTTATAAATCTTCATGGGATTGATATATGATGGAAGAGTGTAGTTTGCCCTAGCACAGTATGAGATTTGCCACTCTTACTAAAATTTAGTAAGTACCATTGCATTCAGAGTCTTTTCACTGAAATCAGAGACAGATAATGAAATATGGTCCTTTCCAAAGAGCATCCCAGAAAGGTGCATAAGTAAGTACTGGAATCCATTGGAAAACAGGTCGGCGTAGGTAATGCTTAAAAGTTTATTCTGTGTCCTGCCAAAAAACTGGATACTTTAAGATAACAGGAGGGAAGAGAGGTCTGTGCTATTATGCATTTAATTTCATTTTTATGGCACGGTTTTTCATACTGTACATGATAACTGAATGCTGCAGCTGGATTAAAAACATTTATGTCTTGTTTCCTATGGAAGGAAATCAATCCTTTCCTTTCCTTGATGTATTTCCTATGGAAGAAAATCTATTTAATGTATTTTCTTTTTATGTGAGTTGGTTCGTGATTGTAGGAGGGGGGAAATGCTATGTTTTACGTGAGTGTAATGAAAGCAAATTCTTATGGCTGGCAATTATAATAATCAAATTTAGAATGAAAACAAATACATTTTCAAGAAGGATCGAGAAATACAATTTCTACACCATCTGAAATGAACTTCACATAGTGAGCCAGGACAGTCGTGTCAGCCACCAGAATTAATTCAAGGAGACCGCAAGAAAACAAGTTTCAGTGAAAGCCAAATTTGACAGGTGCCCAAATGCCAGTTCAGCCTCTTGAGGATGGTGCTCTGGTTCTAACTAAGGGATGACAATAAAACCCAGGCTTGCAGACGAACATCCAGAATATATCTATAAAAAAAGACACTGCTGTCCCTGCAGTGTGATTGCCTTGTTTTCTTTTTCCCCCAAAGAATGGATGATTGAAAACAGGGAGGTAACTCATCTGGTCCATTTCAAGGCAAGAAGAGGGGATCACGCAGCAATGAAAAAATGTAATACAAAATAAAACTAGCCTGATCAAAGCTATCTTGATCTCTGATGAAAACAGAAACACTGCACTGTGCTGAAAAAAATGAAATATGGAAATTCAAACACCCCAATTGCAACCACGGCCCCCCTCTCTTAGCCCATGCTCTCACGTGCACAAAAACCCAAGAAGCTGCAGTGAGGTGCCTTGCTGTGGGGGACACTTAGCATGGTAAACTGTTTCATTCTGCAGCAAACTGCTTAGAAGTAATATTGTTAATGGATAGTAAACTGCAAACAGAAATTTCTGTCCACGATGATTTAATAAGCACTGGCAGAGGCTAGAGACAGACTGAACATCTGTGAGCAACATTTCTTTCATTTGAAAGAGTTTTGAAATGCAAACTTTCTATTGAGAAACTTCATTTCTTCTGGAGAAGTTTCCCTGGACAAACTTCAGCATTCTGAAACAAGCAAACAAAAAATGGGCTTTACTAGTATATTTCTCTAAGGCAAAAGCAGACACAATCTCTTTATCTGTGGTGTTGACATCAGTGATTTTTCAGGCAACTTGCTGCTTTTTCCACTGGTAATTATTTAGTTTTAAACAGCAAAGTATTATTTATGTAGTGAGGTAATATTCTTTAAAGTAGTTCTCATAAAATGGCATTAAACTTTTCTAGGTTTTAATATCTTTTAATTTCTTTGTAACAAATCTGCTGAGTTTATGAGTAAACATTTTAAATGGTTTTCCCTGCAAATCCACAAATCAAGATGCATTCTGCCTGACAGTGTCTCATTTGTAAAGATGTTGTCAGTCAGATCTCATCTTCAGCAACATCTCTATAACAAAGCTGTCATTCTGGGAAGTTTTCAGTCAAGAGGAGAAGAGGCACTAGAAATTAGAGCTTGGGATTTGCGTGTAGTATGTGGATGGGGATATAACAGTAGTCAGGAGTGCTCAGCATCCACGACTGGGACATGTTAGCTCCTGTTAAGATAAGGCACAGTTGTTGCAGCACTACAAAACTATCATGCTGCAACAAGGCTTTCCCACACAAGGTTCTAAAAGCTCATCTACTGTCTGTGCTGTTTCTTCATCCTCTTCAGGCCAGTCCACCCTGGTTCTTGCCTCTGCTGCGTCTGGGTTCCTGGCTTCTCCTCCAGCCAGCCTCTCCTTATTCAGGCCTCCTTCTTCTTTCAGCTTCTCCCAGGGCCTCTCCTACATCTCTGGGCTCTTCTTCATCCAGTCTCCTCTTTCTCTCTCTCTTCATCCAGTGCTCTCTTCCACCAGTGCTCCTCCTCTTCTGGGCTCCTCAGTGCTATTTAGCTACTTAGCCTGAACAAGCCACAGCTGTACATTATCCACATCAGCCAAGCCACCACCCCAGAAGCAAGCCCACAACTGTCTGTTATCAATGTTGATTAACCCTCTACACACAGTCACAGGTTTCCCTTTGCTCTCTTAGAGCTGCTTTTCTTCCTCTCCCCCTGCTGGTGATGGGGCCAGCCTTGGGTGGGCAAGGAGAGGGAAGGAGAGTGCCTGGAGGGGGTCTCACTTCTGGACTGGATGCCTTCTCTCAGTGTGTCTCCAGGAGAAAGTCTCTCCCAAGCTTATGCCCTGCAACAGTTGTCCTCTGCTTCTCAGGGTGAAGCTTCAAATATCTCCGCTGCTGCGTTTCCCAAGGAGCTGCAAGCTGTGCCGGCCTTTGAGTGCCCACTGCGTGCCACTTGCTCCAGGTGTGTTACTGATATACTGCCCTTGTCAACTTAAATCTAAAATACCAGTGTGACAGAGGTCAGCAAGACTCGATAAGCTTTGGCTTAAAGTTCACAGGAGAAAACAGTACTTACAGTGCTTTATATGCCTCAGGGCAGTATTTAGCCAGGAAATCTCTGTCTTCTGGATCCGTCCGTTCTCTCAGCTGGAAATAAATTGCTGATGCTCGTGTCTTGAAGGGCTGTAAAAGTCACCCAGCGTTTAGACAACAAGCTGTGAACAAGCTTCCGAATTGAGGTCATGTAGCTCATGAGGGGGATTTAGCAGGTGTGATGTCCTGGGATACCTTTTGGTCCTACTTTTGGGTGGTGTCTGCAGTGTCCCCACAACTGTGAGACCCGGGGAGGTCCCTGGGAAGGAGTCATCCTCTTCCCACCGCCAGTAGCTGGAGTTAAACCTGGTGACTGCAGTGATCTCTTCTCTCCCTGCCAAGTGAGTGTATGGACAATAAGCAAAGCCTATCCATGACTTGATTTCTGAGAGAAAGTTATTAAAAGAGAGAGTATAGAAAAGAGGATATTGCCTGATTTCCTTTATATTGTTTTTCCTGTGACTTTACCCTTGTGCCTTCTGCAGAGAACAGCCCACAGGGTGCAAAGTTCCCCAGATTTTTATGGAGAGGAGGAGGAAGAAATAAAGAAAATACTGCACTATCCATAAATTTAGTGGCAAAAGTTTACTGTTCTCCTTCTCTCACAGACCACAGGATTTTTTTTCAGTACTCAGACACTTCTTCAATTAAGCAATGTCTTTAAATGACACTTCATTTAAATAATTACACTAGAGCAGATTTAGTCCTCAGTGTTTCCACTGGAAAGTTCTAATTTATCTGGGACTAATGTTTTGTATGGTGTACAGAAAATAATGTTGATGTTTTTCTAGCTAAAGAAAAAAAGGAGCTAGCATTAAATAACAGTGTTGGGTCATATGGAAATTTTGGTTTGTGTCAAGGTTATTGTTTCTCTGCAGTGATAATAGAAATTAAATAACCTACAGAATTCGTATTTTGCGAAAAAACTCATTCACACCTAACTTCTTATTAATGACATAGTTCAGATCATTGATTTTACATCCCATATGTTTAGCTAATGATTACAGAAAGGCCTTCAAAGAACGTATATTAATGACATCAATTATCGTAAATGATAGACTTTATGGATTGCCATGAATACCAAGTGACACTTAGGATACGAACAACAACAGCATGTGACATGTGAAGTTATGTGAAGCAATTAAGGTCATGAAAACTTATCTTAGTACATCTTTTGAAAAAAGGTTACTTAATTATAATAATGGTCAATTCTCAGCAGACAAAAAAACCCCTTCATCTGGTTTCCTCCTGGGCATTTAGTAATGGAGCTCCCACCTGCTGTTTAACATTTTATCACATCATTATCAGTGAAAACAACTTGCACTGGCAGCACTAATTGAGTAGAAGCTTTCACACATTATTTTTATAGGAATAGGTACCCTGAGTTTTGCATATAACTGCTTACTTCTCTATCAAATTCCTCACTTGTAATAAGATTTTTTAAAAGTCTAATTTTACTCATTTTCTAAAAGGAAGAACCGAAAACCAGGGAAGTGCTGATAAAGGAGTATGTGATGCTGCATCATGGACGCACTGTGCCAAGCTATGCCTTTTGCTTGTGTTTGGCCCCAACACTCACTGCTGTGGTACCCTGGCTTTGCTTGGAGGAGCTGACCTTTTGCAGCATTTATGTGCAACATCATTGTACAGGGACTGTCACGCTGCATTTTGCAGTGGAGGCGGAGTGAGAATTAGCATTTGTGGTTAATTATGCAATAAGCATTTGTGATGAACCCACAGTCAGTCAAATTTCCCAGCTCCCTGTCATCTGCCTAGGGAGCTGTCTCTTGGCGTCTCCACAGTGGTGGCTGAATGTGGTGTGGCTGCCTCAAGGCTAAGGACTGACTAACTTGCTGCCTTCCTTGTTGGGAAATGGTGAGGTTTGGGTTGTGGGAGGGCAGTCGCAGGGGACACTGAGCTGGGCAAAGTGCTGGGGGCAGCCACCACCTGCGGGGGCTGCTGCAGGCTGTCTTGCAGCAGGACAGGCTTCTTCTACCAGCAGCGGAACTGTGTGGGCATAATCCATCTGCCTGCTCCTGGGTGAGCAAATGGTTTCTATGTGCCCCTGAAAAGTGGTGTAAGAGAAATAAGGCGATACGGTGAACTGGTTTGGGTTGTCCTCAGCACTGAACTGCGCGTGGGAGTGACCAAGATATCAGAATTATTTTCACTGTTGGCTTTGGATAGCTCACAGATATTACAACATTTCAGTGTAAAAAAAGAAGTTAAAAATGATACTTTTTTTAAGCTGAGAAGATGAACCATAAGAGTTTTGCTCTTACGAGGTTTATAGATGCTTATGAACCCCGTGGATCTGTTTGATGCTTCGTTCCACTGTGGTTTCCCTCTGAAGAGAGAGACTTTTGATAAGGGTGATATACTTTATGCTTGGAGCAGGATTTATATTGTGGTAAGATGTGAAATGCCTTGGCCAAGGATACGGAGTTTGTTGCACAAGTTCCTGTGGACAGACGGATACAGGCTCTTTCCTCAGGAACACGCAGGCTGCGCCAATTGTAATAAACCTTCTGCTCAACTGAAAAAAACCCAAACTGCGTTTAAGGGCTATTACACTTCCAAAGAGCTCTTGAAAAGTGGAGTTAATCTATTCTGATGCCTTTTCTCCATGGCCTAATAAGAATCCTAGCAAATACATCAAACAGGAGGTAAAGGGAACTGATGCGATGAAAGCAGGGTTTGTTCCAGCTGGGAGAGATGGACTAAAAGCAGATGGGTTAGGGGAGTAAAAGATTCATGCCCCCTCACATGTATGATGTTAAAATCATGTGCAGAGATGAAGAACTGCACTGCCTTTCTTGGCATTATATTATTACTAACATTTACCTACGGTTTCTGTCTTGGATTGATCCATTGACTCTACGTATGCCTGTAGGGATGGTAGCCTAGAGAACATTTTGCCTGAGCTAAATATCTACAGAATTGCACTGGGCAAGTTCCTGTGGATGGCTCTGCCATGAGGGTGTTTGTTCATCTCTACAGACTTTCAAAGAGTGATTTAAAGTGTTTGCTGACTTAGTGCCTGGTGATGCTCATTGTGAGGGTACTGTCATTGTCACTGCTCAGCTTATAAAAGCACAAAAGTTAAATCACATTTTGGGCTCTGGGATGGTTTATCTGTGGTTTCAGGAAAGCGGCCTTGCTGCTGTCTGTCTCGTTACTTGAGGAATGGAGGGCAGTACTGTTTGCCAGCTTCACACAGAGTTTGTGTTAATTAACATTTGAAGACGAAAAGCTACTTGATTTTGTAACAGGATTTTGGCTTACGTGTCTGCTGGTGGGAGACAAGAAGAGCAATAGATGAAATTGCACAAAGACAAAATCCGAACAGCTTCAAACAACACTGAGGTTTAAATAGAGCCACTGTAGCACATTCCTTTTTCTTAGGGATAGGTAATAACTTAGACAAAGTATTATAATGGACAATACAGATTTTAAGTCTCTGCACTGCACAGCCCCCTTTCCTGTGCAATGCTGCTATGAATTTTCACTTCAGGCTGCCAACCACTGATTCATCTTCACATCATCTCTCGCCATTAAACTCTGGGTGAGTTCAGATTTAAAGGGAAACTCTGAAGCAGGGGTTATAAAGGAGATGGACCTCTTGAATTTTGTGTTGGAACTCTGGTTGTCCTACTTATCTTTTTAGTGTTTATTTGAACCACAAACTCCTTTTTGTGCCCTGTGGTCCAGTATATCATCTTGGATCCAAATTAACAAAAGTACCCAAACTATCTCTAGCTCCCTGGGTTTGACGTTTTGGCACTGCCTCGTTCCTCATCTGAACTTAGTTTGTGGCTCAAAATTGTAGTGTCATCCATAATGGTGAAAAATAATTCTGTTCAAACAGATTCCAGTTCCTGTAAGGATCAAAAACGTAATAGATGAAAACACGGTAAGTTAGAGGGTTTGAATGTTGAGACATGTTGGAGCATCTCTCCTATGAAGACAGGCTGAAAGAGGGGGTTGTTTAGCCTGGAGAAGAGAAGGCTCCAGGGAGACCTTACAGCAGCCTTCCAGTACCTAAAGGGGCCGAACAAGAAAGCTGGAGAAGGACTCTTTACAAGGGCATGGAGTGTTAGGGCAAGGGGCTTCAAGATGAAAGGGGGTAGATTTAGGTTAGATATTAGGAAGAAATTCTTTACTGTGAGGGTGGTGAGGTACTGGACCAGGCTGCCCAGAGAAGCTGTGGATGCCCCATCCCTGGAAGTGTTCAGGGCCAGGCTGGATGGGTCTTTGAGCAGCCTCATCTGGTGGAAGGTGTCCCTGCCCATGGCAGGGGGGTTGGAACTAGGTGATCTTTACGATTCCTTCCAACCCAAACCATTCTGTGATTCTGTGATTCTATGTCAGACTCAAATTACCTGCTTTTTTCTTAGAGTTAAAATAAAACACAAAACATTCACCAGGCAGAATCCAAAGCAAAATAAAGGGTCTTCCAACTATGCTGGTAGAAAACTTGTCCCCTTTCATCCCTTCCCCTGAGCTTGTGCTGACAGTTATTTAACACTTTTAGAAATGCTTTCTTTGTGTGCATGCAGCTGATGTGAACTACCCTGTAAGAGAAATCTGAGCATTCAAAGGTGTATGCCTTGACACAGCATGACGGTGCTCGTGCAGAAAGACATGAAACAATTTAATGTTATTAATTGCCAGCTGGCTGATTAGATTTACAAGAAATTGTCAAACCTTAAAACCTCAAATAATCATTTCTCACAAAAAAAGAATTTATTATGCCATTAACTTTGTTCCTAGCAGGTTTTCCAAAGTGAAATCACTAACTGCTATAAAACTTTTATTGCACATTTTAATTTATTTCTCCCTCCAGTTGGGAAATGTCTCAGAGACTTATTTTGGTGTTCTCTACTGTCATTATTTTTCATACATAAAGAAAAAAACTTTGTAGCTACTTACTCCATCTACTGTGATTTTGAAACCTGTGTCACTCTCCTTTCTGCTCCTGAAAGGTCAGAGATGAGAGATATCAATAAAGAGTTTAGTTTTGAGAGGACTGAATGGGAACGACCAGATGCTTTCTGCACATCTGTGGCAATACAAAAGAAGAGAATGAATGTGAAGGCAAGACAGCAGCAATTCACGGCACTTTTAGTGCTAAGCCTACACTAAAGGGGCAAAGATTTATCTCAGCTGAAGCATCCAGGTTAGGAAAGTAATTGCACTGGGATCTCTACATATTCAGTGGAGAGACAGAGGTGCTTCAAGGGGGAATGATCTTTTTCCATGGATTACACGGGGTCATCAGCAACTACATTTCTACCTAAGTACTCCAAGTCCCCAAAGCTACGTAAATTCTTGGTGCTTGATAGTGTTACTATGAGTGGTATATGCTCTGCTTAAGTGGAGCAGCTGAGAGCTTAGGTGCCTGGTCCTGAGTGCTCACTTTCATGAACTCCATAATGTAAAGTTTCACTGGGGTAAAAATTTTCCTTCATGGTGAGAAACCATTCTGTGAGAAATACATGGTGTGAGAATAAAGTACCGGGCTTGCTCTTTATGCCAGCTGAAACCAGGACAGTGGATGACTATGCAAGGGCCCTGGGGAAAGCGATTAAATACTTTAGAGTGAGACCAACTGCTTTTTGACCTCAGCATAGGTTTAATACTTGGTAAGAGATAGAGCAGCAGTGAATCATCTCCAGTACAGGGGGGCTACAAGCTATTGGAAGTCAAAATTTTCAGTAAGGGTGTTAAATTTCAGCATCAGAAAAGCAGGCTCTGATACTTACAGGAGTAATGTAAAAGCTTTTGATGGAGAAAAACATAAACAGAGACCTGAGAGTGGGTTTTGGTTGTATAAATAATGAATATTTCCCAGTATAAGGAGTATCTCTGTGGATAAAATATCTCAGGTTTTGTCAAGCCATTTATTGTTTGCAATATTCCTGGAAGATTTCCATCCAGTTGCAAGTAGTAGTTGATGTAAGAGAATACAAGAAGAATCAATATTAAAACCATCTTCACAGCTCAGAAAATCGGGTCTTGGAGTCAGATTAATCTGACCTCCAGAAACATCAAAACAGTGAAATGGTAGTTGCCTCTCAGTGGATTTGGCAAATGGATGTTTCCACTCTATGTTTTTCAGACTGCCAAAGCCTTGAAGCTTTTCCCCCATGAATCAGAGTTTGCTAGCCCCTGGGGAACCATCCCAGGTCACTCCAGTTCCAGGCACCCAGGTATTCTGGCGAGTGTGGCTGTGGGCAGCACAGTGGCCACACATGGGACTGTTGTGATCAGAGCAGTTGGGGGGGACAGTTACACAGCACTTTCTATTTCTGCTTGAAAGTTTCTGGTTTTCACTTCAGGCTCACTCATAATCCTAAAACACAGGGTTGTATGGCCAGTCACATGATAGTCAGAGCTGTTATACACTCCTGTGTTCTTCTGATAGAGATATGATTTAGTGGGAACTGCTGCTGGAGCTAGGGGCTTTTGCAAAGGGGCAAGCATCTCCGACAGCTGGTATTGTTAGACTCCAGCCTTGCTGAGGATACTTTATGGGATTGCCTTTGAAACTTACTGCACGGGTCAAAATCAGCCTGCTTTTTCTTTCATTCCTGTCAAATACTGACTGACTGTGTTTTCCCTGCAGCTCACTGTCAGTACGAGATACCAAAACAGGAAGAGTACACTTCCATTATTTGCGTGTCAGACAGAGGGATGTGTAGCAAAAGGAGATGATGTAAAGTATTAAATCCTTCAAGCAAGATGCTTAGAAAAGCATTAAGGCACTGCTAGAAGCAGCTGAGTGCTACGCCTTAGTGCACCAACTCTGCTAACACCCCCTGCACCCACACTGCAGGCAGAAGGTGTTTCTAAGAGAGAATAACACATACGCAGGCACACTGTTAAAAAGTGACACATCCTCTAAACTGTCACCTCCTTCATCCCATAATGGATGGCATATAGAACACTGCTTTACAAAATGTAGCATTGCACTGCATTGCCAGTGTGCCCAGTCTGGTCCCATAACGCTCTGCTACTTCTCTGCTTTCACTGCACCGGCTCACATCCAGCAATGTCACAGCCCAGTGTTACTCTGGCTGTTGGGCTGGCAGTACTGAGTGGGACATGGGTGGAGGAGGAAGAAAGGTAGAAATTGTGGCTTTTACAGATAATGATCATTTAATACTGCATAATTTTCCCTTTATGTATGTTAGTGTGGAGTGAAATTCAAGCAAAATGATGGTTTAGGGACTGTATAATAGCCTTGTGGAGAAAAAAAATTGACCAAAGCTGCCCTCTGCAAAGGCACATTTGTAGCTGCTGCACCTCTGCTTTGCATTTCAATGTCCCATAGAGGTGACAAACCCAAGTGATGCACAAACTGCACTGCAGGAGACAACTGCAAATAGATTAAAGCCCTTAAACTGCTCTGCTTGCAGGTTTAATTTCTGTCTTGGTAAACTTTCATTCTCCTGACCAGCAGAAATGGTTTGTGTGGATGGATGGGTAGACGATGGCGTACAGTCCCCGCATGTTGCATATGTAGCACATAGGTGCACCCAGGGTTTTCCGAATGGCCCCTTGGCCTGTTGGAAATTGATCCAAATCTGGCTAGATGACAGGCTGCAGCGCGAGAGTAGTTTTCTAGTCCAAACCCAGAAGACCTCACTTTTGTACCCACACATGGTGGTACTGTATGCTGCGGAAGAACTGGGATGCTGGCATGTATTCACTCCTTTGCTATAACTGTTTTTTAAAATTGCTTTGTTGCTATCTAGAGCTGCGCTTTTTTTGAGGGGACAGACTCAGAGCATGCTGTGATGCCTGTGCACTGCAGCGTGACAGGTACAGCTGTGTCCCATCCTCTGACATGTTCTTCAGGTTGCTTTTATAAGTGGATGAATTCTGAATGGGTTTCAGTTGTGAAAAAAAACCCAAGAAAAACATGACATTTAACATCATGCCACTCATGGCACCCAGAAGTTATTTGAAAATTAATGGAAGATTATTTCCCACTCAGCCCACACAGACATCCAAATCAGGGTACTGTCAGCTACTGCAATGTTTTACATGAGAGCATGTACAGAATGGTTTTAAAAGAAGAAAAATCTTTCTGGCTTTTTTTTTTTTTTTAAAAAATCTTTATGCAGTTACACAATTAGCATTTTCAGCACTGAATTTGCAGTTCATAGTAATAAATGTTTAATGTGCAAACGTGCAAATAATATAAATTCACTAAAAGCTAATATAGTAACATGATAGGAGCAATATGTATACTCTTTAGCAAGAATGAACATACGTTTAATTTTCTCTCATCATAAGAGTTGTTTTTAATGTTGTTAATCCTTTTTTAAAGATGTCGACAACACTGTTCTATTACTTGCTATAAGAACAAATGAATATTGATTCATGTGGGTGACTTAAACTGAATTGTCATGTCATGCCATTTAGATTTCTTCTGAATGATTTTAAAAGCAAGAGAAACTTCGATGTTACACAAATACATGGCTATTTATATTGATTTTAAATTCTTTTTTGTATCTGTCTTCTTCAAGGCTTTCTTCATCTGTATGCATGAACCTTTAAGCCCTGGTAAAACTCTTACATACTAGCTTTTATCCAACTAAACTTATCCTTAGTGTAACATAGTAGAAGTGTGTTACATTGTAAGTATTATTCCTCTCTTTCTGTATATGTCCATGTTTTAATCATTGCATTAAACTTGGAGAGACACTACAGGGCTTTCTGGGGATAGGGTGATAAATGTTTGAAATTTTAAAACCTTTATTGTTTTGATGTATCCAAAGAATTAAAAAATTTGCACTTGCAATGCCTTCACTGAAGTTATTATAATGTGATTTCCTCAACTGCTTCTTCATGTGTTTTTATGTAACTGAAAAAGTTCTTTATTTCTGTTATTTCTTATAATTTTCCTGTCTCTTCACACACATATGAAATAAAATAGCATGCTATGTAATTTTTACAAAAAGCCTTCTAAGGTATAGAGACTGTGAGTGTGGTGTAAACCATTGGTTTGTTCAGGTTGTTTTGAATTAGTCCCTTGTGGAGTCAGGTAATACTTGGAGAGCACAAAAATGGGACAGTGTTTATTAGGATTTTTAGAAAACTGTTATAAATATTACCATGGGGGATAAGGTTCTGAATATTTCCAAATATAGCAGATAGATTAGAAGGGATGCTGTAGAAAATGTTGTATAATTTCTCAATTTCCAGGGCAAAACTGGCAAGAAGGAGAGTATTAGTTGAATAAGAAATAGCGTTGCTGTGAGATAGGCACAGGCAGTGCCATGATGCTCTGTAAATCTGCTGTGACAATGACTTTCTACTTTTTGGATTACATTTTCCAAACCCCAGATCAGCTAAGGAGTGTAATCACATGCTAAGTCTGTCTTTATTCAAGATGCTCTTGAGGATGCTTATCTTTCAGGGACTTCAGCAGGACCAAGCATATATTCAAGGATGAGCACATATTTAAGTGCTTTTCCAAAGTGTGATGCTTTCCTGAATCACAGTGATGCAGTGAAACTGTTTTGGAGAAGGATACAAGTCCCTGCTATCTCTTTCCACTTGATGACATCCTTTTTGATCTGCAGCTGTCTGTAATTTTTAATGGACTGCTTTCCAAATATACCAGTGAAATGACACTTGTCACTGTTGAGGAGCAGTACAGTTTGGCATTGCAGGGAGAGTAACAGTCTGGGAAACAGGAGGCCTGGGTCACCCTGTGTAGCTGTGTCCAGGAGGCATTGTGCTGCTCAGCGTAACCCAGTTCCCTGCACCTTTAACTGCTTTCCAAGCGCTGTAACACAAATAACTAATAATAACAGAGCTGTTGCTGGAGGAAAGAATCATCCTTGTATGGGTAAGTTCACATCAGATTGAGTGGGGTGCCTGCAAACTTGAAAATTAGACTGGGGAGAACAAAGCAGAAACTGTAAGCTTATTAGATTCACAGAGGCAGTTTTGTATGAGTTTTCCCAGCTTCCTGTGAGAAGAAATATTTTCAAAATGGGTTTGATTGTTAATCTGATTATGGCAGCTTGGAAATTAAATTGAAACATGAAATAAATGATGGCTTTTGGAGTTATGAATTAATTAGAAAACTAAGTAGGACAGATAAAAGAAATGAAAGTCGCTGAATTGTTTTTCTTATCTTGGAATAAGAACATTTAAATTGAAAAGATGATATTAAACAAAGCCTACAAACAACTGGAAATCATGTTAGCAGAAAGATAAGTACTAATAGGGGATATTTTTTTTTTACATGATGATATAGCTTTTAAAAAAATATTTCTGAAGAGGAAATAGCAGCTTAGAGGAGCAGATGTCTGTAGGCTCTGGGACAGCTGGAAGAGAAATGCTGAACGGAGACTGAGTAGATGGGGAGAAAGATTGGGCTGGTGAGTCTTAGCAAGTGCTCCACTGATGTCTGTTACAGGAGTGCCGGTGGGCTGGCCGTGCCCTTACACACCGGGATCTCAGGGCAGGAGCATTTCAGTGTGCATTGTGTGGTCCTGACCTGCAGCTGGGTGGCGGGGCAAGCCCTGGCCACACCTGCCTGCATGGGGGACTGCTCCTGCACCACGGGTGGCTGCAGCCATTGGGGGTCCCTCTTGCAGCAAGAGAAAGAGGGGGATGTTTTCTAAGTCGCTAGGTTGGAAAAGTTGCCTGAAGACTTTTTCTTTTGGAGCAAGTCGTACAGGAATGTACCATAATTGCCTGAACTGTCTGTCCATAACACCATTTGGATGAAAATGTTACTGGGTTGTTTCACATATGGTAACACTGAATATAAACCACTATGAATGATGAAATATCAGTGCACTGACTGGAGGAACCACAGATAACTTTCAGAAATCAGATGGGAAGAAAATGATTGCTCTCAAGCAGTGCAAAGCAGCTAGAGGGGAACAGCCAGGATAAAACAAACTGAAACTTCAGTATGATCCACGGTCACTGATTCTCCCGTGCTGCTGTTGGCACGGTTAGTGTCTGTAATAAATTATCAGGGAGGGCTGCTGGTGGTTCAGCCAGCCTCACACAGTGAGCATCACTGGATGGGGCGGCAGTGCTACGGCCCCAACGGCCACAGATGGGTTCTGGAGAGCATCCCTGGCATGGTGCTGGGAGCAGAGAGGCAGTCATGCTGTGCCACCCCACCCTGCAGGGTCCTTTGGGTGCCCACCATCTTGAAAAGTCTGTGAGTGCCTCACAGACCCTGAGCACCCCAAATTTATGCTGCTTTATAGAGGTTACTAAATGCATTACTGCTGCGCCCTTAAAATACAAAGACTCACTGTAACATATTTTAAAATCAGAATGAGCTTTAAGTCCAAATAGTTTAACCAGTAAGAAATAGTCCCTGCTCTGAAAAGCTGGAAGCAGGATAAGTATTAAGGAAATTTAAAGCGATCATTAACATTAATGTATTTTTCTCGTCATCTACATGAACATGAGAAAGACAGCCACGGAGGTGATATATAATATTCATATTGCTTAATGCATTAAAGGAAAGTGTTCAGACACTGCAGGGAAAAGACAGATAAAAGGACCTGTACAGGAGAGTAAAGAATATGACCCTAAAACGTGTTGCAGTACTGGGTGATCACTCAGCCTGGAAGACAGAGACTGCACGGCAGCTACCTGGCTCTTATTTATTGAATTACCTGGCTAGTAGCTTGCAATTCCTTGTTGAATTATATGTTAGCAAGCAACTTAAAAAAAAATATATAAAAAAAGGAAGAAAAATAATTTCCTGAAGTAGTTTCTCTCTAAGATCACAGCTTACACACAATGTATTCAAGGACTTCTGAATAGCCTGTAGATTATAGCTTCTAACAGGTGAAATTGTTGCAATGGTTTCTGCAAACAGATAAGCTGTTTGTATGATCTATCAAGCATTTAACAATGATTTAATCCCAGACCAGTAACAGTGATTAGGGTTGGAGATGCTTAAATAGCTTCAAGGGTTGGCACGTCAGCCTTTCAGCCAACCCCAGGCGTTCAGCTAACCCAGATGGCATAAGCCCTTGTGGGTTTTGTCTGTGTGCTCTCCAGCTTGGTGAGGTGGGTTTGTACTTACCAAAATACAAACATGTTTCTGCTGCAGGTTCCCTATGCAGAAAGGCAAGTGCCATTTTCATGATGTGGATATTGCCAGAGAAGTGACAGAAACAGGCTATGCTAATTCTCATGAGAAAGTTTCCATTTGTTAATTATTTTTCTCAGTGTTTGCATGTACCTGCTGCCCCTTTGCCCTTGTGTGTAGAGGAAGATGCTGATTCTCTTTATTATCTCCTCTCAGCAGCATCTGCTCTCCTGATTTCCACTGGTGACTGCTCCCTTGCCGACCTGAGCTGGTGACCGCAGCTTCTTGTCAAGGCAAGAGTCGCCCTACTCTCTACATAGTGCTGACAAATAACTTATTTTAATCAAGAAGAAAATGTTGCTATTCAGATAGCACATAATCACTTTGTGGAACTTACTGCCTCAGGATGCCAACATTTTATTAGTATATTTAAGGAGTATAGGTACACTCTGGCTGTTAAACACAATGGTCTTTACGTAGAGATGGACTCAAGAATGTTTTCTCCTAAGGCTGTAAAATGGAGAAATAGTCTATGTATGTACCAATCACTTGCTGCCAGCATTCATCAGATGAATTTAAAACCCTTCTGTGCTTAGGAAATAAAAAACATCTTCAAGTTCTAGAAATTTCTGTTTTCAGGGGTTGCAGGTATATAGGCTGGTAGCAGTAGTATGACTCCTGATTTTTGGGTAAATCATGTAATGTATTTTTTATTTCATTTTCCTATGTGTGAACAGGTGACAGAGCTGAGATGCTACCAGTAGCTATTCAGACAGACAAGCCAAGCTGCCAGCAACTGGTTGCTGAAATTTTTGCTTTGCATTTGCTGGATAAGTGGTTGTACAATCAAGAGCTGCATGTGCTTCAGTTTCATCATATGCTGAAGCGCCTCTCTTTGGCATGTCAAGTGCTATAAATGAATTATAGACAATAGTAAGAGGATCCTAATAACTCTCTCTGAGTTAACAGTAGACTTATTTTTGAGTGTGCTCAAAATAGTATGTTAGGGGAGTAATTTCTGACATATAGCCCAAAGTGGGAGTGATATCCCATTCCCCAGAGCCTTGTGCCTGTCCATGACTTCAACCTGTGCTTTCTGCTGGAGTGCTTTGGGAGGCTGACTCTGGTACAAATGGCCCAGAAAGAAGACAACCACATTATCCTGGAACAGTCTTTGCCTTGCTACAAGTGAAAGGTGGGACATGGCTGCTTGCCTTAATGGAGAGCTGCAACATCCCTCTGGGCACTTGCTTTTAGAGAGGTCTTCTGTGCTGTGCTTGTTGTGTGGCTTCCTCATTACCTGTGATTGTAGGTCCTTTGGCAGCAACTGCTTCAATTGAAAATCTTAGCAGCCCCAATGAATGTCTGTAAGGGAGGAATGTAGCAGGGAGTCACCAGGGAAATCAAAAGATGCTCTGGAATAATAAATGTGTAAATGTTTTTCTTTTTTTATTATATTTTGCATGTGATGGGAAAAGTTATCCTTCCCCTGAACAGCATCATTAATAAATACAGTCTCCAATATGCCCACAAAAGATGTCTTGCCCAGCAGATTGAAGTTAATCCTTTTCTTTTGTTGCTCTCTTTTTCATCCAAAATAGCGAGTTGATAGCCAGTACCCACCATAGTTTATCTAGCACCACCACAGTTTACCTAGCATGAACATGATGCTGAGTCAGTGGCATTTTGCAGGAGGGTTTCAATTTAGTTTAATTGAA
Organism: Ibycter americanus; assembly: GCA_035590275.1. Taxonomy (NCBI): domain Eukaryota; kingdom Metazoa; phylum Chordata; class Aves; order Falconiformes; family Falconidae; genus Ibycter; species Ibycter americanus. The sequence goes on along the minus strand of JAVJGI010000064.1, from coordinate 34,855,553 downwards.
AACAGAGGCAAGAGGTGTAGCCAGCTTTTAAAGACAGGTGCAGTCATCACTGTCACATGAAGACATCTGAGGGACCTTCAAAAGGGCTAGGCTGGAGAACAGCTACAAAGTTCAGAGCTAATTTAACCCCCTCTCTTGCAGGCCAGATGATTTTAACCTGAGTTTGGATATCTCTCTGTTATGCTGTAGTTGTGCGGTAGGCACAGGAAATGTTAGTGGCTATAGGAAACAACGTAGTAGCTTTGAAACAATAAGTTTCCATCCCAAAATGAGTAAAATACCCTCAAAGTAAGAGTTGTGGCACACCTGAGGGAACTGGCAATGCTGGGTCAGTATTGAAAAGAGGGTTTAACAAGATCATGCCAACACCGCAGTTTAAAAAATAACCCTGAAAGAAGTTCTGAAGAAGTTTCTGACTGGTTGGAGAGAAGAACAATGTAAGGACCTGATACCATGACAATATCCATCCCTTTTCCCTTGTCACTGGTACTACTCCCAGGCACTAGCTAGTGTCTGAGTCAGGTGGTGGAATGAAGAAATTAGTAAAATAAGCTCCCTCATCACACATTGGCCTCAGAGCTGTTGCATCTGGCTGCAAGGGCTGGTTCCACCCTGGCCCAAATTTGGGAGGATCATGTGTCCTTGTCTGCATAGCCACTCAGGCTGCCACCTACTACAGAGGAGAAAGAGCAACTCCAGTTCTGCTATACACCTCATGGATACTAATATATAATTAATAATACAGCTATAATATCCCTGCTTGCCTCCATCAGATGCTGAGGAGTGACCTGAACACTGCTGAACCTGTGTTGCTGGTAAGGAGGGACATGGCACTAAATAACACTGAGCAGTGGGAAGGCACTCGTGCAATGAAAGTAAGGAGTTAATACTGTTGGCTTGGCTGGCTGTGAGAAAAGCATGAATGGACTTGTTTTGGAAAGGGAAGGGGAAAGGGAAAGAGGTCTGTCTGGGGAAAATCCCATACATCCCCAAAGTAGAAGATCGTGGAGAAAATTATTCTTGCAGAGTTTTTATAAAATGGTGTTATTACATTACAGAGCCTTATGAAGCAGTCTACCTCTCTGATCTAGGAGTTTTACAGAAACCGACAAACCTGAATGAAAAATGCAAAAAGAATTACCATAATAAAATATACTGTAGGAAGCCTGAGAAACAGAAGCTTGGCTTAATTGACAAAAAGTGTCAGTGAATAAAGAATGCTGTTCAATAACTGATCTTCTCACATTTCAATATTTTAGTCCAAGTCAGATATTGCAGAAACTGGAGATAGTGAAATACTTTTTTTAAACTCTCTGTTTCTTTGAAGTTTATGATTGGTTGATAGTTGCTGTTCAAAACATATTTTTTCATCATTATAACCCACAGAAAGTAACATAGCTTCATTTTGTATTAGGAGTTTAATGGACACAGGAAGAATTCAGATAACTATGAGAGCGATAATTTATGCATCGTGTCTAAATGAAGTAAATCCTATGAGTCTACAAAGATATTGCAGGAAAATGTGATCAGAAACTATCTAGATCAATAGGAACAGTAATGACAGTCAAAGTCAACTTTTCAACAATAAAAGTTCTGTTCAAGTTAAACTCAGTTATGCTTTGTGGAAGAATTCAAACACTATGCATATTGACTGGATCAAACAAAATGGGAAAAAGGATTTTACTTCAGAGTTTATATTTTTAGCCCATGCAAACCATTTTTTTCTGATCATAATCTGCACAATAAATTCACCACTGCTGGAACTTCAAGCTCAAAAGTATGTAGAAGTGCAGTGTGGGGATTAGTCAGGTTTTTAAAAATCCCTGCAGTTCCCAAAACTTTCTTAAATGCTAATCTCCAAAAGGACTTTCTAAGCTGTGTTCACTTAATATTGGTTTTTAAAGTTAAAATCTCAAATAGCAAAAGAAAGAGCATTTTTCTTAAATTTAGAGCTATTGCCTCCAAAATAGATTTTGGTTTTGCATTGGCTATGGGCTAGCCTATTTTATGTCTCTCTTAGAGTGTTTATACCTTCTGAGTGATTGAGACGTGTGATTGGAGCAGCTATATGTGGTATTTTTAACAAGTATTGTCAGAAGTATTTAGAAGGCCTTTTTATTTTTGGCCAAATTTATGGTCAGCAAGACTAGGTTCATTGTCTGGTAAGGAATAAAATGAGAAGGGCTCTGCCCAGAACCTCTGATTTGCCTTCATGCCCAAAACTGTAATATTTATTTCAAAGATACTTTGAATACTATTAAAGAAGCCTTAGAATACTATGCAGAGTAAAGCAATAATGCTACAGCCACATATACGGTTTGGAAATAGTCTCAAGTGCAACTAGAGATAAGATGAATTACCTCTGTATCCTGAGAGGGTTTATGAGTGTAGCTGGAAGAGCAGTATTGCTGTATTAGGGGAGCAGAGGCACTGCATAACACTGCAAAGCCACTGGGCAGCTTGAGAGTGCTCTTGAACCCAAAAAGTGCCTTTGGTTGCCTTCTCTGAGCATGTGAAAAGAAACCAGGATGTGAACATGCTACATGAGCATCTGCCCTGCAGAAGCACTGAGTCAGAGTCACAGCTGAGGGTTCAGGGTCCTGGTCTAGGGCTATCTAAATGCTAAAATAATTAGCCAAAGCACAAGCTCCAAGGCTTGCTGAGTTTCTGCCGAGCAAGATGGACAAATCATTGCTGCACACATCTTCCGGCAGGCAGGGGTTAAGCTGTGCTGCAGTGGTGCCTCTCCCATGCCAGGACTAGTGCTGGGGAAAGTGCCTGCAGAACTGCACACAGTACAATGCATGCAGCATAACGACGCTGCAAGCTCTGTTTTGTTTAAAAGGACATTATTTCAATTTTTAATTAATTTTAAAATGTTTATATATAATGGTTTTCTGCCTTTTTAAAGATCAACAGGGAGACATCATCATTTTGCTGTGCAGATAGAAAAGGAGAAGGGAACTGGCTTTTGAACCACTAGACTGTCACCTGTCATTTGCACAGTCTTACCGCATGGTAAGATGCAACCTTTGGATACAATTCTGGGAAAGGTGTGCTGCATAGATGCAGGCATGCAATTTCAAATTGATTTTTTGAGACTGTAGAATTATAATACATGAGATAGCCTTATTCCACCCTCACTTCACAGATCATTGTGCCTTACGTGTGTATTTATAAGTATATAGAAACACAAACTCTGTTTGAATAAACTAACTTATGCTAGAAATCAATGCTAAATCTGCTTAGTGTCAAAATAGCCAGAGTGATATTAAACCATCAGCAATTTTCATTCATTAGCCTAATTTAATGCAATAACAAAGGATAGAAACAATCACTAATTGGATAGCAAACACATTTCAAATATCTATTCTAAATTGCCACAAGCAGATAACAAGCATTAGATGTTAACGTTCATTTGTAAGTGTTCCTGCTTCATGGCCCAGCCTTTTAACTCTGAATCACTCTGGCTTCTTAGAATTTTATCAGAAATAGGTTTCTGGTTACTATGCAAGGACAAAATACAACAGATGAGCACTGTTCTGGAATGATTTGTTTGATAAGTCTGATAATCTACCTCTCGTGAAATTTTGAGAGTTCAGGGTGATCTTTTTCTGAAGTGTAATTTAGCTAATCAGCACATGACATCCTGGTAAGCAATGAATTGAATCACTTGTATTACAGGTGATACTAACAAAACCTGTACTAGTTAATAAAACAGAATGGTTTGCTTAGTCAGCTTTAAAAAGCAGAATGACTGGTAGTTACCAACTGCTTTACTGAAAGTGCTGTATGATGTTTATGAATAAAATAGGGCCGACTTGAGAAGTGATAGCAGAGAAACAAATTGGCTTCCATGTGTTTTGTGTCTCCAAAGTGAAGAGGATTTTTTACAGTCACATTTAATTTTCTTTCTAATAGTTCTACACAGCAGAGTACTTTAATTGCTGATGGTGCGGGGCCTGTTCTATATTTATGTTATGTGTGTTATGTCCATTAAGTAACTTGAGACAAGATGTCATACGACTAAGATTAAAAGAAAAGCCTGATATCTGGCTCATGCTCTTTGCAGTTTACATTAAGCAAGTGAGTAAAGGATCAGGACTATTTCTCTGATCGGCTCCAAAGTAATATCAAATCTATCAATGTGTGCTGTGCATGGTCCTAAGTCCAGAACCTGGCTCCTGAAAACCCTTGCTCAACGGTTGCCTTGCAGTGGTGACGTCTAAACCGCATGCAGCCTTTCTCTTGGTTAGCTACACTGAATTCAGGAAATGTCATAAACCATATAACATATTTAAACATTTAGAAAGTGAGTTAAAGATGAACGACCTCATAAAGTCTGTGTTCATTTTCCAAGTGCTTTAAAAGCTATCCAGAGGTGTGAGTAGACCTTGGGTCCGAAATGGGCCGGGGGAGGGCGCTGTACGAGCACACTTGCCCACGGGGGCTCTGGGGTAAAATCTGCTGTGTGCTTTTCACCAGAAATCCCACTAGAAAGCAAAAAATTGCCTCTAGTAAATCAAAACTGGTATGTCTCAAGACAAGAATTAATTTCTACTGACAGGCATTTTTTTATGGATAGCTGTTTTGTTGGAAACGTCATGACCAGCTGCAACAGCAATCCCTTAGCCTGTTTGGGTGAGGGGCAAGGGCACTAACCCTGCATGGGCACTTGGGAGGAAATACATTGTCAAAAACACGTGTCATCCCTGTAACTGCGGTGTAAATATTGTACAGACGGATCTGACAGCATCTTTCTAAGAGTAGGCATTCCATGCTGCTGAGATGTTTAGAAATCTTTCTAATTACAGATGTTTCTGACAACAGCAGCTCTTGTAGCTGGATTCTTCACCAGAAATAAACCTGCAGCTTTAAGCAGCTGATCACTTTGCAAATCACCATATTTTTTGTCAGCTAGTTTGTGTATGATGTTTGATAATGGGGTAAGTGACTCATGCCTTACTTTTTGCTTTCAGAACAGGTACTGAAGTTTGAGTCAGAACATCCCCAGTGGGACTGTGATAAAGTACCTCATTTCTGGAGTTCACAGGCTCAGCCCAGTCCCATTGCTTGTGAGTCCTCCTGTAAGGATGCAGCCACCTAAGGGAAAATGCAATGATAAAGAGCTTGTTTCTGCTGGCTTATTTTATATCCATCCTTTTGTTGGCCCTTTGAAATGTAGTGTTATGCCAAAACTTCATTGCAGTGCTGTTAATTGTATGCACAGCCGTAAACACCGAGTTAATATATTGCATGTGTGTGCATAAATGTCAGTCACGGGTTCCTTAGCTACCTTTTTAGACATTAAATATGTGAATGTTTCTTAGGAAAGAAACCTTTGACAATACGAAGTCTTTCGAGCCACAGTGATATTTCAGCCAGGTGGAGAGCTTACTTCTCCCACTGCAAACAAATTAATATTAGCGTGGAAAAGTTTAACATATCAGTCACCGACAGCTCATCTCTGGGTAAGAGTCAAATATATATACCTGTCAAAATCAATAAGGAATATTTCTTACAGGTTAGCAGTAATATTTTAAGAATGCTGACAGAAATAATTTCACAGAAAAGGTGTGCTGAGCTATTCCAAATCATGGCCAGATCTAAATATAGCACTCGTAGATGTTTGCTTCTCCTGCATTTTTTACTTCTGTCATGTTTGTAATGTGTTAGTGTCATTCATTCAACCAGCTCATCTAATTATTGTATTTTCAAATGTAACAGCAGCGTTGTATATTGCACTGCCCAGACCTGGTGGCGTCTCTAGAGAGCTGGTGTTCACATACTGGGTACCAAACTGAATCACTGTGCATGGGGCAAAGGGAAATTTGCTTCACCCTGTAGGTGTTGTAGGGGTTTTAAAATTCATTTTGACAATGCATGAAGCAGGGTGGGATGGGCCAACTTTTTCTGCCAGAATTATCTTTCGGTGGCAAATTAATTTCCTAAATAAATGAAACATGAAACCTTATGTGTGTGTGTGTGAGAAGCATCTGCTTTCTGTCAAAACCAAGGGTTTCTTTGTTTGTTCATTTTAAATCTAGAATTGAAATATAAAACATTGAAAATGAAAGCTTTTAACCCAAAACCTGGAATATTTTTATTTAGAAATGCTTCCTTCTGGAACAGCGCACCATCGGTAACTGTCGGTTACTAGCTCTTGCTATTTTAGCACAGGTTTGTATTCGGTGGCTGCTGCTGCTCTTGTCAGCAGCTGCCTCCTCCATGCTGGCCTCTGGCTGGCTGCCAGGCTGCCTTCCCGGATTCCCCCCAAACCAACTGCCTTGCTGTGACAGGGGTTTGCCAGGGGTTCCCCTCCTTCTTGTACCAGAAGGGGGCCAGGTATGTACTGGGCTTGCTGCTGAATTGTCGTCTTCCAGCAACACCTTTTTTATCCAGGGGCCTTCTAAATTATACGCTATACACAGCTTTAAGTACTTGTGTGCATAGACCTCACAATCATTTATGCATCTGGCTTTTCTCAAAACAAAATGTTATCTCTTGGGATGGATTTGAATACATTCCATTCCAAGTAATTTGTCAGAGAATATCTATTTTTCATGCAAAGGAGGGATGCATTTTAATAGTCGTCTTAATGCATTCAGATCATTCCCATGGAAAAATGGAGCCAACCCAAACACAGCAAAAAACTGCTTTCAAATTTCTCAAACATTCTCAAATATTTGTTCACAATTCACTTTGATCATTTTCCTGGCTCATTTAAAAGCACTCACATTTTTCCTGGGAAGTGAATTCTAAAGTTAAAATTCAGAAACAAGATTTGATATTTGTGCATGCACATATTCTTCCTGTAAATCCTTATGCTTGTCTAATATGGGAATAGAAATACAGAAAGGAGGCTAAAATACACTCAATTATAAATTTATTGTTATTCAGGGGAATTCATACTGTGAAGGCTGGTCTAGAACATGTAGTGGATTTGGTAGAATACCTAAATGGACATACATGGGGGGATAGAGTTGTTTTTCTCAGGTTTGTCATAACAAACCTAATGTATTTATCCACCTATATCTTTTGTCAGTCAAATTCAGAGCTAGTAAGGCATCTTTAAGGTAACTGCTTGCTAAGTAGTGGCATCTTCTGTATGGTCAGATATGGCCTGGCCTTCGGAGAAGAGAGAAATCAGTCTTGCAATCAGGAAGCTCACAAGATGTCCATAGGTAAAGATCAATTGCAATACTTGAAAAATTAATTGATCCGTGTTCCAAGGTGTATATTTGGGGTGCAGATTAGGATTAGGCATAGGCAGCTGATGAGAGCCCAGCACAGTGCGCTGTCTGCAGCCAGAGTAGCAGCCACCTGAGGCTGTAAACCACACAGCAAAGGGATGGTGTGAAATGCATGTGATGGGTCAAGCCCAGAAGTCATGATCAAGCTTTGAGCATGCCATCTCTCGCATTCCTGTGGGGTGCCTTGCAAAATGTCCCAAAGCAAAAACCAGCCACGCTGGGACAGTGCCAGAGTGACAGCACAGCAGTGGTGCAGCTCTAAATGTGGGAATAATTTAGCATATAGATTAGATAATTTTGTTGAAACAGAAAGGCGTTGCCAAGAAAGCTACTGCTTCTTGGAGGGTGCTGAAAGCTTTCTTCTCTTCTGGCAAAAGTCCCGTGGTATTTAGGTGCAAGAAGTTATTATGGTGCTTGGAGAAAGGGGACTTTGCAATCACATCAATTATGCTTCGTTTTGTGAGCAATTTCAGGAGCATAATAGGGGTCAGAAAAGAGGACAAGTCTTGTTCCATGGTATGTTTAGTATGGTGTTACAGAAATACTTTCCTCTTTCCCTGCCCTCCCCTCAGTTAAAACAAAAATGCCTCATTAAAACCCAGTGAAAGACACTGAATTTTTTATGCACCCGTAGATTTGCCACTGCTTTCTGTTTTCCTTGTGAGAGCTCAGACATACTGTAGTGATTCAAATCTGTCCTTTCTGTAACTCTATTTTCTTCAGTTAAATTAAAACAGGGGGAAATTAGCCCCTTTGATTTTTCTCTTCCAAACTGGCTGGAAGTGTTGTACATGCGGTAAATGAGATTTTAAATGGAAGGAGAGTGACTCACATTAATTTAAAACCCAAACTAAAAAGGTAATTGCATATATTATAATTTCTGTTATAATGAGAAGTTAGTCATAAGTGATTACATAAATTTTAGAGTTAAAATTATTTTTTTAAAACATGTTTAGGGTTAAATCCTGTCCTTACTGGAAGAGAAAATGCAGAGGCATGCTGCCTCTTTGGCAGAGAGGCTGCTGCTGGCCAGACTAAAATTTATTGGGGTGGGCTCGGGGATTTGCTGAGGAAACATTTTGTTGTTTACCCCAGTCTGCTCACTTACTCAGCCAATCTCGCTGTTTTTTGGCCAATATGGTGTTTATGTTTCACTTCTTAGAGTTTCTTGGGCTTTGCGTTCAGCTTTGCCCTCTGAAAGCCAAAAAGCTTTCCCTAGTATTTCCCCCTTTCCTCTTCTTTTTGACCAAAGGTTATGTCTTAGTTTTTTTTAAAAAAGCAGTTCCTAATGTGAAATAGCAATATTCACTGTAAATACCTCTTCTATCTGAACTGTGGAAGAGAGGCCCAGTTCTGTCAAGATCCAGTTCCTTATTCAATTAGGTTTACTGGAATGATTTGAATTACAGTGGTAGGCTTAACTAGGAATAGCGGAGGGAAAAAAATGTTGTGCTTTGTATCAGCAAGCCTATATTCCAAATGCCTTGGCAAAAAGAGATAGGTGGCTAAACCATCATATGGGAATGAATCATGCAGATGGTTGGCAAAATCATAGCAATGATACATGCTAGTATTTATTTTCAAATGTTATATATGTTGGAGTCTCATTTCATCCTAACACAAATCACTCTTGCCAGTACTGATGAACAAAGCCTTTATTGAAATTTAATGTTTTTTTTAAATGCTTATACTTAGACCTTATCATATTCCAAGTTCTTAAAATAAAACAACAGAGCAACATCTCTCCCCAGCCCAAAGCCTGATGTATTGAACGCAGTGGAGTAATTTTGTTTTAAAGGCAGAGCTTAGATTTGAAATGTCTCAGTAGAGGGGCAGTTTCTTTTATGGTCTTTGCAAAGCTTAGTGTAACAGCAGCTCTGATATTTTCTTAGGTCTCACTAATATTATAAGAAGTACTTCAGTGCTCTTTACTAAGTTATCTTGTTTTCAGTCTTGGCTTTTTTTGTTTGTCGCAGATACCTCAGGAACCAAACAACTAAATATGTTTCAGTAGCTTTGATGGGCATGTTCCCATCATTCGGCATTCAGACCTTCCACTGACATAAAAAAGTTTTTGCTTTTAGAGAGATATCAGTGTGACAGCTCTGATTTCTTTTTTCTGTAATAGAAAGATGTAGTTCAAATAAGTGTGTCCTGCGTGAAATCACATTGCTTAGCTGGGTGTTAGGATGAGAACTCACTAGTTTTTATAGTCAGGGTCGTTATGGTGCCACGTGTATCCTGTGTCCTTCCTCCTGTGGTACTGCGATGGGTGCCTTCAGCCTCCTGGCCCATTGTGATGCTGCGCTGAATGCCAGTTGCTGGCACCTGTACTCGGGAGGGTGTCCAGGACCTCAGGAGGTCATTGCTCTCTTTTTCAGCCGTTTCTTGGATCTGGGGCAAATGAAAAGTCTCTTCTATTCTTGTGTTTCTGGATATTTTTTTTTAGGGGGTTGAATGGAAACAGTGTCAGCCTGCTGGGGTGTTATGGGAATACCAGTTTCTTTGACTGGGCAGGGGAAGTTTCTTGGAACTAATGAGTTGTGTTGCCATTATCAAAATGGTGCAGTACCCTGAGGTCTGATAGGGATGCTCTTATACAGTTGAACAGTAAGTAGATACATATATTAATCTTGGAAATTTCTGTTTTCTCTTGCAATTTGTTATACAATAAATAGATTTTTCTTGCAGATTCTCTCATTAAATTAAATAGGCTGAGAGGAGTAGCCATTAAACATTCATTCCTTTATAATTAAGTAGTTTAGATGTAGGTCTTTGAACACTTCCCTAAATAATTGTGTAAAGCTGGATACAAAGTCAACAAGGAATGAAAGAGTATTACTTTAAGGAAGTACTTTACAATAAACTAGCAAGCTATCCACCAAGTAGTGCAGAAGCCGTAAGACATTGGTGTTCTTACAGGCTAGAGGTGAAAATGTCTCTTTCCAACAGTAGCCACGATGGGAGTAAAACCTTTTACAGTTCCATCCTGTTTGATGAGCTCTGAGTTATTCATTGCTGATAATATCTCTGTGTCCATCACACAACTCGTGTGTCCTGTTCTGCCTTCAGCCTCCTCTTCTTCCCCTTCCCTTCTCCAGCATTTTCAACAATTTATTTTTTTTTTTTTTTTTAAATGTGAAAAAAATCCGTCCTGGGCATTTTGGGTCTGCTTCTCGTGCAGCCAAATATTTGGTCTGCCTCTCTCCCTCACCTTCTCAGTTGAGGATGTCGCATTTCATTGGGGATTTTCTATGATGAGTCCCTTTTCTTGCCAGAGTGTCCAGCTATTCTATTTCTCACCTTTCAAGAAGCTTTAATACTTGACATTTTGCAGTTTTAAAATCTGCTAATTGATTTACATAATCGAGCAGTTCCCAATATTATTGACTACCTCGCTAGTTTTTAATGTTATTATGAATTTTATTAATGATTGCTTATAAATGCTTCTAAATGCAATATACAGCAGCACAGAACTAAGAGAGATACTTACATTTAAATTTATGCTCTAAGATCTTTAAGTTCTATAATTTTAATCCAGTTAGCACGAACTTTGTTGTGTAGCATCATAGTGCTCTTTTCAGTTACAGCATCTGGAAGCAAATCAAATGAAATACAGAATTTTATTCCATTAGCACAGCTACTTTTACAGCCAAGATTGTACTTCAATGGTAAGACAACTTGAATTTTGTTTGAGAAGGCCTATTTCCCATACAGCCATGTACACTGTAAATAAGTATATTCCTAAATCCTAATTCTTTATTGATTGCATGTCATCGGACATTTTTTGATGCTGAGATGTTTGCTCTTTCCCAGCACCACGGAGCTCCATGTGTTTCACAGGCTGCGATAATTCAGCATGGGAAGCACACAAACTGTCTCTCAAAGACCCAGTGCACAGGAGAACATGCACAACCTCCCAGCCTGAGCACAGCATGCCATGCTGCACAGATGTGTTTTGCCAGCTGAGTTTGCACCCACGCCACTCCCTAGGCATCACCCAGTGTTGGGCAGTAAACACACACAGCCGCTGAGGTAAAGCAGACTGCAATTATATCAGTATGTGAAAGGCTCAGATCTGTATTAGATGTATATGAAGGATTAATTTCCCCCCCTGTTTAACTGAGGTGAGGACTTGCATAGATTTGCTGTTCTGAAATGGGGCAAGGAGAAAGCGGTGCTTCTGAATTTTGAAGAATTCAGATCCTTTTAAACACTCTTTTCTTTTAAGGGAACCTACTATAGTAAAGTTGTGTCTGAGCTTAAGGATTCTCCTTGGGCCTCTCTTTTCTACTTCTTTCCTTCCTAACGCTTTAGTATCTCAGGACTGCAAAAGATACTTCCGTCAAGAGTATGTCTGGCACTGACTGAACGTTTCTGTAACTAGAAATAAAACCACAGGACATGAAATGTCTTGTGACAGAACACAGCAGTCCATCAGTTTATAAAATGGATTTTATTATTTGGTCACCTGTAATAGCAAGGGACTGTACTGAATACCCCAAAATGTCTTTCCAGTCCAGTGTACTATGATTAGAAACATGGGAAGCAGCAAACATACTCCCTGTTATCAGGTCTCTGCAATGATTTTTTATTGAATTTCAAAGTCAGTGCAAGACTTATTGTTTGATAATCAAAATGCTTGCTATTTCCAGACCAGCTTCTCACAACGGCTCTCCATAAGACCAGTGAAGCCACAGATGAAGAGTCATGAGACCACTAGGGTCATCTAATACACTCCCTCACAGTTACAAGCTTCATGGTATAAATCATTTTCATAAATACATGAACACAGAAGATAAAACTGAACTATGGAAATAAGTCTCGTCTGCAGTAGAGGCAATGACAGAGCCTGTTTTGTCCAGAATTTACTGCAGAATCTTACTCCTTCAGTGCAATATTTTTTTTCCCTTGCCTCCACTCACTTTCACAAATCCAGTTTTGAAGTCTATTCTGGCTTAGATGCTCTGGAGAGAATGGGAGAGAAAAAGACAGTGTTACTGGTGACGCTTGGGTAATACATTTCCAGATCCAGGCTAGTCCCTTGGCAGTTATATGTCAAGAAATGGGGATGAATGAAACAGATTAGCACAGGGTGAGATTCCCAGGTGGTATAAATTGGCATAGCTTCTTTGGGCAGCTTTTCTACTAAATGAAATTATTTTTCACCTCTTGAAGATGTGAACCACAAATTGAAGCAGTATGAAGACTGAAGAATAAATAGACCCTATATATTTGCTGGTTTAGTTTCAAAGTTTAGCCCGAACCAGTCTCATTATGAGGTCTTTATTTATTAACTTTGTTTTATTTGGCATCTGTCTCTTAACAGACAACACTGAATACTTGCAATTCCTAAGGACCCTCTAATGAAAGATGTTCATTTTGTTGCCTCTTTGCCCCCTAAAAAAGTAATAATGAAAGGAAATCCAGTGTGAGGCAATGCAATCAACTAACTCCGGCATCCCATGTTGAAAACTCCTTGAATAATTCACTTGTCTTGAGTATCGTTAGTGGATCAGCTGTCAGCACAGGGATCATGAGGAAAAGCAAAAAAATTTCCACCCAATCACTTCTCTCTCTGTACTTTTGTAGCAAACTCCTGTTTCCCCACTGAGAGATACTGCAGCTGCCACCCAGGAGTGAAACAGAAATGTGGTGCCATGCGGGTAGCAAAAATGGTAAGACTTCCTCTGATGTTATTTTATTAAAACAAACCAAACCAAACACTACCACCCCCCAAAACACAGTTAGCTCTTCCTCCTTCCTAAGCCAGTAACACTCCTGATGATGAGCAGCGAGGACAATCCTTTTCGCTGATCAGATCGACTGCAGATGCGTTAGCCATGCAGATCAGATGCTGCAGTCCTGTTGTATGTGCTGTTCTCATTCAATCCATTAAAAATCCTGTATTTCCCTGACAGGCCTATGTACATGTTTTGGTAGAAAATTATGTTACAGAGGGCTGAGCAAGGGAAAAGAGTAAGCTTCCTACCATTGAGACTGAAATATCCTGTGGCATGAAGGTGTTTTGATTAAAATTCCCAGTTTTAAAATGTGGTAATAATATACAGCTGTCCTTTAAAATGCTGGGGTTTGCAATGATCTTGTTGGATCTGAAGACTGCCAGGGAGTTTTGCTGTTGCTGTCACCTATAACTCACATTGCAAAAGAGGTTTTGTTTTCCCCAAATTTGCCTTTTGGGATCCTGCAAATTGAACAGCTATCACTTTCAAAGTTTGTGCGTCTGCACTTTGAAGACAGAGGAAAGCCAATACAAAATCCATGTTTTATAATATAGAAAGAGCCAGTAGCCCTTTTCCACATGAAAATTGCCTTGAAAATATAAATGGATTACCAATTAAATTTTAGAAATACATATCCATTCAGTTCCCCAAGCTTCTTTCACCCAGCGCCCCAGGGGTGTGGTTTGAGGATTAGGGAATGAGCGGCTATTTTACAGCTATGTTTAAAGATGAATTTGTACCTCCATGGTCTGATGTTATTGACAGTGCTGGGACTCCAGCAAGCACCCGCAGACTGTCTGCTTTAATTTGCTGAGCAGCTGGTAGGTAAATGGTGATATTTCAGAGCTAGCACAGAAGAAGCAAGGCTCTGCCTGTTTACCAGGAGCCTGGATAGATCAGAAATAAATTTGATAAAGGAAGAGGAAGTAAGCATGGAAATTGAGACCCTCTTTCTCTCCAGAAGGATTTGTTAGTCCTGATAGTGCTTCAAATGAGCAGCTCCTGAAGCTGGGTATGTCTGATGGGCAGTGTTGTAGCAAGTCCTTTCCTTTCTTGATTTCTCAAAATCATCGATTGAAATTAAAGAAAGGTTCAGAATGTGTATGTCAATGCCTAGACTATTCCTAAATTTGGGACAGAAAGTTATAATAGATTTGGTTCAAACTGCTAGCAGGATGATGGTCATATGTAAAGTTTTGGACTACAAAGATCCACATGGTTTAGAGAATCCCTCAATTCCCAAGTAGCTTTATTGTTTTCATATCAGCTACATCTGTATTGTGTATAAATTGCTTTGGGATCCTTGGGGTGGAAGGCTTTAGATAAGTGTAAATTACTGTTGCCTGTGATTATTTTAAAGTGGTGATTGCTGGGCCATGCTTTTTATTTGTATTGCGGGGGGTTATGATTCTAGTATAGAGATATGGCAGCTTCGGAATTGGAGAAGAAATATGTTCTGAGACTTTGATTTATGTTTTTCTATTCTACTCTTTGAATATAAGTAAGAGGGCAAAAAGGAGAGCATGAACGTTTAGTGAACGTGCTCCTGCAGTGTAATTCATCTTTGAGACTGCAACAGCAGGTTTATAAACTTGGTCAAGCAAGCTCCAGTTTCTCTGCTCTTTTTTCCTACACCTGCTGGAAGCACTTTTGACAAATCATGCGCTTTAATAAAAACATTTTCAAAATTATTTGCAAAATATACTGCAATCAAAATAATGGCTAGATTATGTGTTTGGAGCTAGGGTCCTTTTATTGGGTGTGCAGGATGGCTATGTTACATTGTCTCAGAAGTTTTAAGTAAATGTAATGAACAGTGCTTGCCTACAGGTACTGTAGCTTCAGTGAAACCTGCATTTGAGGCCCTCAGCACACCAATAAACATAAATCGTAGTATTTTACCTTAGCTGAGAGCAGGATAATATGATTGTTAGAAGATTGCACAATTGCTGGAGAATACGTAACTGCACATGAGACTCAGTTGTTCTTGACAAATTCCTTCCAATGCTGTGAGTCCCACAGGTCTTCAACAGCTCTCTGGGATTTAATAGCAGGCTCACAGCCCAACAGAAAGAAGAAACCATTCTAATCTCATGTCTTCTTCCTTGGTTACTGTTAAGTGTTGTGACATTGAATGTAATTTCCATTGAAACGGTCCTTGGTTCATTGCAAAGTACAGAAGTGGATGATCCACACTGTTTTTCCCCACACAGTGTTCTACTTCTTTATAATCAGAATATAAAAAGGATGGTAAAGTATAAGGAAATGATTTCTATGCATGTTTAAGTGATATTGAAATGAGCAGCTGGCAGTAACGTTGCGTCTCATTAACAAGGTAGTATTTCCTAACTAGTTGGATGTGATACTTGATGTCACTAAAACTCACTGATGTATATGTGTGAAGGTACATTGATACATGGCAATGAGATGCAAACATCTCATAATTCTAACAAAAGGAAGTAAAAATGTTCACAATGATTTGGGGCAGCCAAAACTTTCACAGCTTGTCAACTGAAGTGTGGCAGCAATCATGGTGGCTGAGCAGCGTGGGCTTGTGACTGACACACTTGTGATCGAAAAGAAAAAGTGAGATAAGGGAGATTTCAGATGTTTTCTTACTGAAAAGGCATCACGAATTTGAAGAGACTGAGAAATGTTACACATGGAAGAAGAGGACTGGCTTCCAGGAACATGCTAAAGAGCAGCATTTATGGCTGTAAGCAATAGCAGTCAAGGGCATAGCATGGTCAAGTCTGGTCCTGGACTGTAAACCCACCACCATCTTCACAGACCTACAACAGGGATTATATCTAAAATGTGAGATTTATTGCCTTTTTCATTACTAGTACTTTGGCCAAGTTCTTTCTTCAAATTCCTGTGGTCTGTCTTCTCCCACCTTCATTAAAGCAGTTGTTTAAGCTTTTTCCCCAGCAGCACTTTCCTTGTACCATCTTGCATTTTCATTTACTGAAGCAACGATAAGAGATTGTGCAGAACAAGGTAGGTTCACTCTCAGATATCAACACTGCCGAAATAACTGCTAGCAGCTTGCATGAGGCTGCTGCTATTCTCAGGTTGATCTCTCTCACCGCAGATGTGGGGAGACAAAGCAGTCTCCTCGTACCAGCCATCTTGGAAATCCAAGCTGCAGTCCTCCTAACAGGATTGTTTGCTATCCCATCTTTCATCTTGTTTAATTAAAATGATGGCTTTTGCCATGACAAAGAAACATGTATACAAAGTATGCCTAACCAATAAATTAACACTGTGAGGAAAGAGTAAGCCAGAAGATTAATCACTCTTCAGCTGTTTTATACATGGCAATGAGTTAGAGCCTTCTTCAGCATCCTGGGAGTCCTGTAAAAACATCTTTAAAGTGGGAAGACAGGCATACATGTAGGGAAAAGAGACTTTGGGTTGGCTTGAGGGGTTAGAAAAAACATCTTTTCATTTCTGATGGCAGCTGCTCCTTGTTGCTCCTTGAGGAAGCCATTCTGCAATGTGTTAGCGAAAGTACTTGTTTGATTGTAGATGATTTTTCAAATCTGTAAGCACCCGATCACGTTACATGCTATTAGATTTACACTGAGTAAAGGAAGGGAGAGTTTTGGTCTGTTATTCAGTAACATTGAAGCACAATGTTGGGAATAATTATGGTTTCAGTATTCTTCTTCTTTGTTTTCTTTTCCCTTACGCCCACAGGTGATAGCATACCTCTAAAATTTTGCTTAGGTTTGTATTAACCCAGATAGATGAAGGAGAAGGGTCTACAGTAGCCAATTTTCTCTCTCTTATTTTTGCTGTTGTCATTGAACTTTTCTGTTTTGTTCAATCTGGGAAGGATCTTTTTTTTCCTGCAGCCTCTGAGATCTAACATAAAAAAAACCTACTCCCCCACTTCAGTCTCCATAGCTACAAACTATTAATTAAAACTTCAAACCCTTTAAATATGTGAACTTTCCTTTTTTTTCGTTCCAGCTTTATTGCCAGTTGATGCTACCTCTACATAGAAACAGCTTGGGTAAAATTTCTCAGTCCAACATAAAGGCTCAGAATGAATTTTGCTTACACGCGATATCTAGTGCAGATGTCCCAGATATGGAAGGAGTCATGGAGTAGCTTCTTCATGTTGAGGGAACAAAGAATTTGATCAGTTCTGCTATAGTAAACTTGGAAAAGCCTTGACAAGTTTGCTGGGCTACCTATTAGGTACCTAAATACTTGGAAAGCTGGCCTGACTCTCAGTGTGGGAATTCTTATAATGGTTCAGAAGTTTAACTACTAGCTGGTGTCTGATCTTAGAAAAAGGAGGTTGCTTCTTGGTGGCTTGTTATATATACTGAAAATAAAGAACAGGATCCTGCTTAGACAAAATACCCTCAGTCTTGCTTGACATTTAATTCAAGTTTGTTTCCTAATCCTGAACCTTCAATAATGCCCCTCTGGACTGCGGATTTTGGATATGGTCTCAACCCAGAAATACAATGTTTGGGCCAATCTTCAGCAAGCAAGCGCATCCCTGGAGGATCAGCACTGGACAGGACCGTGATGCTCTTGCAGACCAGGTGTTCTGCATGAAGTTCAGCATTTTCCATGGCAATCAATGTTTGAAGGCTTAAAGAAGCACAAACTTGTACAGAAAGACACTTCACACTACTTTTGGCATGTCTCCAGTATTTTGTGGCAGTTGCTGAGTGCTGTGCAATGAGATTGGGATCATGGCTATGCTCATAGGTAGGGAGACAGTTAGCTGTGTTCTTGTAAGTCTTCACATGTGCAAAAACATTACTCATCCTGTAGCTCTTGCATGGTAGAAATATTGAATCCTGTTAGCAGTGTGAGTAATAGTTATGCATGAAATTAAATCTACTTCTCAAATCAGTCAGGTTTGCCATTTTTTTTATAATGCAATAATTTCTGCAGATAGAAGGGTAAATGAATGCATTAAGATGGAGCGTAGTGCTCCTGGGGTCTACTATGGTTCATGTGAGATTGATGGAAAAGGTTTTGTTCTTCTTGCCTAAAGTTCCTCATATGTAAAGTATGTGTATCTGTCAATCAACTTTTTTGTTATTTTGTTTTGTTTGTTTTTTTTTTTTTAATTTCCTACACTTTTGTACATTTTCCGGCCAGTTTGTAAATGCTGTGTAACTGATACATTCACACTGAGCAGAATATAACTATGGTGTCCGGCGCTTAAGGAATGAGCCCAATGTAAATAGGGAATCGAAACCCTTGCAGGTTTTGGGCAGTAGTGTCCTAAAGAAAATTAATATAGTTTGGTGGCCATAAATATTTTGTTTTGTTAAATAATATTAGCTATTACTCTGAAGCCTCATTTGAAAATGAAAAGGACTAAGGTTGCTCTTTTCTCATTCCCTGTTTGAGTCTGGTAACAGGCATACACAAAACAGACTGAAGGGATCCTAAAGATACTCTTTGTTTCTGCCGCTGCTTGTGATTCATCCGAATTCATTCAGCAGCCTGGCGACACCTACTAAGAGGTGCACTGCAAAGTGCCACGCATAAAATCATCTACTGTGTGTGCAAGTTTTTGCAGGCAACACATTCAGTTTGTTCAGGCACAGGCTGTTTTTTCTTGTCTCCGCTTATAGTTTTCTATCTCAAAAACTGCTTGCTTCTCTTCCCTGGTAACAAGGCAGTTGTATGCAGGCTGTTTTTCACTTCCATTGCTTCTCACAACATACTCCCCATACTGAGTCAGTGATATGTGGATATTACTGATGCTAATTTCATGACATCCATGTTTGCAGGCAAAATCTAGTCAGAATAATTCATTAGTCAATACTAATACCAGGAGGACTTTTTTTCTCTTTTGGCTGCAATTTAATACTATTCACCTTCAGTTTTACAGAAAATTAGTCGAAGCAATCACTGTGCACGTACCAGATTATTTTAGTACATTTTTGTTTCTAAAAAGAGGTACAAATATTTCATCTAAACATTTCCTATTAAAATAAATGTGGTGAATACGAACAGAAAGTTCTCATCACAACTGTCCCTGGATACTTCTGTGGATATTGGCTTGTACAAATGAGGAAGATCTATATTTGTTTCTTCATCAGTTTCATATATTGGACTGGATATTACAAGTTTTGAGCATGTCTTTCAGCAATGGTGTGAATTCTCCTTGGTTTTGTTCAAAATATCAATTACTGAACCACACTGGGCTGTTTGGAAAACACCCCTCAAAACCTGAAGACAATAAGCTGTGAGGGAATTTTGGGGTGGTAAAAGGAGTAGAAATATGTACAGTGAGTAAGACAACACCTTGCATGGATAATGCAGTACTTTCCCAATGGCAGAACTGTCCACTCTGAGGAATCCCTCATTCCAGTAGCTAACCATCGACATTGCGGGTTAACAGAGCAGCAGCAGTTCCTGGCACTGCAGCAAGAGTGAAGCCTGGCACCCCACTGATTTGTTGAGTCTGTCTGAAGTTACACTTTACTTGGGGGAATTTTCCTTCCCATTCCCTTCATCAGCTGCAGCCAGATTGACAGCTGCAGGGGATATGGAGTTGTGCATGTATGTACACATGTGTGAGTGTACAGTCACACTGCCATCCTCCAGGAACAGCTTTTTGTGGGATACCTTGAGCTGCATGTGAACTTGCTGACCATGACCAACAGTGTACAATAGCTGCTGGCCTTTCCAGTGACAGCTGTTCAGGGTAAGAGGAAAGAAATAGAGGATTTTTGCACAGCTGACTAGAGGGAGGCTATGCCCTGTCTTCGTTTCATGCAAGCCCAACTTCAACACACAGCGCAGCTCCTTGTGGCTGATAATTCTGAGGAAGCCGGCAGCCTAGCAGCGGTCCCGAGGCAGCCTCCCTTAGGCTCTGTTAGGCAGTACTAAAACTTCTTTGTCATAAACAGAGAAGTCTGGAATCTGGTTATGAACCAGTGTGGATTAGAAATTGAGTTCACTCATGTCAATAGCTGCCAATATATGTGAGCGCAGAATTAGGCCCTGGGTATGTGGAACAGCAGTAAGAGTAAATTTTATGTACTTGCATAAAACAGAAAAGAACACAAACAGCTATAGAAAATCATGTTGTGATGAAGTATATATAATTACCAATATACACTTTAATTTTTTATTTCTCAGAATGGTGATTATATATACAATGTAATTCATGAAATGTGACTTAAAAAATTAAGAAAGGATTGTGGGGTGTGGGGACATTTTTAAAGAACATAAGGCTTAGAAAACAAGCAAGCAAGCAAGAGGCAGGAAAATGTGTGGCTGGGGAACTATACTGGGAGTTACCAACAGCGGGTTACTGCAGGACTTGAATAGTGATCAAGAACCTTTGGGAAATGCCGCCTCCAGCAGCAGTTCTGGCTGCCCATGGCCACTCACTGCATTTGGACAGCAGGGCAGGCAGGGTTTTCTATCAGAAACAGGAATTTGCTTTTCACTTAAACTTTCTGGATAGTTTAATCATTTTTCCTGGATGATCATGTTGATTTCTTACTCTTTTTAAGTATTTCA
This sequence comes from Ibycter americanus, assembly GCA_035590275.1. Taxonomy (NCBI): domain Eukaryota; kingdom Metazoa; phylum Chordata; class Aves; order Falconiformes; family Falconidae; genus Ibycter; species Ibycter americanus. The sequence goes on along the minus strand of JAVJGI010000064.1, from coordinate 34,835,038 downwards.
GGAAGGAGGTTCTTTCAGTGCACTGAGGGGCTGCTCCAACACCAGCAGGTGCCACCTGCTCTATTGCAATGCGTAACAGAGGCATCTGCTCACAGCTTTAATATTCTCCAGCATATTTTGGTAATCACTCAGTTATTTAATTGCACCCTAAAGGCACTGAAATTTTTGAAAACCTCTTTGCAGGGTGAACATGGATACTCGCATTAGCAGTCAACATCCAGGGTGAACTGCATTTTGCTAAGCAGCCAGCTCCCAAACAAGATTACACACTACGGAGGATTAACGGCTGTATCGAGGAACCGGAGGGATGGCAGTGAATGACATTACCGGAGAAGTAAGCGGTGGAGTGGGGCTCTGGAGGATTTCAATCGGCATGTTGTGGAATCCCACACTATTGATCTAACTTGTTTCTGAGATATTTTATAATGACAAACCATGCACTTATAGAGTAATTACAACTCCTGATCCCTGATCACCCTTGTTAGTTTCTTACTCTAATTAGGTTCCATTTTGTGAGAGCAGGAGATTAATCAGCAAAATTTATCCTTTCTAGGAATATATGTTAAAATTTGTAGAAGTTCATTTAAAAAAAATGCCAGCAAATTATTGATCTTGTCTCTGTCTTTGGCAGCTTTTTCACCCAAGCTGCTTTTTCTTTGTTATTACAAGGAAGAGATTTCTGTGTTAGCTTAAAGCTGGTTTTGAGGCTTACATGGAATGTCAGCCACTGTGAAGCATAAAATCAAACATAAAAACTTTATGCAAAGTTCTCATAGGAGCTTATAAAAATCCACACATACTTAGTCAAACTGAAAATATTGTCAATTCATTCTTTTGGCTTAAAGTAGTTCCCATCTGAGATTGTTAAACACAAATATATTTCTAGATGAAGAAGAAGAATGTCTTTGAATCTTCCAGGTTGCCTCTGCTTGCTTGAGCTCCTGGTGCCAATAACTTGAAGCCATCATTTTCATTTCAGAACAAACACTTGGGCACGAGGCAGAGTATGGTGAAAGTTAGACTGTTAGTCCCTTTCCCAAACAGCTATTTACTCATTCCCTCCTCCTCAGTACCAACCAAAGAACCTTCAAGTCAAATCAGAAGTCTCATTTTTCTGTGAGTTTTTTCCCTGTCTGTATCCATTAAATTTCACTCCTGCCTGCATAAGAGGGAGGGAGGTGAAAGAGCACTGCTGAGCCCCTGATATGCTTGCTAAATATGTTTTTTATTGCTCAAAATCCAATAAATCTGATAAGGTGAAGGAGGCTAATGTGAGCAAGTCCTGCAGGCTAGAGGCCGGCCAGGATGCCACACTTGTGGTGCCTGGAGGTGACTGTGTCTGGGCTGGGAGGGACCCTCGTGCTGTACCTTTACTCCGTATTTGGCTTCCATTGGAAATGACATTTTTCTAGGTATTACTGGAGTAAACACTGTCTGACTGCTCTCCCCTCTCTGGAGGGGATGTTTGTACCCGGGGCTGGTTCCCATACAGGGCTTCCTTGGCAGCTTTCTGCAGACTGAGCAGATCAGTCTTTTCCTCACCACCTCAATCTCTTTTGCCATCCATTTGCAGCAGTACCTACCTTTGAGTCTTGAGTTAAGATGTGCAAAATGAATTTTGACTTTGGAAACATCAGATTTGAGATGATTTAAAGTAGGTTTCCTTCCAAGAAATTCAAATCTTCTGAAAATGAGCCCCACTTAAAAGAGCTCAGGCGGACATCTGAAGTCATGATGAGATTTGCAAGCACAGCTCAAGGTTGCCATAGTCCTCCTGGAGAACATACTGCGCTGTGAGCACAGCAAGCTCTCAGCCTTCTCCCTTTACCCCTCCCTCCTTTGCGAGTGAGGTGGACCCTCAACTTGCACCTCCAGGCCTGAATGTAGGTGCTTGAAGGGGATGAGTGCCTGCCTGGCGTTTCTTCGTGCCTCTCCAAGCACAGCTTGAAGTCTTTAGCAAAAATCTTGTTGTTTTCTTCTGCTCCTTTGTATGTCTACTTTTTGGACATTGCTTTGTACAGTTTCTTCAAATTACTTTTTTTTTTTTTTTTTTAAAGGGAGGGGGATAGGGAGGAAAACTAAGACACAGAACCAGAGAATGAGCTCAACCTGGGGCCCGAATTTTTAAAAGCCATTTTATTTTTGAGCAATAGCTTCCTGTGCTGGGAGTGTAGCTTTTGATACAGTATCAAATAGTGCTCAACAGCCTCCCTCTTGAAAGAACAGATGCTTCAGAGATCGCCTGAAGCTGGAGTCTCATGCAGTGAGAGACTCCAAATCAGCAGTTTCTTTGGGAGATTTATGCCATGGCTTCTGGCTCTAGTCCGTCCTTTTTCTTCTTTGCTTCCTCCTGAACTGACCTTACCTGCCCTGGCTGCAGTTTCACACCTTGGTGCGTGGCACGCTATGTCTTGTTTTACTGGGAGGTTTCTCTAAAGCCAGAGATCATTTAAGAATGTTATGTATATACAGACAATATCGCTTGCTCGTTGTCAGCCTGAGGTGTCACAATCTGCTCAGGGAGCTCACCAGCTTCCATCCCTAAATCCTCTGGCTTTGATACAGCCTCCGGGCTGGACCTGTGGCAAGAGCGCTTTGTATGTTTCTGGCAAGTCCTGCTGACAGTCTGGAGGGGATAGATTTTTAGACTGTTTTTTTTTTTTAGACAAACAAACCCACAAAAAGTTACTTGGGTAAAAATCTGATCAGAGCCGCGTTTCTCCTGACCTGCGGGGAAGCGTGGAGCTGGTGCAGCACTTCGCACCGCCCGGAGGTTTGGGAAGTCCCGTGTGCGCTGGCGCCGGGTGCGAGGCGGGCGCTTGTGCCGCACCTGCGGTGCCGAGCAACGCCGGCGTCCCGGGACCGCCGCCGCCTGGGCTCGGTTTAGAGCCGCGGAGGCGGCGGGAGGGGATGGGGAGAGGGGAACGGCAAAACGTGCC
>JAVJGI010000064.1:34794533-34831459 GCA_035590275.1 Ibycter americanus | reverse complement strand
GTGGCTGGGGGACCACCACAGGGGGGGCACAAGCGGCTGCTCCCCCGGCTCCTTCGCCGGGCTCGTCCAAAAGTTTGTCCCGGAGGAGGTGGCAGCCGGGCGCGGGGCTCCTGGTGCCTCCCTCATCCTTACTCTCTAGTGCCGGTACGGTTCAAGGCTGTGGTGGAGTAATGCGGTGTGAAATCGACCTGTTGGTCGGGATTTCGCCGTTGCCCGGTCGGAACGACCCCGGAAGATGGGGGGCTGCGTGTTTGCTGCGTTTGTTGTCCTCAGGTGTGAGGTGTGCGTGGGTGCTGTGGCTGGGCAGCCGGGACCGTGGCGGGGGAAGACCTCAGGGAACAGCGGGCTCTCTCCTTGACTGTCTTCTTCCCCGGCTTCTGACACCATCCTGCTTTTGCATTGATCGAAAACTACTTTCTAGCCGAGTTACTGCTCTCTACAGTGATAAAATGAAATCCCTAAACAGACTTGTATTCAGTAGAAAGTACCTCTGCAGAAATAAGTGGGTGGTTTTTTTCTCCTGAAATAAAATAACAGTGCAATCAGTGACAATATTTGATCATTGATTCTTAGTTCTGAAAAAAAAATAAATCAAGAAATCTTACACCAGCTATTTTGTTTCATAAAATGATGTGAAAGCCTGAAAAGTTCACTTCAGTGCTTTGCTGTTGGTGACTCAGGATCGCCCGGTGCGAGGCTGAGTGCAGGTTCGTGTAGGGAGAAACAAGCTGCTGGGGCTTTGCTCTGTGCACAGGCAAAGTTGGAGGGTTTGGGGTTGCTTTGTCCTCTCAGAAGGAGCAGCTGAACTGCGCGTCGTGTTAGCAAATTGTCAGTTGGGCTTTATCCAGTTAGTGCTAGGAATAAAAATCATGACTTGGAGCTGAGGCAGGAGGGGATTAAAGGTATAAATCTTCTATTAGCACTGTCATTTTTATATAGGCTGCATTACATTTCGTAGTGTGTAATTAGTAATGCAGAATGTCTGTAGGCTTGGGGACAAGGTGGGGACTGACCTGTGGTTCTGGAGACCAGTTGTGTAATGCGGAACTGTATCCATCACACCATAAGCGGCCAGTTAGTTCATGCTCAAATGGGCAAGGCCATGGGAAGTGATGAATTACAATTGCCCTGGCCCACTTCAAAGAGTCAGCATATAGAATGTTAAATTGCTTAAAACCATTTCATCCTCTCCAGATCTCTCTCTGAAAGTACGGGAGAACAGACAGCAGTGTGGTACTTGCTCTGGGAAGTATTCCCCTCTTACGTTTGGGACAGCCAATGCTAATTTTTCACCAACAGCAACATTTATTAAATTCATTTGACTGGACTTCTAAGCCAAAAAACCAACAACCACCACCAATATCAATATGCCATTGAAAAAAAAAGACCCAGATGAGTCAATAGTCTTCAGAAAAAGAGAACATGAATCAGAGCCTTCTAGACATGAGTCCGTTTTAAAACCAGCACAGTAATACTGATGCCATTAGAAAACTGTCTCGTTTTTCTGCTCCTAATTCAATGTGTCAGGTGTAAAATGTGCTTTATAAATAGTTTCAAGTGCTTCCATGCTAGGCAAATGGATGCTCCACGAGAAAGTATTTATGGCTGTAGATGAGCAGTAACTGCCCTATGGTAACGAGGCCCTCATATTGGAAATTACTTCAGAAATATGTTGTTAGTGACCAGAAAAACATAAATTGCATATTAATCGTAAATTGTCAAGAAACGGTGTTAGTTCCAGCAATTACGAAGATTCAAGAAAAAAGTTTACAGGAAAATTTTACACCAGCTGGAATGAGATCTATGAAACCCCTTCTTTTTTTACTTTTTGTTACTGTTTTATGTTTCTCTGCAACACATGAACCCATGACATCTCAGCTCCTCTGTGTTAACGATCAGCATAATGTTACTTCTCAATGTTTTTGGGATCAGCTACTCACTGCTCTCTAATGCAGCATAAACATTTGAATCCATCCACATAACAAAAAGTTGAATGATCCACTTGTTCAGCAAATCGAATCGTGCAAACTTTATCCATGATAGTTCCTGCTCTGAATCACCCTGGGACTGCAGGAGAACTGGTGCCCAGACGTGGGGACAACCTGTCCCTTTCTCACATCCTTCTTTGTTGAGGGAAGGGTACAACTTTTTGCATCCAAGAGCACTGAGAACTGAGTGTACTGCATCCCAAGTAGTTTTGGTGATGGAGAAACAAGTTGACAGATAAAGTCTAATATAAAGCAAGAAAAAAAGCCCAAAGATACCAAACCCTGTGGATAAAATGTAAAATCTCCTAATAAAGCCGCCTTTTAACCTCTAAGCCTTTTTACAGCTTTTCTGAAATGATTGCAAATCTTACCACCTTGCTGACACTACTATGAGTAATGATCTTTCACTCTGAGATGTGTACAAAAACTTTTAGGGTCTAGCTGGGAATGCTAAATACCTGCCTTCTTTCTGTATCATTAAGGTGTCGACTTCAGGAGCCCCCCCGCCCAGGGCAACACACCTGGTTTTATTCTTCACACCCTTGGCTCATCTTCTCAATATAGCAAGTAAATTAACTCTTCCAGTGGACTCTCCCTGTTTTTATGCACTTTCATGTTGCGTTGGTGGCCAAATTATTTTTTTAACATCCCCCACTCCCACCCCCAGCCCCCAACAGAGGAAAAAGTCTGTTAAAACATTGTTTGCCTTGTTTAGAGGAAAAAAAAGAAAAAAACACAACCCAGAAATAGAAAAGAATTATTGTCTTGGCTGGCTAGGGTCTGCCATTATAAATTCTTTCAAACCAAATATTTGTACTGAAATTATGGGGACCGCGGAACAGAATTACTTATGTCTTGCTCGTAATACGTTTGGGACTACAATTTGCACTTAAAAAAAAAAAAAAAAAGAGGAGTTAAGCTGATATTTCTGTGGCTTTCTACATTCTTTAATAATAAAACATACTCCACCAGATAATGACTCTCTGCTGTTATCAACCTAATATTGATCTGTGAGCTGGATCATGGAAGGAGTTACTAATTGGCATTTCAGAAGCACATAATTACTGTGTAATATAATATGTATGTTATACCCTTTTACTCTACTCTTCCTTCTTCCCTGCCTTCCTTTCACTTTTATTTATTCATTAGCTTTTAGATTGTAAACTATGAAACTGCAGATATATCCTCAGCAAAAATTCTGCAGCAAGTTTCATCAGCATCCAGGGACAGTATCAGGAATATTTACATTTCAGGTTTATTGTAGTAGTGTTTTAACACTTGCTAATTGATGAGTAGTGTTTTACTGATAGTTTTCTTATTTACAATCAGGTCGGGGAGCACATATTTAAAGGGGGTTTGTTGTGTTCCCTGTGGACTTACATGTGTGTTTACAGCAACCAAGGTGTTTACACCAAACCTGCACCTTAGCAGGAAACATCTGCCTGTTCCTGCAAACTGCCATACATGCACCTCCTCCTAAAGAGAGAGAGATACTAATATGTAGCTCCTCCTGTTCATAAAGGCTGGTCGGTAATACTTTTCAAGTTGAAACTTAAGGTAATTAGATCTTTAAATGCCCACAGGATGTGCACAAAACAGGCTTTGTGCAGGTATGGGAATCATTCCAATCTACTAGCTGTTTAGGAAATAAATCCCTTAAAACGAGAACAGCATTTCTGAAATCCATTACATCAAAAGCAAGTCACTCACAGATAATCTCAGTGTGTGTTCAATTATGAGTTATCCAGGATAATATGTAACAAAGGGCACAAGTAATACAGGGCTGTGTCATTGTTAGGAAGGCAGTCTATGGCAGCATAATGCAAAAAACCCAAGAAAAAGTGATAGATTTAAAAGTAGTAGGTTTGCATGGTATTTTGTTTAAGGCGTTAGATGATCAGAGCACTGCTGTGCCATGTAGAAGCACGTTTGTATTGCCACGTGAGGAACTGCAGCTCTGGGGAAGCGCAGCGTGGAGGTGGCAGTGGAGGCTGGAGGCAGGGTGGCGATGGGGAAGGCAGGTAGCTGTCATGCCTCTGAATGTGGCCATCTCAAAATGCATGTTTAGAACAAAGTAAATATTTTTATTTTCATAAATGCTGAGCAGATGTACAATGCCCTTGTGTTTATCCTGTTCTTGAGGCTCTGAAGGTGCGTAGTGGCCCATCAGGGGACGCCAAAGGTGATTATAACACTAATCAAAGAGATTGGCTTGAAGCATGATAGAAATGCCTTGAGACTTACTCCCTGGAAGCATCTGGGGGTCTTTTGCATTGCATCCTCATCATTTGCAGTTGCTTTATGTCCATTCTGGCAAACTGGTTTTGGTCACATTTGGGTTGAGTGGAGGTGCTGGTGTGATTTATTAGTATTTTCAGACCAAAAATACAGCCATGATGATACATATGTATGTATGGGGAGAACAGGCTGGAGGTCTCTAGATGGAAGTTTGCAGAACTAATCACAGCTTGTAAATCTTCACATTTCCACATCTTACCTTTCCATATTGTTTCAGTCTCCTCGCCAACATCTGTACTACCAGAGAATAACCAGTGCCTTTTCCTTTTAAAAACAACCCTTCCTTCATTGTAAGAAGATGCACAGTTACAAATAAACAGCTGCAGGAACGAGGAAAAAACAGTTTGAAATATTTATATATTTTCCTCTTCCAGTCTATGAAGAAACAATTGCTTTGTGTCAAAGGTAACATCAAGATTAGTTTTATTTAGGTGACTTTCAGTTGGTACCAATTGGAACAAAACCAGTATGGGTACACCCCCCCACCCCCCACCCTGACAAGTACTATTTTTAAAAAAATAAAGAGAGAGAGAGAAAGAAGGGGAAAGAGATGCTATCAAATCCCAAGTTCGTACTGTAAGAAGCGGCATAGCATCAGCATAGGTCTGATGCTCGGGCACAGTGTACCCCAGCAGCAATTGCCAGCACTGCTCAGCAGAGACAGGAATGACCGGGGTCATTCCTTGCAGGGGAGCACAGTTCCGTTGCCTGCTGTGAACCTGCCAGTGGGTTACGTTTGTTGGCTCTTCCTTGCCTGTACAAATTGTTACTATGCTTTCAAAACTTCCCACTCTTAATTCTCTGCCATTTTCATAAAACTTAAAAGCAAATAGCAAAAAGTGTAAATGTTGGGTACTTCTATATATATTTAAATATATATACTGATTCTGTGGTATACATATGATATATATAACCGTACACAGCAGTGTATTCTAATACATACACAATTTATAGCTTTCAGTTTAGTGATAATGCTAGGAATTTAGAAGGCAGTCACTTTAAAACTGATATAGGCAAATATGCATGAACATCATGGTAAATTATATTTAATAATAAGTTGGTACTTTCCTGGATTGTAATCACATAAAAATTTTCCAACTGCAAATCATTACTTTAAGAAATATGGCATTAAGTTCAATTCTCTTTGAAGCCACTTAAGATATGGGTCTGTGAGTGTTAGATAACACTTTCTTGAAAGGATATCACATCATGAGGAATTTAATCTTTCTCATTCTTTAATGCAAAACTGTTTTACTAAACGTGTGTGAAGATAATTTTGTGCTTATTTTGTTCAGTATTTCATTCTTAAACTTAGCATAATAAGATTTGCTTGCTGTCCACCACCTGAACATTGTTTTGGAATTTATTTAGGACCTTTCGTGTTTAAAGATTTTTATCTGAGGTCCTCAAATTGAATTATAAATGTTAAATTATGCAACATCCAGGCTAGTGATTGTGCTGTGTTAATCATTTGACAGTTTTTTGGATCCGTGGCTTTGACTCCTCATGTGTTGACAACACCCAATGTTACTGGCATTATGTGCCAGAAGCAAAGAATCATCTTAGGCACCTATAAATTAACCCCTATGACTTTTAAAAATGAGGCATCTGATAGTGGCAGAATGCCTCGGGGGCTTTTTGTTCCAAAGAAAGAGAATTAGACATGCAGGTTCATTACACTGTGAATGGAATTCAGAGTGATTCAAAGCAATATATGCCAACCCAGGGTACCTAAAGGAAGGCAACACCTAGAACCAGAGTCATCAGCTCAATTAAAGGCTCTCTGCAGTCCTAGGCTGTGAAGGTAATGCAACTGCTGCAGATGAGGGCATGTCTTATTTCATATTAAATTTAACCAGTAAAATAATTTGAGTGAATTGTGCTTTAAAATGCTTATTCCTCAGTGTTGACAGCAAAGGGAGCAGCAGCTAACAAGCGGAATGGTGGGCAGGTGCTGTGAGCATCTGTCTAATGGGTCTCATCTCCACATCGAGAGTGTCAGAGAGGGGGTGTGCTGGTGCCATCCTGGGGCCTCAAGGGAAGTGGGATAGAGTCCAAGGATATTTAAAGCTTGGTGTTAATGGTGCTGGTCTTGAGCTGCTGACATCTTCCCTGAGAATATATCAGAAAAAGAATCTGAAGTTTTAGTTTTGAAAGAGGGAGACGGGAACTGAACTGGTTTGTGGCTCCACAACACAGAGACGGTTGTTCAGCTTGAGTTTGTGTGTGACCTTATCGAGGGAAAAGCATGTGGAGGGTGAGCCCTGTGGAAATTTTAGAGAAAGTTGAGAAGGAAACAGAGGTGATAAAGGACACCGCGAGACAGTGACGGCAGCTTGGCAGGAGAAGGCAGAGACTCAGGAGTCACAGGAAGACGGGATCTCAGAGTGTGGCTGACTATTAAAAGGCAGCTGGCAAGTCAAGAAAGATTAGAATGGAGTATTGTATTTTAGCTTCAGCTAAAAAGACGTTAGTAGGGATATTGGCTGTTAGGTTAGATTACGTTGCTAGATCTGGCCAGTCACATTCAAATCGTTACAGAAAGTCACAGCCTTAAAGAGAAACCAAGAGACAGAGATACGCACTTTTACTGGGAAGTGTCCGAGGTGAGGTTTGCTGCGTTATCTCAGCGTGGCCCCCTAGAAACAAGTTAGCACAGTGTCCACAGACTTCGTGCTGGGGAAAAACCTCAGTGTTTTGCCTACATTAAATAGCTTTCTACCTCTAGTTTTATTTACTTTTTATCTATCTATCTGTTTGTTTATTTATTTGAAAGAGTTAGGTAATAGGGGAAAGAAACCTGGAAAAACATAAACACAGGGTTAGTTACAATTGGGTCCCTTGATTTGTGTAGTAAGATAGAAACAGTAACAAAAAAAAAAAAAAAAAAAAAGCCCAAACCATGATTTTTTTTTAAAAGTTAGGACAATAATTATGCAGTTTTTTCCCCTTTAAAAAAATGTTGGGAGCATACAAAGATAATATTTTGGTAATCTTTGTCTGAATTTAGCTACCTGAGCAATAATAGTTTAGCACTGAGAGGCAATGACAGTACACAGGTGTTAAATCCTTAGTCTTTTCAAAATTATAAGTTGTTTTAAATGTGTTCTGTAATGTTTTAATTGATATAGCTTATAAAAATGAATATTCCAATAATAATAATCCTATTATTTTTTGCAAAAGCTGAGCTGCCTTTGTAAGTAAGAGATTTCAGGTATAGTAAGCCACTGACATTTCTGCTCACAAATTTCTAAGAACTTTTACACAATTGTGGAGAAAATTAAAGCTATTTGCAAGCTGCTGTGATTTACAGTAGCGAACATCAGCATGGAAAAACTGATGGTATTATATTAAAGTACAATACTTAGGTTGTTTTATTTTCCTATAGCTTGAGAAAGTTACAAAATATTAGCACTTAATATCAAATTTGCTTTAAAGTTTGTATGATTAAAAAGATGAACTTTGTCTTCAAAGGTGGGCCTGTTCTTTAAGGTGGTAATCCTGTTCCTTCTGCTGCTGACTCCTGGGCAAGTGCCGTGTCTGACCCCTTCAGTGATCCTAATTCTCCTTTGCGCTAATTGTGCTTTGCCCAAGGGCAAGTCCCTGGCTGGCAATGTGTCCAGCAGTTGTTCATCAGAGAGCACTGGTTTTCATCTGTAGGTGTGGTAGGTAGAGAGTTTTCTGACCTTGTGGATAAGTGAGACGCAAACATTTTCTGTGCAGATGACACTGGCACCTGCTGAAAGATTTTCATGGGGGAAGGAGAAAGCGGGGGCACATGCCTGTGCCCAGTGGTCACACTGGTGACTGTAAATGCTCCATTTATGCTCCTGCATAAGGTGGGGGAATTTCCTAGTCAGGGGAAGGTACCGAAGCTTTGCGCCAAGATGTCGAGCACCGTGTGATTCAATACACCAAAGTCCATTAAGCTTAAGGGAAACTGATCTCCAAAACCATGAGATGTCAGTGGTGAGGGCTAAGTGCCCCTCCTTGTGCTCTGCTGGTGGGCAAAATGATCGGTCAGTGATCTGGCAACTTGGTGTGTCTGATGCTGGATTTGCTCTTCAGTACAGCAATCAAGGCACGAAGAAACTTTATTTAAATAATATATAGTGGTTTATTGGTCTTTATATTTTTAAAGCTGTGGTTTCAGCAATGTAAAGGGAAGTGTCTATCCCTTTGCTTAGTTTTCCCTGGATATTAGATGAATAGCAGGTTTAGATTTTGAAATAAACTTTTTTTACTTTGGTAAAGCAATTGCTTAGGCAGGAAAATTCCTGACTTCCCAATTAAGCAATTTATCTAAAAGAGATCTTTTTTCCCCATCCCTTTAGAGCATTGAACACTTACTCAGCTCAAAAGCTGCATCAGTCTGCCAGCGCGGGATTATTGCCACAAACATTTCTCTTCATATTTGCTGCAGAGATGACCTGCAGACATGAGCATCATGATAAAAAATAACTTTTATAATTCCTTGCGTGTGATGACTGAGAGCCAAAACCTGCCTCTGTTTTCCTTTTTTTCTTCCTGCTGGCTAGAGGAGGGGAGCAGGCACAAGACCCAGTGACAGCTGCCTGATGGCCCATCCATCCCCTCGCCCGGCCCTGCTGGCTCCTTGGGCTCAGGCGGTGGCTGGCATCGCTTTGTAGCTGCGGTGGGTCTGGCTTTGCCGTGTCCCCGTCTCTGCTGCACCATGGGAGCACGGGCGCGCGTGGTTTCCTCAGCCTTCAACACTATGGGCTGTTTCTGAGCAGACACAACCTGGCGTCCTAAAACCTGAACTGGGGCTGGTCCCACTGAATTGCAGGCAAGACTTTGGGCTTACTTTAGCTTTTTGGATAAATATGGGGAAGGGAGGAGACTTTTTGTTTTTCTCTTTAACCAGTTTGCCCATTGTCAGTATAAATAAGTTTGGACATGTTCTGAGATTACCATTGCAGCTTCTGAATGCTGAAGGGGATCAACCCCCCAAAGCTTCTGAGGTTTCCCATCGCTCACATCTTACCTGTACAAACAAATCCAGTGTGTGTGGCGCAGAGCAGCATGATAGCCTGTTTATTCAGTCTCTGCCCTAACCTTGCTCCTCCGTGAGGTTGGAAGGAAATTGCTGTGCTTCTGCGTTGGCTCCTTGTGGGACATATTATTTTCTGCTGCTTGTAAGGATCCTTTCCCCCTGTCTCCTGCTAATCCAAACCCATAAAAGCATCTTAGCAGCGCTGGAATGATTGACTAAAGTTTTTCTTGCTGTAATTTATACGCTTATGAATAATTACTTAGTTGACCTTTTTTTTGTGTGCAGGACACAAGGTCTAACGGCTGGAGCTAAAAACTGGAAAATTGGAGTCTGGGATAGGCTCACAAGCTCTGTTACCTGGGGTGGTAACAGTGTTCATCCAGGGAGGGATCCTGCACCTGTTTGATTATGTTGAGTTTTTCCACTGAATTAAGGCAAACTCTTTCAGATAACTGTTTCTCTTTTGGAAGTGGGAGGAAATTTTCTGCTGATTTACCACACTGACTCAGCTCGCTGGAAGGTCAGAGTAACCTTAGCAGCGCGGCGAGGAGAGCCGAGGCCTCCCGCTTTCTTTTCCTTCGTGCTGTGGTGCAAGGAGTTTGGGGCTTTGCATTTCCTTCTGAGTGTGAGTACTTGTGCGTTATTTGCATGGGAGAGTCATGAGTAAGTGAACGACCCGACCATGGCATGAAATGAGATTATACCAGCTGCTGGACAGACGGGAGGGAATCGACTCTGGCTTAGTCCCCGTGTTGCTCTGCTTAGCCAAGCCTGAGGCAGCAGTATTTTTGGGGGAAAAGGGAGGAAAAAGAGAAAGGATGACAAGTGGCAGGAAAAAACTGAGTAACAAGAGGAAGAAAAGTTAATTCCTCAGAGCTACTCTGGTGACCTCAGGAGGCATCTCTGTTGATGGCACATCATACATAGCTGGCTTGTGTGTGCACCTGTTAGACTCGGTTTGATTTTTTTTACTTTCAACTCTAAGGTGATAGGATTGTGCTCATACAAGAAATATTTTCAACTAATTTTTCACATAATATTTTCTGACTTCTGGAAGTCAGAAGGGATTTGTCTGTTAAAGACCAAATATATGCTACCCATGACTCTCTTTCCCTGTGATAATTTTTGAGCAGTGAATTCCCCGTAGTTGCCTTCAGTAAAATCTCAGTTTCCATCCATGAGTACTTATTTTTTTGTATAGATTTAGCCTGGAGTTTGAAAAATCTCAGTTTTATAATTCAACAGCTGTAATGTGTTTTCTGGGAACATTAATGTCTCTGAAACTTGATTATGCAAATATTTGCAGAGGGCAAACAAAAGCTCAGCAAAAACAAATCCATAAAATAATTAAGAAAATATTGGTGTTTTTCTGTTTTTGTAGTAGTTGCTCCTCTCTAAACATTCCCCAAGCTCTCTGGATGCTTCTTTCCTCTCAGTGATTCAGAAGTCTCTGGTAACACTAGTTGCATGCCAAGTGAGGTCACATTTACTGGAGAAACCCATCAAGCAGCTGATGCCATTTTAGGATATTTTTAAGAAATCTTTGGCAATGTTTTATAGTTTCAAATAACCTTACCAGCATCATCAAAATTATGACACTAAGCACTGTTCAGGCTTGAGGACTCTTAAGGAATGAAGAAAAAGAATTTTAGATGGCCATTGAATTTAGCCCCCCTGGTTATTGGTGCGCAGCTGTGTTTTTCAGCATCTAGTACTTAAATACCAAGTGATTGACTTGGTGGTTATGTGCTATGAAAGATACGTATTTCATGAATTATGATTAAAGAGCTCCCCCCCCACTTCTTTTCTTTCTGTAAGAATTTTGGATTTTCCACTTGTTTCTTGTCATACATGTTGGTTTGAAATTCTGTAGGGTCACTGTAGCAATCCTGAGGTAGACGAGTTAAATTTGGACTGAGCTTCAGACACGTTGAATCAAGCTGTTCATGTATCCAGAGCATCAGCCGAAGCCTCAGGTAGGGCTGCAGTTGCAGTGGGGAGCTGCCAACCTGCGAAAGTCAGGTGGTAGGGGGAACCGTGTCAGGTCGTAAGACATAACATGGGAGCCCTTCTTTGTCTTAGGTGATAGTTTTGGAAGTGAGACACTCGTTCTCTACCTGGCCTTGTGTTCCTAGTGCAGCTCTGTAATTTCTGTACTGGATTGAAGCTGCACAGAATAAATGTATTTATAGTTTCAGGCAGTGTTCAGAATAAGTGTTATGCATAAAATTGCTTGCTAAAGGAACTCTCCTGATGCTGCAAGAGAGCTGGGCCAATAGAGAATTTGGGTCACCATACCTAAGAAGATTTCTTTAATTAAAACAGCTTTTATAGAGCTTATTTGCATTTTTTACATGGAATAGTTGAAAAAGCTTTTAAGTTTCAACCAATCTATCCCTTTCCTCCTGAAACATATTTTTATAGCTCCAAATATAAATCATTTAGCAACAAATTCTGATAAAGAAAAAAGTCGTCATTGCAGGATTTTCAAAAACTTGTTTCTCAGGTTGAGAAAGGTTTATAAACATGTTTTTTTTTCTGCATGTGTCACCCTCTGAGTAGACTATGTACAAAGCCCTGCAAAATAAGCTGGCATGGGTTACATGCCATGGAAATAAAAAAGAACGAGTTTGAATGAAAAAAAAAATTGAGACTGAAGATTTTTATGTTTCATTTTTAAACTGTAATCAAAAAAAGTACTGTATACTCTTATTTGATGGATGCTGCACACACTGTGAAAAAAATGCGTTGCAAGATTTTGGAAAAGTGCCTGCAACTGATACAGTGGTTTTTGGACAGAATTTTATTTTTTATGGTACAGTATTTTTAAAAACACTAACAATTCTCAAGCCGCCTTCTTGTTCAGCTCAATTTTTTTTTTTTTAAGAGCAATGCAATGTGGTCATTATTTTCCGGTATTTCTTCCACGTTGTTACTGTGGAGAAAGCAGACAGTACCCCACAGAGAAACCCCACAGATCAGTCTTTAATGATCTCTAGATTTAGAGGAATGAAATTACTCACATTACAGTTTAGCACAAATATTGGCTTCTATTTAATAACTGCTTCTAGTGATGACCTGTGTGATCATGCACACCTACACAATCAGCATTTATATTTTAACTTTTTAAATTAAAATGTTGACTACCTACTGGTACAGAATATATAGAGTATGTGATAATGTAAGAGTTCTCCAGAAAGTGCTATGAATGTTTGACAAAGTCTCATAATGTCAAAGTTTAAATTATTGAATAGCTACAATTCTGCTGTAGAAAGTGCTGTGTAGATTAATAGATGTAAAAGGAAACATGTTCCAGATGAAGTAGCTGAGTATATCATCTAAGTGGTTGATAAAGTAGCTAAATTACTGTAAACAAACAATAAAATGTCTTAGAGAAAATATCTCTGAGAAGTTGCATATTGGAAGAGTAAAAAGATAAATGCAAATTGTAAATATATAAAGGGGAAAGGCTGCATGGCAGTTTTTCGATGTAGTATGTAGGTTCTCTTGGCTATTTGTCTAATAAAGTCGGTGTTCCTCAACAGTAATGAGTGTTCCCTCTGACACGGAGTAATGCATAGCAGATGACAGTCAATATAAGATGGATTCAATCTATTTCTGCCATTAAAGACTTCTAATGGAAATATTTCTGGGCATTGTAATACGAAAACGTTCAGTAAAAGTAAAATGTTGAGACTGTATACATCATTAGTCAATTATAAGCCATCTTAATGCATAATGGAGTGAGAAATCAGAGTCCTGCAATATTTGTTTCATTAGCGAGCCGAGTCCTGCAGAGTATCAATTCACTGTACACCACGCAACCAGCTTTGTTTGTTTGTTTTTTTTATCTTTCATGGTTTTCATTTCCAAGAAAATATCCAGGCTGGAACTGATCACCCTCTACTCCTGAGGCTGAAGATGTCAAATAGATGGTTTTATGCCAAAGGTATTTGTGGAAGCATTGAAGTTCTTCTCTGCCAAACAGTGGCTAAATGCCATCAGCAGCAGAGATGACTGGGAGTTTTCAAGATGTAGCTAAGGTAGACCTGTGTTGTAAAATAGTCTGTCTTACTTAACAGAGCACACCTGGAGTACTGTGTCCAGCTCTGGAGCCCCCAGCACAGGAAAGACATGGATCTGTTGGAGCGAGTCCAGAGGAGGCCACGAAGATGGTCAGAGGGCTGGAGCAGCTCTCCTGTGAAGACAGGCTGAGAGTTGGCGTTGTTCAGCCTGGAGCAGAGAAAGCTCCGGGGAGGCCTTACAGTGGCCTTCCAGTACCTAAACGGGCTTATAAGAAAGATGGGGACAGACTTTTTAGTAGGGCCTGTTGTGACAGGACAAGGAGTAACTGTATTAAACTAAAAGATAAATTTAGACTAGATATAAGGAAGAATTTTTTTTATGATGAGGGTGGTGAAACACTGAAACAGGTTGCCTGGAGAGGTGGTAGATGCCCCAAGCCTGGAAACATTCGAGGTCAGGTTGGACAGAGCTCTGAGCAACCTGATCTATGTGAAGATGTCGCTGCTTATTGGAGGTTGGTTGGACTAGATGAGTTTTAAAGGTCCCTTCCGACTCAAACTATTCTATGATTCTATGAAAAAGGTGAAAAGTAAAAGTACTAGCAATGGCAGCAGAGTTGGCAATAATATCCCCTCTTCGCTAATGAGAGGCAGTGTGGAAGAGATGGAAGAATTTGTCTTGTGGGATCGTACCTTACTTTGTGCTAACTTTTTCTCTTTTTATTTTTCATCCTACTTCCAGTGGAGAACTCTCATGTAGATCAAAAGGTAGTGGTAATGAGCTGAGCTAATGAAGCTTTCAGAAGAAAAGAGGAGGAAAAGAGATAAAATACTCTAACTGTTTTCGGTAAGGGGGCTTGCTTAAAAATATTAAATTTGTGATTCTCAGTGGTTTCTCCAAAATGATGCTTAAAAAAAGATGCTAAAAAGTTTCTAAGAAAATGAAGATAGTAAGAAGCAATACTAAAATTACACTGATAACTCTTCTAAATTCAGTGTTATTTTATGTAACTAATTTATTCATTATGATTTATGGAGAACACTGATGGCTAACAAAGCTAGATAATAGACTGGTTTTACCTTTTTAATAAGAGACTGAATCCCACAATCATTATTTATTCAAAAGTTCTTCTTTTCAGAGGTTTTCTTGCATGTGTTTTCCTTAGTCAGGTCTGTGATATTTAAAATTTTCTGTAGGTTTTACATTTTCAAAAATTTGCATTTTAAAAAAACACATGAAGAAATGGTCAGATTCTTGCCACATGCCAACGTGACGAACAATTAAGTGCTAGTAATTCCCTTTCACGATGGGCATTGAGGCAAAGGAAACTTAAATGTCTTGCACAAGGCTGCTGAGGAATTAAGTGTTAAAGATGATGAGACCTTGAGGATTTCTATCTCTTTTCAATACCCAGCTGAAATGCAGCAATATTCAAGAGGAAAAGTACTGACATAACCATTTGTAAGAACCCTAAGAAAAAAGAGAATCAGAAGATGAAACTCAGCCAAATGAAGGAGCGCCCCATTTCAACCCATCCTTTCCACTAAGTGACAACTCCCTGGTCAGCAGAGACTCATCAGGTGTCTCATCCAGGTGGAGAGCATTTTAATCCGTAGCATAATTGCTCATTCATCCTAGTTATCTGTTGTGTGTATTACCCAATAAATAATGTCTTTTTTCCTCTTACACTGTGTATATCTGACTTTTAGTCTCTTTGCTCATCGTAATAGTCGCCTGAACAATGTGACCCAGAGAAGGAGCTCTGCACATCTTTATATGATCAGTCTCTGAATCCCCAGTCTTGTTCCTGTTTAAGAGAAAGTGGCAGAAGTCCCATTGATTTCTAAGAGGATGAAGTCACTGGATAGGTGAGTTCTAAATTCTCATATTAAAATACAATAATGTTATTTAAGTAAGGCAACTGCCTCTTAGATACCTGAACATGGAAGGACCGTTGGTGGGCAAAGTATATAAAAAATACCTCCAAAGTCTGAACTGGAATGACCTCTAAAGCTTCATCTAGAATTTAGTATTTGCTGCCAAGTTTTCAGGTATCCTATGAGCTAGGTCAGCCTTAGGCCCTCAGACAAGGTATAGTAATAATCGTGCTGCTAATGTATTTTTTGCTGTTGCTGTTTCCCGCAATATCACCAGACACGTCCATTTGCCAGTGGCGCAGCACCCATGAGGGAAGAGGTGCCTCTGGCCCAGTTTCCTCCTATTTGCATTCCTTAGCAAGAGCAGAGAGCTCTGCTGGGGCAGCAGTGGAAGAGCAGTCTGTGTGTGTGGGAGAAGCTGGAACAAATGCCCTTTGGGATCACGTACTTTTCATTTACTACTGTGTTGAGAATTGTTTATAAACGTTCCACTTTCAAATTACCACTTCCTTCTAATTTCCCATTTTGATTTATCTTTGGTCTTCATCAATAACGGTTTTGGCAATCCAGATTATTTCACTTTATTTCCCTAGATACTTTTTATGGCTTGCATTTAAAAAAAAATACCCCATTGAATAATGTTTAACATTTATGCCTAGCTTTCTTGAAGATGAACGTAAAAAATTACTGTGGCAGTTCTGTGTTCAAAGTACTGCTTGGTTTTTTTGTATTTCAGCCAGGATTTATATTATTCGAATTCACCTTTCCTAAAGAGATAGAATGATCTAAAATTTGGAGGAAATATATTCTGTAAATAAGGAATACTACTATGAATAATTTTTAATTATCTTTGCGTTGCCAAAGTAATGAACTGATGCAGTTATGATCTTCATTGCTGTGTGAAGAACAGAACAGGGATTCAAAATATAAGCAAGCCCTCTAATGAAAATCTTTCCTGTCCAACCACATTTGATTGATTTGCTTGTCCTTCAGTGAGAAATAGCACAGAGCTGGAAAATCCATCTGGCTCCGTCTCTGCTGAAGGAGTCTGAGTTATGTTTCTTAATAATGTAGCTTTGTATTTAGTGGCGACTTACAAAGATTTTGGCTTTCTTTACCTGAAGGCAAGATATGATCCAAGTTGTCTGATCATATGAAAGCTGGTGGTGTTGAGTGTAATCAACATGCATCAAATGATCTTATTAGGCAACTTCATAGTACAACTTTCTTGAGGCTGACTCTAGGGCTTACTGGATACATCATTTCTCTGTAGAATAGAGAACGTGCTGGAGGAATATACAGCATGTATAATGCATGCTGTAGTAGCATGCTGATGAAATGTGGATGAAATCAAATAGTAAAACTGGAGTAATTGTTGAAATCTGCTGCAGATGCTGAGTGTACTTGATAAATAACTACTAATAACCAGAGTAAAACCAGTTTTGTTATGCATATGCTCAGAAGAAGTTTATGTTTTAAAGGGAAGTTCAAGTATGTCTGGATTTTTCTCAGGTTTCCGTAGCAAGCCTGCACTGCAGCTGCTTTGCATTGCTGTTTTGCTCTACTGTTTTGTTGTTTTGGAGCCCTGCTGGGAAGGGGGACGTGCTGCCCAGTGGCTTTTTTGTGCTCTGATGAACTCAGTTAATCAGGACTGGGTAGGAACACACAGAAGGTTACGCTGGCTTGGTTGATGTGTGGTGACTGTCAGCTGCTGGAATGGGATCACATCTGACCATGGGTTTGTACCCTTTGTTACATGATTTCAAAACTGTTTTTGGAAATGTGATTGTGCTGTTAATGACTACACTGAGAACAAGTTTATGGTCTCTCAGCTATGGCTGAAAGACTTCTTGAATGTTTAAGCACGTTAAATTCACACAAAATAATGGGTGACTTAATGATTTAGTGTGATGATAGGCAACCCCCACTGATCTTCTCCTCCTTAATCCCATTTGAGTAGGTGGCTCTTGGACAGTTAGGACTAGTAACATGCCAATGATTATGTCAGTTTTAATGCCAGCTTCTAAATTTTATTTAATTACTGTGAGGTTCACTTTAGGTTTCTGATCCAATAACATTTTAGTAATTAGTGACCTAACAGACATACAATACTGCAACGGTCATTTTGATGAAGATTTTGTTGGTTAAAAGACCAGGCACTCCTGCTGTAATTAAGTGTGACTGAAAATGGAGGACCAGTGCAGGCAGGGGAAGAGAGAAGATTTTGCTGCTTTAGATGTGTGCTGGTGAGGCAACTAGGTCTGTCAGCCAGAGGGAAAGGCAGCTAGTGAGATGTCCAAGGAGAAGGAGTAATTCCCATGAGCAATCAAGACCTTTAGCCCCTTAAAGAGCAGCTGATAAGATTTACCTGTTCTTTGGCTGAGGTCTCCTCTGGAGAGATCTCCTAGGGCTGGAAGGGACCCAGGATAGGTCTCTTGAGAGAGCTGTAAAGGCCATTTACACCTGCAGCTAAAACCACAATGCTAAAAGCAGTGTTTGTGTGGGCAGGGAGTGATTAAACTGGACTCTTCCGCATGGACTCCTGGCCCCTGAGGACATTTCTTACACAGCTGGAAAAGGCTGCCTTGAAGTCTGGGATAGTGATGGGGCAGAGCTGAAGGTGTAGCTGCAAGCTCTAGGAAGGAATCACTGGACTGAAATGTCACGTCGTGTTGCTAAACTGGAAATTTGCAGAAACCTTTCTAAAATACATTTATAATAAATCCCCCATATCTGTGAGAATTAAGAAGTTGCTAGTTTCGATGAGTAGTTTTGTTCCAAAGAAATTCTGTAGAGAATAAAATGAAGGAAATTTTCTCATTTTTTGTATTAATACTTCAGTTAAATATTTATAAACAGAAGCTCTGTGTTTTACTTTGAAGCCAGACTGTTTCTTATATATGTGTTGGTGTCCAAATCTGTCACTATAATATCCTAAATCCTTGCATTAGGTTTGCCAGTTCACAAGCAAAATAAAGTTTCTACATCAGATGTTTCTTTGAGACACAGAAGATATTTCCTTGATGTTTTGGGTTATTTTAAATTTTCTGCAATGCAAATTCTAGATATAGTCTTACAGAAGGCTAAATTAGCTTGCAAAACAGAGGTCATATCAAAGCTAGTGTAGAGCTGTAGCTTGCTGGCTTTTTGTTTTTCTAAGTAAAAAATCTTCAGAAATGAGAACTCCTTCAGCTCAAGAGTTCGTACAGTAGAAATTGCTGAGGCTTCTCTATTAATGTGGTGATAGACTTCCTTTCTTTCTCTTTCCTTGTAACATTTTTACCCAGATGATACAATACAAAATTTGCTATAAATTAACAATATAAAAATATACTTGATTGATACACCTCTCTACATTTTCCAGAAGGAGCTGTAGCATTTTACAGCAGGACCATCTTCTCTGTGGATGAAAAGCTTTTCAGGTTCAGGGTTGTTGGCTGTGGTACAAAACAGCGTAGCTAATGCAACGAAACAGAGTCAGCACATGGCATGGCTTCCTTCTCCTGACAGGGCATATGCCAAAAAATATTAAAAAATAAAAAAAATAATGCAAGCTTTTACACTGTGTGTGAACAAATAGTATTCCACTGGGTTCTACCATGTATGTTGTTCTGAGGAGCAACATTTGAAAGAAAAAATGCTGGTTTGGCCCATCTGAGGGTCCTGAAGGTCCAAAGAATAAGTATTTCTCAACTTGTCTAGATTTAAAGATATTTAAGGAGGGGAAGAGGGAAATTTGAGATTCATTTTAATGAAAAATATTTTCAGAGCGCTTGTATAGTTTGCATTTAATCTTAACTTTAGAACCACAAGTTTTCTGTTTTTTTCTCTAAAATAGAAATGGAACTTTAAGTAGAAGTACTCATGCTTTGCACAACCATATACTGTCATATTTTGCAATCTCTTTGTCTTGAACTGAGGTCAAATTTCACGTGCTAATAATGATAAAAAGATTCAGATTGTGGAGTAAAGTTGATCAGTAACAGCTGATTTTGGTAACCAAGTGAAGACTTCAGAAAATGTTATTTCAGAATAATTTAACCAATTCTTGGGAAAAAAACTCACCCAACAAATGAAGAGTAATTTGGAGGAGAATTTGTTGTTAATATACAGTCTTACATAGGAGCTAAATGCAACAGAATTTGTCTTAAGTCTAAAACCCTTTACATGATTCACTGGAAGGTTCGATACTGCCTTCTCTTTCAGTCTTTAAGCTGATATGAGCTCAGGAAAGACTGACAAGCATTTACTTCATTAGTGATCCCCCATGTGCTTCTCACTGCTAATTTTCAGAATAATGTGACTCCAAAAACTTATACTTATCTGTTGACCTGGAAGAAGAATAAAATACGATGTAAATATATGTATGCAGGGAAAATCACATGGGAGACAGGCATGTTTTGAGTATGTACTATTCTAATAACACTTTAAGGCAGGAGTAGTCTGTAAACTTTACATTTTTGAAGACTTAGAGATTAAAATGCTGCAAAAATTAAACTTTTTGCTTTGTTGTAAGGAATAAGAAATCTCTAAGCTGGTTTTGTATGTGAAACTTAACAGCCCCCCCTCCCCCCCCCGCGCCCCCCAACTTAAAGCAATGGGGAATGGGGGATGTTGAGACATTTTAAGCGTAAATAACTAAATACTCATTCTTTTTCCATCTGCCTAATTTGTTACAGTTTGTAGATTAAACAGGTGAGCAGCAGAGGGTTTACAGGCCTTTCCAGAAGAGGAGCAGAAGGCAAAACCCCCTTTGGAGCTTTGAAAATGCCAAGTACCTTTTAAAGAAAAGACAGTCTTATAAAAATTTATTTTACTGAAAATGGTGATAAAAGACCTAATGTGCAGTGTGTAAAGCAGCTAGTTTTGACATTAAAGATTCAAAACAAATTCAAAACACCATAAAATTGTAGTGCTTTTTAAAATGTTAAAAGACTGACATTTTCCTTCCTCTGTCTGGGGCTGTCAGAAGTTTCTGAATCTGATTTCTAAAACTCTTGCTACTGCCTTACAGTGTTCACAAATACATTTGCTTAATGGGAGCCTCTGAGGATTTTTCTTGGAGATAAAAATGATGTTTTCTTTAGATTCAATCTTATGGCAGCCCTGTAGATATTTTTGGTTAGTTTCTCATTGGAAACTGCAGACTTAAAAATCTGGAAACAACACTTAGAACTCCTCTTCTAAAAATGATGTAATTTCCAGTTTCCAATGAGGAATTAACACCAGTATTGGATTAATTTGGTCTGATTTTTTCCCTTCAGCTGGCTACTCAAGATGGCTTGAATAGGTTTATGACAGGAGCAGTTGCTGGTGCTTCAGCTGTATCAACTTCAGCCAAACCACCACATCGTGGTGCAGCCACATGTGGTCTCTGTCTGTTGAGTGTCAATTGAAGAGCCTTGGTCTAATTCTTGATGTACGTTAAATTAGTTAATTTGAGAAGTAAATAATACTTAAGAAAAATTGAAAAAATAAGTATCCATGCATTGATCTGGAGTTTGCTCTTCTGAGATAAGAAAATTCATGTAGGTTAGTCTTGGAAAAAGAGGAACCTCCTACACTGCCAAGTACTGTATCAGTATATGCAGTGAAATGCAGATGGTTGAAATATTCCATCAGAAGCATCAAAAATTTTCAACAGCAACAGAATTTGTGTAGAAGCAGCTAATACAGCCATGGCTGTAATGGACATGTTTTTGGGCAGTCCTGTGTTACTACTGAGTAGCTGTCCAGGAAGGCAAAATTGAGGGGACATTTCTTAAGCTGATTAAGAATGACATACACATAATCTTTAATAAGCTATTAATTAGAAAGATGCCTGTGTTTACAGTCTCAACAGATAGTACAAAACTGCGCTCTGAAATATCTGCTTATGCATGAGTAGCATAGACAGGCTGAGCTGGAGGCAGATAGAAACCACGGGCACACAAATCCCCCAGCGTTTGAATATATGCAAATAATGCATTAGCTTTCCACGAGGAATTTGTGGTGAAATTAGCATCCAGGTCACCAAACTGCATTTTTTTTGTCCCAGGTTGATCTGCTCATGGAGAAGAGAGGTAGCTTGCCCCATGCCGCTCTGTGGAAGGCTGTTATTAGTGATTACAACTTTCATGTCTTTAATTATGGAGATACTTTAATTCAATCTGATACAAAATGAACTTAAGGCTTTGTGGATTCTCATTTGTGCTTTTTTAAAAGCAGGGTTTCATAACAAAGCCTGAAATTTAGTTCACTGTGAACTTTCTAGAAGTTGCCAACTGTCACTGAGTTTGGGACCATTTTTGACAAAGACAGTTCATGACTTTCTGCGAAGCCACATGAGAATTTGAGGTTTTGGAGGAGTTCCCTCATACTCATTATTTTATGTCAGGGGGGAAAGCCCACAATATTTATTTTTTTAGGTTACTTTTTTTTTTATCCCAAGTCAATAAGTGCTTCTGTCCACAAGGACCCTCCAAAATTGACAGTTGGTATCTACAAGCTAAACAGCAAAGAAAATATAGGTATGGAAAGTGATTTATGAAGATAAGTGGATCGATTGCAAGGCCAGAAATACGCTTGTGCTACATACACTACTTTTTCTCCACTGTCTCTTCCAGTCCAAAGCCTTTGCTGAACTTGGCTGTCTCTTGACTCAGATAGTTTTAAGCAGTACTGATGTTTATTATATATAAATAATGTGTAATATTACAGCATTATATTGACAGCTGTCTAATTTAAATAGAACTCACTGGTTAGTGTGCCTTACTGTAGAAACATATGCACATGCCATTCAAGTTAGATACGGGACTCCACAGTAACAGGGACTGCACATGGAAAAAGAAAGAGATGGTCCCTGCTCCTGAAGAGCTTGCCGTCGAAGACAAGAGGGGTAGGATTGAGCTGCCTAGACATGGGTATTCAGTGTCATTTAAGATAGCCTTGGGTATCTGAAATATCCCTTTGGTTGGCACATATGACATTGTGCCTACAGGAGACCCATGTCCTTCTGGGACATCAGCTGGAGGCCAACCATGAAACCCCGAAGGATATAAAATAACCCTACAGACATGTTTAAGATTCAGGTTTACTCCAGGGACATCCTGTGTATACATTCAGAGGGAGGTGTTGGCAAGAAAACAGACATCAGCTAAGTATAGAAGTCGTTTAAATAACGTCAAGTAGTAGGTGTTACTACAGGGTAAAGTTTTAAAGAACAATGTGTCCTTCAAACATAGCTTTGTATGTGTTTATAGGGAGATGTCTGGTGAGGGAGACAGTACTAATTTATGTGCAGAGTCGTAATGCATATAAGCAAAAAGATTTTCCTAAATGCAGTTGAATGGCATTATCATGTAGGGCAACTGATGCAAAATAGCAATCTGATTAACTTCCTTTGGTCTTGCGGCATTCAGTATTGATCTAACACAAAAGCAAGAGCCAGATAAAGAACAGCACTGAGTTAAGTGACTAGTATAACTCATCCTCTTAGTTAACCATTTCAGGAAAGAAAAAAGTGCTTATCTGGAGCCAAAGCTGCAACTGTCTGTAAATTGCTTAAAGAAATGCCCTTGGTGCAACCCTTAGGGGCATGTACTTGATTTTACTTAAAACATGGATGCTTTGAAATGCAAAAAACATACCATAGCATAAAAGTAATTTTAGAACAACATAACTAAAGGTACCCAGATATTTATTTTGCTGTGGTCAACAATGATATTACACGCTGCACCCCTATTGCACCTGCCAGGCAAGATGGAGAAACAGTGATGGATGGGCTTGTTGAAAAATGTCAAGAAATGAACATATAAATTATTAAGGGTATTTTCAGTGCTTTCCTTTGAGGGTCTTGCTTCAGGAGGGAAATCTAGGTTTCCTAAGCTACTTGAGAAGAGTGAGAAATCAAAACTGTGCTTGGAGTGAGGGACTACCTACAGCTAGCTAATGGAGCTAATTAGGATAAAAGGGTTTTCCTTGACCATCCCTTTAGAGCTGGTGGGAAGAAGCATTCCGTTGCCATCCAGAGACCTGACGACCAGCCAGACCAGTGCTTTTTCTTAGTAAATGAGTTCTGAAGAGGAAACACCTACAACTTCATTTTGCAGGTGCTGAAATCCTATTTTGTGAATGATGCGCTATGCTGGGCATGCTGCGTGACATGAGAACCATTCCCTGTGGTGGGGGTCAGCAGGGCTACATCCCTGCTGAGTCCCATGTTGCTCCTCAGATGGGTCTGTCTCTTTGGGCTCTTGGTTTTCCCCAGTTAAGCCATTTTCTTACCTTCTGACTGCTCCCAGAGTAGTCAGAGTTGAAGCCTGAACACAGGTAATACAGACACTTAACACATGTGAGGAATCCTTTAATAATTGTCTATCACCAGAGACTACCATTTCATGATAACTAACCAGGATTATCAATATACAAGATTTTTACTCTCAACATTTATATGTCAGTACCATATAGGAATTAGTACAACATTTTCTGAAACTAGAACCTAAGAAAGCTGGCTGGTACTGCATCTTTTTTGTTCCTGTCAGCAGCAACAGCAGAAAAAGCAGGAGAGCATGAAAAATGTGGTCTGTGAGCCTTTTGAGGGGAGATGAAGTGGGAGAAGAGGTGCCAAACCTCAGGTGTAAATAAGGTATTTCTACAAGGGTCAGCTGACAGTCTGGCACTACAACGTATTATAAGTCATTCCTGCCTATACGTTAGCTGCTGTTTTCAGCTGCTTCTGGTGAAAGTTAAAAAAGTGCAAATTACTATTTGCAAATATGTAACAAGTTTTTCTGCAGAAATTGAAGTTTCCATTGTTTACATCCTGCAGTGGAGGACCAATATAGTTTTCTATTTTTAATCTTTTACTTTGCTCTGATATTATGCCAGAATCTGCTGGGGAATATAAATCTCTATGCTCTAATGTATAGTCAAATAGGATTTTTGAATATGTAAATTGTAAATCTAGGTGGAACTGGAAGTTCATTAGCTCAGTTAAAGGTTGTTTTCAAGAAACGTTTAATAGACTTTAACCACTAATCTTATCACTGGGTTACACTTGCTACATATATCAGAGAAATTTAGGAAGGCTGAATAGGAGAACGTGTCTTGGGTTGACAAGAGCAGCGCTGCACTGAAAAAGAGAAGATGCAGTTTATAAACAACTGCTGCTTACAAGGCAGAGAAGAAATAACTGCAGTATAGTTAACTAAAATCACCTGAAACCTTCTGAGGGAAGATGTCATGTTTCTCCAGCAGGTTGGCTGGTCTCCCTGCATTACAAGGCCTTTTCCGTATAGCCATTTCTGTTCCTTGCTGGGACAGATTGGCACTAATGGTGCTGGGAGGCTGATCTGTTGCCTCTCTGATCTGTGGCAACTATTTTTATATTCTGAGAAGGGATAGGTAAAGCTACCCAACTTAATTTTTTTGCAATCTTCGCTATTTTATCTGTCTTCACCTTTTCAAAACCAAACATTCACATTATTCTGATTTTTCCTTATGTAGTGTCATAAATTTTATGCTTGGAGGCTCAGCCAGTCCCATCTCCTGTAGACAGCAGGCTTTGAAATGTGTTCAATTACTTGTGCCTTACATCTGCGAAGTTAGGTCAGGCTGCAGCACAGAGGTTCTTCAGAGTGTAAATGCTCTGTTTGATCTGCAGCAACAGTGATGCAGAGAGACCCCCATGTCCCTGCCCCTCTGACCTCACATCAGTCAGCTGAAATTTTGGTCTACTTTAGCCCACATGCCTCACCCATCCAATGCCTGTCCACTCCTGGTGTGTTGGGTAGAAATGGACAAGAGCAGGCTGCTAAATGAGAGATAAAAATAGTATCTGTACTTCACGTCATCTAAAATGAAGCTGTTGAACATCCCTGGACCAAGATGTTTAATTTTATCTCAGTTACACAGTAATCTGTGCCCTTCAAGACACGTTAATGCACCATGAAAGCTTTAATTTTAATGTCACCAGCTAGACTTCTCTCGTAAGGGCTAGGTTCCTAGACTGTGCTATAAAGGAAAAGAGAGGGAGAAAGAAAGAGGTTTTAAACACTTTTTTAAAAACTGCTATCCTATCCTGTGAAACTTTAAGGGATTAGAAACCATATCAGTAGCTACTGACATCTTTAGTCACAAGTATTTTTTACAGAAAATGTCAGAAAAACATCACTGAAGGTGCTAACTGTGGCTTTCTCTTACCGCATGATCCTGAGTGTACGTGCAAGTGTTAAAAAATGAGTATTTTAAAAGAAAAATTGGCAGCAGAAATCTAGCATTTTCAGGGGAAAATGTCTATTTCTTTTGATGTGGATCATGTCTTAGCAAGGAGAGATAATCAGAAAGTATTCACTCAATATCATATCATATATAGTTCTTTTCTAAATTATTTTAATCAGATATGACTAATTTAACACACTTTGGCATTACCTGTTGCTGCTACGGGATATGCTTGCAGCTGTAATTTCAGGTCCTTAATGTTTATTCTGTCACCCCCTGTTTTGGTAGTATGAAATCTTGCCTGGCTGTTTCAAAAATTCTCCAAAATTTTTTATTCCCATATTCATACTATTCTTGGTTTTTGCACAGTTTATTAAAAGGTCATATAATATTACATGTTAAATCATCAAGCATGTGTGGTTTTGCTAAAAGTCATGCTAGTAATCGTGTCTGGTACTTCGAACATAGATACCTTGTCTAGGAGGAATGTGACCACGCTAGGGATATAAAAGCCTCCTATCTTTGTGTTAGAAGAAAAGCATTCAAAAGTCATTCGGGCAAAACACTTAGCAGGGAGTACAACCCATTGTACAGGTGAGCACTCCGTAAAAGTACGCTCTGTATGTAAGCTGAGACACTAAAGAAACACTCAAGAAAAATTTGAATTATTTATTTCCACATGTTTTCCTTTAAAAGCACTTTAAGATCACTCCAAAGCACTCCTGTCAGCACACAGTAATCTCAGAAACAGGAGGAGATGAAAGACATACTACTTGGGAAAGGCTTTGGAGAATGGAAGTGCAGATAACTATCACTGAAATGGGCCAGCCCTGTCTTTCTCTAGTTCTTTAGATGCTGTGATAGGACTGAGACATTTACTTTGATTTTGCAGACAGTTTTCCCTTCAAAATCCTCAGGCTTTAGTGATCACCACGACACTGCCCAGCTTTAATCCATACAGAGAACTTGTCTGTCCTCAAAATTGAGCTGTGCAGTTAGCCCCAAACTTTTTTTCCTGGTTGGATAAGCTAAGGGAGGGTGAGTGTCCATGTCCCAAAGGGATGTGAAAGTGCATGGATCATCTCCTAGTTTCTTCCAAGAGAGACAGGACGGGCAGCATCACAGACCCTGAAACGACAGAAGTCATTTCACTGCCTAGCATAGAGCTGTGGCACAGGCAGCCCTTGTTCCCTTGGTGCCATTTTCTGTTTGGCCTCCTTACTGAGTAATTTAAAACAATTGTCTGAAAAATGTGAAAACAAACAAACAGTTTTACTCCCCTCTAGGTGTCTGCTCATGCCATGCAATGTTCCCTCTGGATCTGGCAATCAGGCTTGAAACGTAATGAAATACTATGTCAAAGGTGATCCCAAAGGGTCGTTCTTGCAGTTTGTTGTGTTGGTGGTCAAGATTTGTGGCAGCATTTCTTGGCATAAGTCCAGAGTCCCTTACCTTTCTTTGGTGCTACTGGTGTGTGAGGGTGTGCTCAGCTCTGTCACAGAGCTGTCTTCATGGTTTCTTCATTCCTTTTCATCTGTTTTGTACTAACGTTTATTTTCTTCCTTAAAAAGATAAAAGGAGTAGATCAGACAATTTATTCTTACCATATTTTTAGATTTCTTCTGGCTGTCATTTTAAATAAAAAGGAAATGAAAAGGATGAAATTCTGGGAGAGTAAGTTAGGTGTAAATGTTTATTAGCTAACAAGTGTGAAATTCTACAATTCTGGTTTACAATGACGCATTAACCCTAAGATGCTGGTGTTTTTTTAAAATTGGCTTTTTCATAGTGCAGAGACTGCTGTCAAAACAACTATTCGTGTGGAGTTTCAAAAATCATAGCTGTGATTTACACCCCATTGAAAATCAGTGGGATATATCTAAAGTACTGTTGTGCTTTTTAAAATCCCACCAAGGATATGGTCTTCCAAGGATGCCAAAGTACTAATTCAGCTACTTGGAACTATAACATGATTTTGAGGAGAACATCTTGCTTGCTCTATGGGAAAGGAAACATACAGATCTGTTTTTGACGGCCCCCACCGCAGGTCTGAAGGCACGACTGAGACTGCTGGTTACATGTATGTCTGGTGCTCAAACAGGGTCTGTGTCTGTTCTGCCTTTTCTGTTGGAGCATAGCTTTGTCTTAGGTGATACGGCCAAGGTCACAGGAGAGGATACCATAAGACTTGGATAGTTTTGCATGGCAATTGAAGCCATCCTTTTTCCTAAGTGGCAAAGCCATTCCAGGAGTATAAATGAACAGCTGATAATCTAGTTTGACCTGCTTTTCACTGTCTGAATTTCCCATTAAAATCTATGGCATTTGGTGCTATTGAAAATCAGAGAAAATACTTGTAACAAGACTTTGTATGTAGAAAATACTGATTTTTCAAAATGGGAAAGGTTTCTTTTCAGTGTGTTGCCTTACTCATGAAATAGAAAACTTCGAAATTGTGAGAATATTTTATTTGTGATATTATATGTGAAAAAAAATCACAATTAGTATCCTCTCATAGTTCAATTTGGTGATTAATATATTTCTAAAAATAAACTGAAGTCAAATAAACCATTTACAAAATACTGAAAAGAAATACTTGCCTATTTTGGAACCTTTTTTTTTGTATTTTAAAACCTTTTGCCTCTGGTTCAGGATGAGAAAAACATTGTCTCCCTTAACTCTCCCAGACCTCTTAAATGAGGGTGATTCAGTACATAGATAATATTTGAAAGCACTTGAGTTTGTCAAGTTACGATATGCAGAAACAAAAAGCCTTACCACAAAATAAGAACAGAATACGGATTTCCTCTAAATGTTGTTGAGCAAAAAAAAGCAACTCTCCTCCTCCCACCAAAGAGCGCCATGCAAGTCTCTTACATTGCTAGATCAACAGTGCACTGTAATTTTATAGACATGACCTTACGAGGATTTCATTTCCCCAGGTTTTCCAGTAACCTCTGCTCATAGATTAAATGAGCTTTTCTCTTCTGTAATGGAAATATCCGGAAGACAAACATGCGATATTTATTACACTTTACTGAACAAAATCTGTATCTCCCTTCTGAAAAGAAGCAGTTGAAATTATAGCGTGCAGGATGGTTTACAGACTATAAAAGATAAATTGTGGAGATGGCTCTGTCCCTTTTTAGGTGAACAAATTTTCATTTGAAAGGAAAGCTATACAAGTAGGTAATAAACTAAAATAAAATACAATTTGCTCTAGTTATCACTTTGTTTTCCAGATGTACCACACATCATGTTTACAAAATTTAACATTAAAGTAGGTGTAAAAATGTTAAATATGCATTAATTTTTAAAAGTTACGGTGAGTAGCTCAACAATTATGCATTTGTCTAACATGTTAATGAACCACTGTTGTCCTTACCTGCTGTGATGGAACTTCACCGTTTAAAACCTAGAAAAACAAAACCTTTGGATGTTTTGGGAATTAATCATTGGTTGCACTCTTTTTTTTTTTTTTTTTTTTTTTTTTTTGTACAGAGAATTTAGTCATACTAGATTGGTATCAAAAATCGTAAAGGTCTTTGTGTGTCACTATCATCTTCCCTACATGTGGGGGATTAAATTTTAACTCCTGAAATAGAAATAGCATTCAGCAAACAGCAGAAAAAAGCTATAGAAATGGTACTGCATCTACTCTTGGTGTAAATCAGGGCTCCTGAGCTCAGTGAAGAGTTCCCTGGTTTGACCAGATGAAAATTAGATTCGCTGAATTTCATGTTTTGCCTTGAAATCCACCTGTGACATTCACCATTTTTTAAGTATAGAAAATCTATGGGGTTTACATTTTCCCTGAGAAACAAAGCTTTTTATTTCCCATAGCTTGGGAGATCGTCATTCTGTCCGCATGTTTAAATCAAATGGACAGAAAATGCCCCCAGAGAAAGAAAAACGTAAGAGTGAGCCCAGTCCTCATTAAACCACACTGAGTCCGCAAGGAAGAAATTTTTTTGGCTATGATACCATGGAGGAGATCATCAGACTGGGCCTCCATTCCCTCAGATCTGGCAATACAACCATGCTCAAAAAAAACCCATGCTCAAAAAACCTCTGAAAACGCCTTTCATCAGTTTTGCTGCTCAGGGAACTGTCTAATTACCTATAAAACCGGTCTGATTAAAACATATGAGCACCTATAAATATGGTCACTTCATTTTGGGGCCAGAGAGGGACCTGAGTCATTCTGATAGTCTTCAAAATTGCTCTCTGACAGGTCACTGTGTATTTATCTGTAATCAATGTATTATGTTTCTGACAAGAGGTGCCAACATAGTATCTCATGATGTGGCTGTTGCCATCATCCTGTGTTGTTACTGTAAAGCTACAGGGTTAACCTCTGTTCAAGACATTCGTAGTTTGTACTACAGTGTGTCCTTTTCTATCTAGAAGGTTAATCTGAAATTCAAGTCATCTGCGTGGAATCAAGATTGATCAAAAAAGCACTGGACGCTACCATATGTCTTACTAGAGACGCACGATAGTCTTATCTGTGTGTCTTGTCAGGGCAGGTAGATGCCTCTTTCTTTATCTTGCTCGCTTCAACTTTATGGTGGTATGTTTGGAAGCTGAATAAACTAAAATTAAGTTATACTGAAAAAAGCCACCAACTTGCCCTCAAAACTTGCTGGCAAATTAAGGATGAGGGTGTCATTAAAGTAGATCTCCATAAACCCAATTTATACCTGCTCATGAATTGTAGAATAATTTAGGTTAAAAAAGACCTTTCAGATCATTGAGTCCAACTGTAAACCTAAGACTGCCAAGTCCGCCAAACCATGAAGGTTATTTTGTCAAGGCAAAGGAGAGCAAAGTAACAGTGGCAGTCATTATTTACAGAACCACCAGTCCTGTTTTTCAATATTTTAAAACACATTTATTATTATTAGATACTATGGTACCAAATCCTCCATTGTGTTTTGTAGTGCACATTAGGAAATGCAAATTGAATTTACTTTGAAAAGTGCAGTTATCAGTACAGAATGAAATGGTAAGTCAGTCATTCAGTGAAAGAGATGAGGGTAGATGTATTCTTGAGATCCCTGCATTTTGTTTGAGGAATGGGGTTAATGAATCAAGTAAAAATCAAGGAATTATCTCTGGGCTGAAAGGGTTCCAGTTTCCAAGATAAAATTCTCATGAATTCACCTGTTCTAGCAAAATTACTTTAGAATAGGCCTTTCTGGGTTTTGCTTTTCTTTAAAACCAACATAATGCAAAAAGGCAGAGCTGTGGATTCACTTTCTTCTGCTTCTAATATATAACATTTCATCATCGTTGAAGAAATTGCAAATGCTAATTTTGGCCAGTTTTCCATGGTGGCTCTTTTAAGCTGGTTACAGCCATGGGGGCTCATGGCTAATGTTTGATACCGAAAGTCTGGCATGTCAGCATGTTCTCTTGCCGTTCTTGGGTTGAGACAGATTCTCTGATCAGGCTAAGATTAATTGCAAAGTGATACATGGATATTTTAGTGTAAATTATCTGATTTATTAACACTTAGAATATCCACTGGACTTAAGTTGGTAAATGACCATTTCCAGCTTGCAAATACTGTGGAGATTTTGATTTAGTGAGGTATCAGTAAAAGTAAAGTATGTATTTGTAATGGATAGAAAGAGACTTGAGCGAAGTCAGGAGACATCTTGAAAGACTGGGCTTTAAATCAGAGAGTGAGTTGAAAAGATGAAATATTGTGTGATTCACTTTCCATACTCCTTATAATAACTCCTTGACCCATTTTACCATTATATGACTTAAAGAGTTATTCTCTATTAGGTAGAAAAGCGTATCTTTTTAAAAAGCAAGAGAAGAGTTTATTATCACTTGCTGTAATTACTGTGTTTCTGCACTATATATGAATGGGGCAAAGAAGAATGTAACAAGGAGGTTAGCCTGGCAGATGAGGGCAAAGCCTCTGCTGGGCAGAAGAAGGGGTGTGGAGGAGAAGGCTCATGCAGGTCACCCACCTACCTGGGAGCTGCAGATAATCCTCCTCCGTGAGTACCCGGACAGAACTGCACTCCTCTACTGCATTAGACATCTCTAGCTGAGATGTGTGATTTATTGCCCATGAATAGTACAGATAGGAGGGAATTTTCTGAAATGTGTACTTTACTCCCTGAGAAATGCCTGGAGGAATTTTGACTTTCCAGTCTCCTGCCAGGCTACCTGGTCCTCAGGCAGTCCCGTCAGAGCAGGTAAATGTTTCCTGGAGAAATGCCTTCATGCTATCTCCAAATTTCAGACTAAGGGGCTCCTGTATTCCCTGCCTTACAGTGTGGACACTGTTAATTTTTTCCAAAAATTATCAGAAATCACATGGAAATTTATTTTTCATAAGAAATCCCAACATTTTCTACAAAAAGGAAAGTTTGATTGTCATTTGTCAGGCATGTTGCCTCAGGTCTCCTTATTGGCGGTTGTGGAGCATTGTAGGAAACACATGGCATCTCCCTGGCCCTGCAGCATCTCCTCTCTGGCTGACAGCTTCAGGGCAGGCACCAACAATGAAATTAATATGCTCGGTATTTTTTGAGAAGAGCAACAGGCTCTGCTTGAGTCTCAGCAGGCCAGAGATTGCTTAAGTGGCCTTCTCTGCAGGCAATTTTTGCCCTTCGATGAAAGTCTCTGATTCTTTAATGCCAGCTATGCTCCTTTGCTTTTGCTGCCCAACTATTTTTCATGTATTTGGGTGTACCTCTTGATTCTGTGAAATGATTTACATGTATTAGTTTGGGAAACAACACTTGGAAAGATAAGCTTTTACTCTGTTAGCTGGAGCGTTTCTTTCTTCCCATGCAGGACAGCATTTGCTGTTTTATAGATGTATCTGTAATTCAATCCCCTGGAAAAAAACAGGAGAAGGGAAGACCATTTAATAGTCTTACCACTTGCTCACCCACCTTTGAACACACATCAAAGAAGCAGTTCAAGGCAGAAAGAATAACTATTTTATTTTTGTAGAAAAAGTTTGTAAGGGCAACTTAGTAGTCTGGTAACTGTGGCAACAAGGGGATATGCTTTCATATAGATTGAAAAAAAAGAAATAATTTCTTCTAATAAAAAATGTGGGTTTTTTCTGGAATTATGGAAATTGTGCAAACAGATTTAGAGCTGCTAAAGATGTTTTAATGCATTATACCACATTGTAACTAGTACCTTCATGCAATGTTTTCTTAAGAAATACTAGTTCTCAAATTTTATTGAAAAACTTAGTGTAAATATAAATTTAAAATCTTTTTCTTTGTACTGTGTAATTGAATATTTATTTTCAATGAATTACTCTATAAGCTCCTAAGTAATTTCTACCTGGAATTTTAGAGGGATGCCCTGGTTAATTTGCACTGGAATGCTTCAAAAGGTGAAAAAATAACATTGCCCTTTTATGCTATACTGTGAATAAGTATGACAGATTAAGGTCCAAACAGTTAGTCTATGACTGCCAAAACAAGCATGCTAAATTTGGCTGCTTTACTCAGGTTAATTTTCAGTGCAGAGTCCAGACTTTGATTTAAGCAGTTAAAAACCAATCTGACAGCCACAAATTATAGTTTAGATCCATGTATGGCCAAATGATAAAAATCATACCAGTGTAATTTGTCTCATTGTTAAATTTTTAGTCAAACCTAAAATGTTTAGTTAAACCTAATGTGTGCTTATCTTGTTCAGAATTGAGTTGATGGTAAAGAATGAGCTCTGTGAAAGTGTGTTAAAAATGTCCATGATAATCGGCAGAGAAAGTATGACTTAAGGTTTAGGAGACTTGACTATGTTTTGAAAAATACATTAATTTGTCAAAGGGCAGTCTAAGAAGCTACTGAAGGAGTACTTTTGATCGGCAAAGAATACCTATGTACTTCTTTCATGACAACAAAACATTTATCTTCCACCTCATTTGGATATCAATAAAAATAATAGTTAACTTCTGACTACAGACCATTTGCAGTATTCAGGTGTTACCACCATGCTTCACTAGTCAGTATGTCCTTTTTCTGCACCTAATCAGGGAGTGCCCATCAGATAATTGCTCTCTGCCTTGTTTCACATTATGTTTAATTAGCAAATGAGGATCACCTTGCAATCCATGCAATATAACCTTCTTCTAACAGCAGGCTGCCTTTTGGCATTCCTCTCCAGACCTGTTCACTGAGGGCAGACTTTCTTCCTGGTAGGCTGATGTGCTAATATAGTCTCTACTGTTTACAGCTGTCTGGTAACAAGCGGACAACTTGGTGTAAAAAACTAGGATCTATTACCGCTGTCCCTGAACCAGAAACTTCCCTGGAAATCTACTGATGCTTGCTGCTGCCTGGATTTGACGTGCTTGTGAGTGAGCATTCGTGATCTCTTAAGGTACAGGACAAAAGTACATAGG
The DNA here is from genome assembly GCA_035590275.1 of Ibycter americanus. Taxonomy (NCBI): domain Eukaryota; kingdom Metazoa; phylum Chordata; class Aves; order Falconiformes; family Falconidae; genus Ibycter; species Ibycter americanus. The sequence goes on along the minus strand of JAVJGI010000064.1, from coordinate 34,797,661 downwards.
ATGCAACTTGGTTTTCATATTATATTATTCTCTGCTGTAGCTTAGCTGGTACTGATGAAAGTACTTTATTCATAGCACTGCATGTAGGACCAGATTCAGACTTTTTTGACTCACAGGCTCCACTCTACCGAAGTTATTCTACATTTATTTTTCATTCGTGTTCAAGCAAAATAATCTACAAAATGCAGCCTAGGCAATCCAGTGTCTCTTTTCAGATTTTCTTCTCTAGCTGCTCGGGTAAAATTTTTTAGTGTGGACTTGCTTGAGGTAAGCGCTACTGTAGGGCAGAGCAGACAGGAAGGGGGTTGTCATTCTGATACTCGGGGCTTGTTTGGTTGATATTTCTTGGTTTTTTGATACTGTACTAGAAAAGGGATAAAAATAACCAATTTAAATGCAACTATGCAAGTAATTTTTAGCATGTGGGTCGTTAGAATTCTGTCAATGCAGCTTGTGGAGGCTGGGTGTTGTTTAAAAATGCTGTGATAGGTGAATATAGTTTCTGGTAGCTAAGCCAAATTTCCATCTCTAATATTGATGTATTTAAGATGCAATGGGAAAAATCCAGTTATCCATCATATCTTATAGAGAGAGGTCTGTGATAAGAAAATAAGGGCAACTATGAACTTGATGCTTTCAGCTCAGAAAAAAGTGCTTGTAAAACCAAGTAAGATTATCTAGCTGCTGAAGAGATAGGGTGCCTGGTTTTTGGTTGTGGGCCATATAAAACGATAACAGAATTTAACATTAGATCTACTGAAGACTCTAACTTTTGCTTTAGTTTTGAAGGTGAAAGCTTCCATTTCAGTATTATTTCTCAACAGAGTGTACGCTTTAACCTACAATAGAATGTTAATTTTACTCTAAATTATGGGATAATTCAGAATGAAATGTAATGAATCTTAAAACAGGAAGATACTGTTTGAATATTTATAGTGTCCGAGTGATGTAACTGGCTGTGAGTTTATGTCCACTTTGAAAATGAGAGGTAGTCTTCAAATTAGGATTTTAATATTCTTTTCTGGTCTAGAATATCTTCTAAAAATCAAATATTTTTCCTTAGTTCAGAGCTCTAAAGCCAAATCAAGATGGCCTATCTGTCAAATGCTTAGACTTTTATTTTACTGCTTTGGTTAAATGTGTTCTATCTACAACTTTCAATGCAAATACACAATCCACCTTCAGAATATTATTTTCACTTTTAATCTAAAGGAGAGGTAAACATCCCTGCTGCTGAGGAAAGCAGAGGAGGCGGCTTCTGTTAAGCAGGCACAGGTGTTTGCTGTTTGGGCTCCTGGTGTAGCCTGTGACCTGACTCTCCACAAATCCAAATACCAGTAAATTTATCTGCTGCTCTTTTTCTGTCTGAAGCTAAAAATCACAAGTTTCTTATGAGTGATCCTTGCCAGGAGCCAAGAAAGGACAAAGCTCCCCTGTAGCACTGCAGTAATAGCTATGGTCTGCAACAATTTTGGTGTAATTCCGAAGGAAGTTCTATGCTGGTATGTGTGCTTATCTTGTTCAGAATTGAGTTGATGGTAAAAATGAGCTCTGTGAAAGTATGTTAAAAATAGTTGAATAGATTTTTTTTTCTAATTCCTAAAGTACTTTTTACTTTAAGTTGAATCTAACAAATGTCAGAGAAAAGTTGAAGAAAAGGTTTAATAAAGATTAGGAAAGTTTAAAGAGTGGGATTCAGTATTTTCAGAGAAGACCATTTCCAGTGTCAATTTGTTCATGGAAAATAAGTTTAATTCCTATATGGACTGATGTAGAGGAACTGTAGAGGGTTAATTAACATTGATAATATACAGTTGTGGGCTTGCTTCTGGGGCGGTGGGCTGGCTGATGTGACTAATGTACAGCTGTGGCTTGTTCCTGCTAAGTAGCACTGAGGAGCCTGAAAGAGGAGCAGCGGGTGGAGAGAGAGGAGACTGAATGAAGAAGAGCCCAGGGATGTAGGAGAGATGAGGAGAGGCCCCAGGAGAAGCTGAGAGAAGAAGGGAGGCTGGCTGGAGGGGAGGCTAGGAACCTAGACGCAGCAGAGGCAAGAAGCAGGGTGGACTGGCCTGAAGAGGATGAAGAAACAGCATGGACAGTAGATGAAGTTCTGGAACCTTGTGTGGGAAAGCCTTGTTGCAGCCAGCTAGTTTTGTAGTGCTGCGACAGACTGTGTTCACAATTTCCTGAAAGACCTAACCAAAGTCAGGGTGTAAATAATATCGTAGCCAGCACTGATAACCTTATAAGTGCATAGTAAACTGGATCAATGAGCTAAGAAGACGTTGGAAACTAATGTGGCTACAAGACCCAAATGCTGGTACAGCGCAGGAGACCTCAGGAACCGTTAGCTTGTGGTGGAGCTAGGGGTGCTGGTTACGGGACAGAGCAAGTGGCGGTAGTGGGGTTTTTTTGATGGAGCTTTCCGTAGATTGGTTTTTGGGATCAATCATGTTTAATACTTTTTATTAATGACTTTGGCACAGACCTGAGTATGCTTATATGATTTGCTGAAGATGCAAAGCTAAAGAGGGATTGTCAATAAGGCTTGAGACGCCCTACGGGAGGAATTGTATGACCTTGATTATAGTAATAGAAATGAAATGAAATTCAGTAGTACAGAGTGGAAGGTCCTTTCCCTGGGGGTTAATAGTAAGAATGCTACGTACTGGCTGGGAGCTGGTTTTGCTGTGGGGTACAGGTTTTAATGTACAGTAGGTACAGTCAAGCCTTTTTTATTCTGACAGTTGTCATCTTTTAGGCTTATGAAGCAGGTTTTGTGATTATGAAAGAGTTAATCATGGTGTGTTTTTCATAGTTTTTCTTCTGACAAATATTAGTTGTGCGGCGTAGCTGATGCGCGAGCTGCTGTGTGTACCCGCCGGCAGGCGCGTGACGCGAGGGGCCCATCTCCTTGTGTTTACCTGCGAGGCAGGGAGGGCAGCGCAAGGGGGAAAAAAAATAATAATTGAGCATTCATATACTCTAATCTTAATCATAAGGGCATTTACATATTAGCTGAATGGCTGTTTTCCCCGTCGGGACGAGAGGGCCGTCAGCTGTCGAGCAGAGCCGTGAGGCCGCGCCCGGCTCGGGGGCAGCGCTGAGGGGCCGCTGACCCTGGGGGG
>JAVJGI010000064.1:34747105-34794468 GCA_035590275.1 Ibycter americanus | reverse complement strand
AGCGCTGGGGGCCGCTTCCCCTCCCCCGCCCGGCCCCGGTGCCGCAGGGCTGTTTTTCCGCACTTTTCCCCTCACTGCTGGGCCGCGCTGTTTGCCGTTTGCTGCATCCCGCTTCACTGAGGCGCCCCGGTGCGGCCCTGCAGAGCCGGCCGTGTCCGGCAGGGGGCAGCCCCGGCCTAGCCTCACGCAGCCCCACCGCCCGCGCCGGGGCTTCGGGAAATCCTTGGGGCCGAGGCGTGCGTCTTGCACCGTTGGCAGACCGCATGAGGAGGCAGAAAAGGGTCCGTGGCTCGGGAAACGCCGTCCTCTCCTCGGCTTTGAGGTGGGGAATGGCGGGAGAGCGTGGGGCCGCAGCCTGCCGCGGGACAGCTGACCCCCTGCCCTCAGCTCGCTGCGGCGGGAGGGGTAAATGCAAGCCCAGCTGGCGATCAGTGGGAAAGCTGACGGGGTAGGTATGTGCCTAAAGCCGCAGCGGTGCGTGTGGTGTTACGGCACGGTATGTATTCAGGAGCCCCTCCCTCCACCAGCGGTAATGCTCCTCTGGCTGCATGGCCAGCTGGCTTCGTGGGCCAGCCAGCCCAGCAATAACACTTTTTATCGGGACAGGACAAGGGTAATGATTTTAAACTGAAAGGACACAGCTATGAAGTGGATACGAGGAAAACATTTTTGACGACGAGGGTGGTGAGGCGCTGGGACAGGCTGCCCAGAGCAGCTGTGGGTGCCCCATCCCTGGCAGTGTTCAAGGCCAGGCTGGATGGGGCTGGGAGCAGCCTGGGCTGGTGGGAGGTGTCCCTGCCCATGTCAGGGGGGTGGAACTAAATCTTTTAAAATGTCCCTTCCAACACAAAGTGTTCTGTGATAATGAATGTGTCAGGAAAAAATCGGAGTGGTTATGCTTCAGGCTTGTTTAACGTATTCATTAGTGACCTTGACATAAATACTATGAGTATACGTAGAAAATTTGCTGGAAATGCAAAACCAGGAAGCTCTAGAGGAATGAACTTGCTGGCCCAGGAGGTCTTGTTCAGTTTGGGATGACCTGAAATTAATTTTTCATCTTTTTTGCTCATAGAAGTTAAACTCTATTTTTCACACTGTTCTACTAATAATAGCACTTATTTGTGATGTGCTTTCCTGCCTTTGAAGTAGTGCTGCTAGCAGGAACAGAGCAGAAAGATGAACACAAATGTTTGTCTATTTCTGGAAGAAAGCATGAGACCAAAAGAAACCAAATGGGGAGAAAGCATGTTCAAGCTAGTAAAGAGTAAACACCATGGGGGAAAAAAAATGTTACGTATTTTGCTAAATCCCCACACTAGTTTATCACAATGGAGAACTTTTTTTCAGGAGGAAAAGTCAGGTTTCTTAAATTTCTATCAAGGTCTTTAAGAACACGTATGGTTGTCACTAGAATAATTTCAGATATGCAGTGGAAATTTTGAAATGACTCGAGTATAAAACTGTGTGGTGTTGGTGCACTTCCTCACTGACAGTTACCTGTGACTATCCTGCTTCACCTTGGATGTTCTGACTGGCAAGGGGGATTAAAGCCAAAGCTCTGTCCTTGCTATTTGCTTAAAGGAAGTCAATGAACGCATAAATACACCATTCTGTACCAAAAGAGGTGCAGGGGTGACTAATCTCTAGATGATGGGGGCTCCTCTTTGTTCTTGAGTTTGACTCCTTCAGCAGTCCAGGATCCACATGACCACTTAGACATGGCAGACAGACAATAAAGCACTGATTTATTTTGAAAATCTTGGCATGAATGGCAGTGGCAAAAGGAAGCTTTGCTTCTGGCAGGTATTTGGACCCCTGTGAGGTATTTTATCTTTTTGCGGTGTTTTGACTACTGCAGGCATGGCCACAGGTAGGAACCAACTAAGCGGATGTAAACCCCAAAGGGGTGAAAGAGAGACAGGAGATCAATGAGGGAAAGGGCATGGAGGTTCAGAAGTAACCTCTGTATCAGGTTCATATTCATGCTGAGGTGTTAACCTGTTTTGCTAAGTGTGCTTACCAGTGAGATTCTGGGCATGTCATGGAAGGTCTGGTTGGGGCTGTAGCGTACTTGATGGCTCTGGGTTTGGGTTTCAGCATACTTCTGGCTCTGCAGTCACCTGAGCTAGCAAGCAGGATATATTTTGCTGGACTGCCCTGGGATCAGCAGAAGGTGATACATGTTGGCTGCCACGATAAACACTACTCAGGGAGCACCCTAAAAAGTGTTGTAGCCTTTATGGGATTTCCACTTAAGCCTTCCCTTGGTAAGATTTTTTTTTTTTTTTAAATTCAGTACTGTACAACAGATGTGCTTTCGTAAGTGTGGGAGCATATCTGATGGCTTTCAAGGTCATTTTTCTTTATTGTACACTTTAGCAGCTGTGTAACAATTCTTGAATAATGGAGATCTGCTTTCTCTAGAGTATGCAGAATTGATTTTTTTGGTGAATTACTGATTGGATTGATTTTATGCTTAAGACAGTATTGGACAATTAGTGTATAAGTTACTTTGATCTCTCAGATACTTTGCTTGATCTACTGTCGCAAGCTAAAGCTTTAGGCATATTTATCATGACAATTACAGAACCTAGAAATGGAAAAGGCCTATTAACTCCTCTAGCTCTCCTGACTGGACAGGAATTTTGCTACACTTCATGGATTAACCACAGCTGGCAATTAAGCCCCACACAGCCACTCACTTACTCCCCTCCAGTGGGATGGGGGAGAGAATCAGAAGAGTAAAAGTGAGAAAGCTCATGGGTTGGAATGAAGACAGTTTAATAAGTAATGCAAAAGCTGCGCATGCAAGCAAAGCAAAACAAGGAATTAATTCACCAGTTCCCATGGGCAGGCAGGTGTTCAGCCATCTCCAGGAAAGCAGGGTTCAGTCACGTGCAACGGCCTTGGGAAGACAAACGCCATCACTCCAAATGTCCCCTGTTCCTTTTTCCCCCAGCTGTATATGCTGAGCATGAACATCATATGGTATGGGGTATCCCTTTGCTCAGTTGGGGTCAGCTGTCCCAGCTGTGTCCCCTCGCAGCTCCCTGTGCACTCTTAGCCTCCTTGCTGGTGGAGTGAGAAGCAGAAAAGGCCTTGGCTTTGTGTAAGTGCTGCTCAGCGTTTTCAGCACAAAGCCAAAACAGAGCCCCGTACTAGCTACTATGAAGAAAAATAACTCTATCCTAGCCAAACCCAGCATGCTACTATATGTTTATTACTAGTTTCTTCCTTTTCTCCTATTCCTTGACTTTTCAAGGGATGTGATTTTTTTCTTTTTTCTTCTCTCAGTAGAATTTTTTTTTTAAACACGATACCAGTAAGTGGACTATATTAAACACTTAGGTGAAAATTTCATTGAGTTTTATCTGCTTCCCTTGGGACTAAACTTCATCTTTAGTCAGGATGGTTTTCCTGGTATTCAGATTCAAGTCTTTGTTATAGTTTTGTTTGCTGCCTTTTATGTACCCTGGGAGGAAGAGGGAGGGTGGGGAGAGGTGGTCCTGACAGTTATTACTGTTAGTGGGATGGAGAGCTTGTTACCAGGTTGGAAAAGAATTACACAAATGCCAAAGCAAAAGACAAGAAGCTTGAGTTGATAGAAAAGATGAGGAGGGATTAACAACAGATCTGTCACAGTGTGAAGGGTACTGAAGTATGTGTATTTTCTCTGTGTTTTCATGAAAAGGGACAGGAGGTGACCTACTAGGTACAGAATTCTACCTTTTTGGGGTGGATTTTTCACTTGCTGATTTCATATGAATAAGTAGACAGCCTTCTGTTCTGAGTAAGTTGCTAAATACTTCTGCATTTATCTTTTGGACTCTTCTTTCTTGCTGGTACTTGCACAATCATGGTGTTGTATTGTATTTATTGATAACACCCTAACATTAAGTCACTTTTTTGCCCTCAGTCTATCCTTCCTCCATGGTATTTATATACCATTAGTGCAATATCCAAACACCTCACAGTCTCTATTGCTTTTTCCAGTTCCCCAGTGTATTAGGCACATGCAGTTGTTCTCATTTGAGAAGTACAGGACTGAGGCACTTGAAAACTAGAGGCCATAAACTGAAAGATCTTTAGGCACCTAAATGTGTAAAGCGCCTAATATGATTTTCTGAAGCATCTGAATACATTAAGCGTCTGGCTCCTGCTGACTGCAATGGAAGTTAAGTACCTAACTCATCTGGATGTTGTCAAAAAATGCGGATGGCTGCCAATCTGTCTCTGTTCATATTTAGTTAGATAAATATTTGAAAATACAAGTCTAGATGACTTCCTCTGTGCTACACAGGGAGACCCCCAACTGATAACCTATTACATTAACATTTTTTCTTCAGCTTTTCAGTTTTATATCAATTGGTTATTCTACTTATAAGATCATTTGTAATACTTTCTTCTGAAATATTATAAACATGGTACTTTAGCTATCAAGTTTCTTAGCAATTCAGCAACAGTACCGCACTTAGATTGAATCATGTTTAGATTATATTTCTCCTAAACCAACTATTTTCTTAATGGCATTTATCAAAGCATTTTTGAAGCTGTTATGTCTAAATGCAGAGTGTACTTCTTCAGTTAGTACTAAGTAGGTAGGAAGGAGATTGTGTACTGACAGGTTTCTGGATAAAAGCTATGTTTCATAGTTCTGTTTTTAAAATCTTAATGGTATTTGATAAAGTGATAAAATGTAACAGCTGCATTTTATGCTCCTGAATTAAATTGCTTGAGTCTGAGACACAGCATTATTGCATCTTTATTGCAAGGTTTCTGGAAGCCTCCAGAGAGCCACAGGTGTGACATGTATCAGAAGGCTGTGTGAAGCTTCTGCCAGGGTCCCCTGTACACTTGTGTACTGCAGCAGCTGCTTCATGTGCATTTAAAACCTCCCCCATACAGGGCCTTTCCTTACTTTTGTCATCATCCTCCTGCCTCAAAGCAGAACCGGAATGAGAAGCAGACCCAGACCCTGGACACATCTGTTCTATGGTCTGTACTTGCATTTTGGAGGTTGAGGTCAGAGCCCACTGGACCAGCTCACCCCAATTCCACCTCCAAACGCCATGGCTGCAACAAATCAATGCCTGGCATGGGCCTTCTGCCATCATCTCTATGGTGCATGGACTCTCTTTTAGACAAAGATCAGTCTTGGGCCTTAAAACCTTCACCCCCATGTGTGCCCTGAGAGCAATTGAAAAAGCACCTGGCAAAGACCGTCCTGACTTCTGGCCACGTCTGGGATATCCTGAAATGCGGCCTTTAGCTGTGCCTGAGTTCAGGGCTGGGCTGTCTGAGCCTGGGGTGAGGGCTCTGGGCAGCAAAGGGACAGGGTCAGGAAACGGCACTGGCACTTGCTCTCCCCAGATTACCCCCAAGAAACTGCTGGATTTGGTTTCTGCAGTACTATTTATAAAACATTAATGTATCAAGCATCAGATATGTTCAGCTGTAAGGGCCTTGCCTTCATGTGCTTAAGGGGCTAAAAAGCAGCTACAGGTGTTACACCAGTACTGCTTAATGGTAATTTTACTTTAGACTGAACTCCAGCAGCTGGTGGTTTGGAAGCAAACAGCTACACCTGTCCCCTTTGCTGCAGATACTGGCTTCCGTGTGCCCAGTGGGGCTTGTTTGGTGCTGGCTTTCTGATCTACCACAAAGATAATGCAATTAAAAATTGCCTGCATATGTTTAAGTTTATAGCTCCCTTTTGTAAAAAAGCCAGTTCTCTTGAAATGATTCCTGAGTGTGCTCTGATTTTTGTTGTTTCATATTCAAACATTTAAAAAATTTTTTTCCTCCTCTGTATCACAGTATGGAAAGGACTTCTATTGAAAAATTAATGTTAAAGGGGTTGCAACTTGCTAAAAGGGCACCAAGTCACTTTATCAAGCAATAATTTGGTTTACAAGTGGCTAAAACATGACTGAAATCAAATGTTTATAGCAGCAAGTAACACTTCTGCCATTGAATTCAGATCTATTTGTAGCCTACAGTGATCAAATTGCTATTAACACCTCCCCCCCCCCTTTTTATTAATTGTAGAATGGAAGGTGAATAATTATTTAATTAAAAGAATATAATTGTGCTTTTTACTAAGAAAATTTCTTTCTACACTACTGGAAGTAGTTAGCACTGTATTTGATTTTAGCCACCTATAGGACATGTAAAAAAATAATCAATTTTAAAGAGTTTTGTGGGTAACCCCTTCATATTGAACTGAACTCACACTTCAACTTGAAATAGCTAAAATCTGCTCCAGCAGTGGATTGTTTTCATAGCTTTATGTGGATGGAATTTAGGAATTTTTTAAAATGATTGAGTAACTTTTGCATGTTTTCTGCTGCTGGAACAAGATTGAATATATCTTTTAGTCAAATTCTTAAGACAGGCTATTTCTGAAATAAAGAAATGAAGAAAATCCAAGCTGTAAAAACTGGCTGTGCCTTCCAGTGGCAGCACGGTGCAATTCAGCTTTCCTGTCTGCTGGAAGGCAGATGATTGGAACTCAAGTGAGTAATAGATTATGGAGAGGACATTTTCTGCGCAAAAGTCAGATTTTTCTCAGCTCTGAAAACATCAGCACCACTTCCAATAAAGAAAATCAACATCTTTTCCTTTTTGCCTGTGGCTTTCATATTTAATGATATTTTCATGAGTATAAAGACAACAGCTTCAATCTTTTGTCTTTTGGCATTCAACTCTGGTTTTGTTATAAAATAGGGCATATAACCTGTGACATCATAACAGAGTACATTAAATGTGTCTTGGCTCTGTATGTTGCTGGAAGTCAATGCCTGTGATGATGAAAGGAGATGGTCGGAAGTATTTAGCTGCAGTTATGCTGGCATTTTACTCTGACATAGCCCAGAAAACCCCCATACCCCTCCCAGAGGAGGGAGGGTCCCTGTGGCCATCCAGTAAAACCAGAGCATGGTTTGACAGGAGACTGATCTGTCAAAAAAGCTCAGATTTCTGCTAGGGTGGGAGAAAGAGAGGGGAGAGATGTCTCTTGGCAGCAGTGGCAGAGTTCTTTCCTACAGTGAAAGGCTGATGCCACTGGCCATGCCATGGATCTGGTGAGCTCCATGGTGTGGGACGTGTCTTTCCCCCTGAGGGCAGCAGTCATGCTCCTCCAAAAGGCAGTTTTTAGGAAAGAAATGAGGCTCCTATTTCGAAGTGCTGGTGGAGCCCATCTTTTCCCACTGACTGTAGATTAAGATTTTTGCAGACTTGATCCAGGTTTTCAAATATCCTCCTGGAAGTTCACAGAGACTTACAGATACTATGGCAGATGAAAGAAGGCTGGAGCCGAGGGAGCTTCACGTGCACATCATTTTTATGATATTTTATAGGAGGAAACCTACCTTCAGCATGCACTGTGGCAGCTTTTTTCCCTGAGCACATTTCACAGCATTGTTCTGATGTCATGTTCACACAATACTGCACAAGGTACCAAAAGACAGTGCATCTTTCTGTAGGTTGTTTTCTATCATCAAAGAATCTATGCTTAAAATAGAGGGTCCAGGAGAGATTACAGAGATAGGTGCAGCCCCTCTGCTTTTACCTCCTCTTAGGATGAAGTCTGGTTTGAGTTACATTTTACTGTCTTCTGATTAGCCTGAAGCATTTCTATGGCAAGTGAAAAGACTAGGTTATAGCAGCTGTTTTTTAGCTTTTACCATAAACAACATCATACTGTAATATCCAAGATAATGGAAGTGTTTCTTACTATGTAGTGAAGCTTGGTATAGTGCAAGGTCTCTAACTGCTCCTGAAGCCTTCAATGCAAAGAGCTGTTTTGCTGTACTGATCTTACTGATTCCTGGCGTTTAATTCTTTTATAGTTGAATAGTCTCTAGCTCATGAAGAGATGACTTGCATATTTAATTGTAGAATGAAAAGAATGTGCTGGGCAACAGCTGTGAGGCTCACAGCAAATGTGGAAAAGTAGGCACCAAGAGCTTGCTTTGGAAATTACTTCAAACTTAGCATTTCACTTTTATAGTAAAGGAGCAAAGAGGTGCAAAGGTCCACTTTGTTATTAGTGGTCCTCACCTGTCTCTTTGTCTCATGTATTTGTCATATTCCAGGTAGATTTTTTTTTTTCTCTACTTGATTTATATCAGTTAAATTATGAAACGTACTGCCAGTGGAGGCAAAAAAACATCTAGAAGTTACTGTTTTAAGTTAAATAATATATACACATTTCTTATTCTGTGACAGCAGTTTTGTCATAAGCTGACTGAAATACCCAGAGAGGGAAAAGTTGCAGGGCGGTTGCTAATGCACCTTCTTTGAAAGGCTGATGGAATGTCCTGACCTGTTGGAGAGCCTGTCTGGTCATGTGGAGGATAAAAAAAAAAAAAAAAAACTTGGAAAGGGAAAAAAACCCAAAAACATTTCATGTAACTATTTTGAAGAGTCTTTGTTTTACCTACGATTGAGAGGACAACAGGTTTGTCTCAGTATTTCTGGGTGGATAAAAAACACGCAACTGTTTGTATTTCTTTAGCAAATTCATTCTGCTACGTCATAAAATGCTTTTAAGCTGTGTTCATATGTGGTGTGAAAATTACTATCACTTTTGTCTTTTTTGAAGATTAGAGAGCGAAGATTAACTTTTTCAGGGCTCAGGGGAGTAGTTCAAGGTCGTAGAAATCTCAGATCAGATTGGAAGTTATTCTTAGCACTCCTGGAAGGTGAGGTAGTGAGGGGCATATTCCCAAATATTCGTGCTTTTCTTTTGTGGGTGTGGTTGGATTGAGACAACCTGAATACTTGCAGCTCTCTAATTGTGAGAGCATCAGACAATTAGAGTAGGAAAATTTCTGTTTATACCAGCAATGGGCTCTATCATTGCAAAACTATGAATGTAGGTATTGCTTTTGACATTTGATGCAATGGCTGTTGCTGTCATGAGGAGTCTTTTCTTTCCAATTATATTACTGGATTTTGGGTCAGAGAGCCAGGGCTTTCTTCAGTTAAAAGTATACCTTTATTTGTGAATGATCAGAAATATTTCCAGTCTTCCTTGTGTATGTAATACTATGGCAATAGTCTTACATAGCATGTTGGGTCTTTCCCTTTAACATCTAGAGTTAGATTTGTACTTCAGTGGCAATAAATAAGGCTCTGTATCCATAACCTAAGCTTATGAAGCATACGTCAAAGTTTCTTTTCTGTTTTGCAAAGCCTTTTTGCTTTTTTTTAATGTCTTTTCTGACTATACGTTTTCTGCTCCTGCTGGTTATATCGGGCTAACTCTCAATCAGCTGTCCTCATACACTTTTTTTTCCACCTCCAAAGTCAGTTACTCATCTCCTTCCTGTAACTGTCACAGATCACTTTCAGGTGAAATCTTATGTATAGAAATTATAGCTTTGACTGCAGCTAAAATCTCTTGGTGTTATCAGCACACTGTATTCATGGGGAGATGCAGTAGATGAAAATGACAGATTTCTGGTGACTGGTGTCATAGAATAGCATTCCTGATGGCAAATGTTTGTGAGTCGTCTTTGGGCTGTGGGATTTGTATTCTTCCCAGGAATAGACCAGCAGTTATAGAGAATGAATGAAGTTTATTGCGGTGAGAAATACTGACAATGAAAAAAAAATATCTGGGCATTTTTTTCTTGATTTTAAGATGAGATGTTGAGGGAGCTTATTCAAAATTATGAAATACTGGATAACTGTACTACATTGTGAAGCTGATCATGTAGTGCATCCCAAACCTGAAGGTGCTGTTTCCTGGCTTTGCCTTTCTAATTTCATGCTGATATGGCCCTGTGTAATTCTTTCAGGAGAGATGATGGTGCTGTTGCCGTTTTTTTGTTCTTTGGGCAATCTTTGTCCCATGGAGATTCCCACTTGTACCCCCTTATTTTCTTCTACTTCTACCTATATTCCCTCATTTCATCTTTCTACTCCCTATTTCTCTTCTACCCCTTATTCTGTCAGTTTCTTCCTAATCCTCCTAATACCTTCCTGTGAGCTCTGGCAAGTGGTGTCCCACAGGGTGACATTAGTGTGCATGTCTCTTCTACGTGGCTCAGACTTTGCCTTTTCCCCCACCTGCCCTGTGGCACAATCGGGAAAATGCAGGTGGCTCTCTGGAAACCTACTTCAGACATCCTAATAATATCTGAAAAACTTCACATCAACAAGAAAGCAGAAGGGAAAACAAGGGCACGGTCATTTAAATGGAAATGCTGAACAAGTAGCAAGTTGGAGAAATGAGCTTTAAAGCGCTGCAATTAATTTGAATTCCTCTTTACCTTGATGTACAAAAATGTATTTAGAAGCAACTGCTTGAAGATGCATGTAATATTTAATGATATGCATTTAGTCCTTCTGAAAGTTAATTATCAGAGCAGCCATTATAGCCAAGAACAACATATGTTTCCTCTGGAGTGCCTTTCTGAACTTGTTTAAACGTTTTTATTCTAAGATGCTGGAAATTCTGTGTAGTGTGTGATGTCTCCAGAGAATTGTAGGCTGATCTTCCCTTGCGTGGTACCCACTGCGTTGTCAGGGTTTATCACCTTCATCTGTGTGGGGACACTTTCTTCTTCCTTTCTCAATTTCGTGATTTAGTAATTATCCTTGTTAGTGTGTGAAGGCAAGAAAATTATTTTTGGTGCCAGAATGGTTCCTCTCTGAGCTTTAGGTATTTTTACTTTTTGCTGATACTTTACTTTCTTGAGGTGCAATGTGCTATTTCAAATAAAAACATGAGAAACAGTTCAGTTTGCTTTCAAGGAAAATAGTCTAATGTTTGCACTGGTCCATGCTGCATCGTTTACAGATGCTTGAAAGTAGATGCATCCTAGTCTTGTGCATCATGAAGTGCTTCCTAGGCACAGAGGTGTGATGTGGAGTTTGTAGGAGTAACTTGCTGAATTCCTACCAAAAAAACCCCCACAACAGAAACACCCCCCCAAGTATTAGCTTGCAGTGAGGCCAATGAATATATGCTAGGTATTTATATCTTTGTTACAACTTTTTCAGGGGGAGTAAGTGTGCTGTTAAATAGATGACAATAACTTTTCTGTGGAGTTGTAATCATCTGTGGAGATTTGGCAGGGCTGCTTCTGTTGAAGTTCTTAGGTAACACAGTTTTTCCTAATAAACTTTTCATTATTTGTCTAGAGCCTCATTGGTTTCATCCTTATTACAATCTAAAGGATTTTTCCCCACGAAAGTGACCCTTTGGGATAATTATACAGTGAAAAAGGGCTCACAAGTTTGAGATTACTGAACCACCAAAGTAGTTTTGAAGGGAAGAAATATCCAGTCTTTAATTAGTGACTGAACTGTAAATTTACTAGTAAAGGATAGTTTTCTTTAGGCTTCGTTTCTTTAGAAACTCTCAGATTCGGAACCTAGTATACAGACTTTTAATGGTGGCTGTTTTTACCTTCTGAATGAGAATCTGTTCGTAAATAAAATCTGGTTGCTGGCAGCAGTACACCCTTGTTGAAATGCTTACTGGAAAGTTGTGCTCTTTCAGCAATCTCTGCAGTTACTTCCACCAGTCCAGTGCAATGAGATGTTCTGAATTTAATTTGATCAAATATTTGTTTTGAATATAATGTTTAGAATCAGGAAGTAAATGAAGCTTCCATAGACACACACTGTTGAAGGATGTTGTTATTTATTCAGTTTATAAATCAGCCCTGTTTTGTGCTGCTGAATGTAGTCCAAACATTGGCAGAGAAAAATAATGATAACATACATCACTGCTGCATAATTTTAAGGCATTTTATAGTCTGGAAAATGTGGTGGATTTTATAAAAGTGACAAATGACACAACACTAATAAATAGCCATAGTTTATGCATTGTGAATTGGAGTTTAGATTCAAATGGAAATTATTTTTCAGCAGATTGGATATGAATTCAACCTCACAACTTCTCTAGACAAATAATTTTGATTTCCATACATTTTTCTGTACTCTAATCAACGATGGTATGCACATTCTATTAGCTATAAATACAGCAAAACTTATACTTAAAAGGTATATGAAATGAGTTACTATGACTATAATGTACACAGGTAAGATGCATTTTAATGTATTTCAATCAATAGGACAAACTGTCTTGACTTAATTCATGTCTTTGATTCATTGTTTGTTTAGAATGTTTGGCTCTTATTGAGTTTGTGAGTGAATGATTCAGGTATGTGCTGCATCTTTATCATGGTAATTAAATCCATCTTACCGGAAAAAATTCTATTTCCACTTTCACTTAACATATAAATATTTACAAGAATAAAGTTGTTTGAAATTCTTAAACTTATTAAAATACAGGATGACTGCTCTGGCAAACAATGTTCCAGTGGTAGTCTTGTTAATATTGGATGGACAGATTACATTTAGGGATTTTGTGGTTGATTTTTTTTTTTTTCAAATTAAATAGAAATGCATTAGTAAGTATTTTTTTGGCTGCAAAGAATTGTTAGGCGGTAGAAAACGGTGAACCAAGGTTAGACTTGATACCTCGTGGCTAATTAAGCAATGTAATAAGTAAACATAAGGCTCAAATAAAATCTGTGGGTTTTGCTGAATTATTCCGTGAATAGCTTGACTTACACAATATCAACTAATTATAGTTTATATGGAATATTTTCATGACTGCATAGTTCTTCCCAAATGAAAAGTAAACTTTGGCTGCAATTATATTACTGTTTACCAGACTAGAACAGATTCTATTCAGCCTTGAACAAAATTAACTTCTAATGGTGCATCGTATTCAGGTTCAAAACTTCACTGCTGTGGCTGATTCAGTTGAGTTCATGTTAGTGGCGCAAAAGTCTTTCAGGTGGACTCCATTTAAGGGGAATATGGCAAGTCCACATGCCAATAGGTTCCATGACAGATAGGAAAAATAGACAATACTAAAAGAAAAAGGTTCCTAATCATATCACTAAACCAGTATGGTTGGGTCACAACTTTAGTCTGCAAGACTCTGCAATGTAACATATCTGAAAATGCAGTACACTCTTTGGAGAATGTTTTGCGCAGGAATTGTCATATCTAGCTGGGCTGTACCAGATCTAATTGCACGTTCTGCCAGTGCCTGTTGTGAGCAACATTTTGGTCAAGAGAAAGGTGCAAATAATCCTGTTACAGGAGCTGTAAGCTTGCCTTTAGAAGACTGGTGCCATCTCCCAGAGGCTACCTTAAACTATTAATCATTAGTGTTTTCAAACTTCAAAATTTTTGTGAAATCCTTCATTGTTATTCTAGATGTTCCAGTAAGCTTGTTACTGCTCTAAGAAAACCAGCCCTGCGCAGGCTGCTCAAAATTGCATCTGTGCATTGAGGAATGAAGTTGAGGAAGAGATCCAGTATCAACAAAATAATTGCTGATAGGGACTGGTGAACTAATATTTTGAAGGAAGTAGTAAAATTAACATTGAAATGGCTGAGAAAATCCATCAGAACATTTAAAATCTGCCTTTAAATGTTTGTAAATTAAGAACTGCAACTGCAGTGATGTGTCTTTGATTTTTTTTTTTTTTGTTTGTTTTACTCTCTAGCATAGGTAAACATGGGGAAATCGCCAAAGGGTTAAAAAAATGTGTAAATCAGGTTACTGAAGGATATAGGGAATAAACCACCAAAAAGAAATACAATCTGCAGAAGAATGGTACAAAAAACCTGGAGAGCACAAAATTAAAATGAAATTGTCCTGTACTAGTGCTCTATGTCTTAGGAAGATACAGGTAGCACAGTGCCTTGCTAAGAACGTTGCCATAGGCTTTCACTGTAGCAGTGCTTAGAAGCCAGTAAGTGTCTTATAAAGATGTAAAGCTTGCTAGGATTTGAATGCATAAATCCCTAAGGACATGCTTTCTGGCTGTTTCGGCGGACAAGTTTTGTGGCCGGTTAAGCTCCAGGTCAGTAAGTCACTTGAACTTGTGCTTCATTCAGTTTAAGAGGGCTTATTTGAATATAAGTAGAACACTTTGACTCAAGGCAGAGTATGTGCTCAAATGTTCCTTGAAATCAATGTCATTTGTTTGACTTCAAATTGCTGTAATTTAACAACTTTTTTTCATTTAAAGGCAGTGCAGCTCTGCACTTTGAGTGCTCAGAGCATCAGTTTCTAAGCAGAAGTATCTAACCCATGTAATAGTGTCCAATGTTTCCCTGATCTAGGAAAGTGGTAACAGTACCTAGAGCAGAATCCTTTGGACCTGAAACACCAGGAGCTGTTGAAGTATATTGATCCCTCAAGCATATTTTTGACCTATTGCACTTATTCCAGAATGCCAAATCCCCAATATTTTAGTTTTTAACTGTCCGTGGCAACCACAAACAAAACCTAAAAACGTGCACAAATATATTGAGTATAAATAGCCAATTAAAAAGCACCGTAGAAATGGCACATTTCTTCATGTAAATAACTAACTTGGTAGATTGACCCAGCCAGTAATCTGCAATCTTCAGAGCCAGCTGCTGTGGTGTAAACCTGGGGCCTTGCACACTGTTTCCTGGCAGTCCTGAAGCTGGATTTCAGAGCTGATTGAGGATGGTAAAGTCCTGCTGGATCTGCGGGAGGGCTCTGGCTCTGCTGCCATCTGCTAACACTGGTAGCCTGCGCTGCTTCATAGTTTGAGACAAAACTGCAAAAACAACCTGGGTAACAGAGCAAGTGATGTTGTTTTTGTTAAGCTTTTGTGGTAACAGTGTGGTACATTATAGTATATCTATATTATGTATTTAAATGTTCTTTTTGCATACCATTTTTCTCGCTAGAAGAGTAGTATGCTTCTAGATACATGCTAATACTTTTGTTGCCTGTATCCAAACCTGGAAAGATGACCTCAGTCCAGAGGCAGCTGGGAGATTTTAGAGTACTTCAAGTTGCATTTCTACGGCTAAGAGGCAAAAAGGAGCTATGTTTCTTGTGTTCCTCCTCATATTACTGGCAGAAAGTAACGTACAGCAATGCAACCTGAAAGCACAGCTTCTTTTTGTGCTGTTTGCAACTGCAATATACTACAGGTGCTTATATCTTCTTTCATGTTTTTGAAGATTTATCACAAAATAAATTTATGCAGGTTGAGAGTTAAAGATACCTTTTATTCTTGTAGCTGCAAGTAGTCAGTGAAATGAAAGCTCATTCAGTGAAAACTTTCTTGAAGACTTTACTTTTTTTCCTTCGAGGAGGCTTGCTGCATGTGAAGTAAGCTGGTTTAGATTAAGTGTATAGTTGTTCATTAAGTATGAAAAAAGAACATCTTCAAATGTTGATGTTACAGGGTTCTTTTGAAGTAAAGGGAAATTCACCCTGCTGCTCTGTTGCTTATACACTACTAATTTGTCTTGAATCAATGATCAAATGTATTTAAATATGTAATGAATTATTTTGCTTTAAGAAACATCTTCATGCAATGATTAGCTGGTTTTATTTTTGCTGCTATTTGAGATTTTTTAATTTATTTTATAAACTGGCAAAGATGTCACTCTGCCCAGACCTTGCAGCTGTGTCTCCCTTGATGGCAATTCTCATTTCAGTTTTTCAAAGCAATATTGAAAAGTAAAAATGTGTGCTAGCACTTTACTTTTTCATAAGAAGCTGTCACCTAAAACGTCCGTTAGTGGAAAGCTTTTCAGTTGCTTAACAAGCCCCTTAGCTGAGCATCACCAGGGATCTAATGGGGGAAGGATAAGGAGGAAGGTGGTGTTTGGATTTCAGGGGGCTGAGACCCACTGTCAGAGCAAACACAGTCACAAGGCAGGAAGTGGGGGAAACCCCACCTGACGCTTCGGATTTAACTGATCTCCATGCTATATCTAGCCAGGACCATGCTAGAGCAATCAGTCACCTGTCCCACCTTCACACATACTGCAAACCAACTTTTTCACGAGAGCACTAGTTTCATCACCCTTGAAATAAACGAATGAAATTTTAACACTGAGTTAAGATGGTCAAGTGGGAGTTTTTCTTCTAAAGGGACAGAAAGAGCTCATATAATTAAGAGTTGAAATTGCTGTTCTTGTAACCTTGTAAATCTTGATGCTGTTAAGGGCGTAACTGCCACAGTGAAGTAGCACATCCTATGACAACACATGCAGTGCTGAGACTTGAAAACATCCATGTGACAGTAAATAGCCTACCTTGTGGCTGAGGGATTCGTGGGTGGATACCAGTGGAGGTGGAAATTATTTAATGCATAACAAACATGAAGGACAACCAGAGATTGAAAGAAAGGGCAGAGAGGAAGACTCAGGTTAAAAAGAAAAGGCCTATGGGAAATTGGAGGTGATAGTGTGTTGAACTTCTTTGATTTAGTTGCATTCCTGGCAGTAATAGACTTACCTCCAGTGTATTCTCGGGGGGGGACTGGTATAAAGCGTGGATCTTGTACTGTTTTCTAAAGTGGGTTTTTGTGACTGGACAGTAAATTTTACAGCAGAGTTTAGGAGAAGGTTAGAAATCATGAAGTTGAGATGCAATTCAAGATGAGACATATGAAGGTGGAATGGGGCAGGTCCTGGTGTAGCTAACGCTGCTGGCTCTGGTCGTGCCTTCCTGAGGAAGTGATGCAGCTGTGTGGTGGGTCTTTACAGTGAGAAGAGGGTGGCACTGGCATCCATACGGGACATCTTTTGCGGTCTGTGGCTGCAGTCTGGTTGTCGGACTGAGCACCTGTCAGCAGCCTGATGTGTGCCTTTAGGGTGCCCTGGGAGTGTGCCAGCCTGCCGACTTGGTGCTGCAACCCCAGCTTGGTGAGCCGAGTGGGAGGCAATGGGATTCCCTCAAAAATGCATTCCCAGCCCAATCTAAAATGTTAATCTAGGCTTACCTATTAGCTGTAACATGAAAAATTTACTTTTATGAACTCCTCTTGGTTTTTCCCCCCCTCTTTGCATCCCTGTTGAGGTTGAGACTGTGGCCTTAGCGGTGTGCGTAGATCAGGGTAAGGAAATAATATTTTTGGTCACCGCTTTGTGAATCCCTTTGGTTCTATGTAATCAATCAGTGGATGTACCAGTTGAGTGATGGCTTGCTGATGTATACAAACAGAATTTGTATGTGTGTCTCTATATGGAATATAGATATATTTGGAAAATTAATTTAAAATTTTATTGCAGCAAATATTTACTGTACCAAATTCTCTCCTTTATTAAAAAGTATTAATATAATGAAATATATTATTTATCTGTGTAATCATTGCTTTTACAAGATGAACCACTATAAAATATATATTAACTTATTGGATTCTTGGAATGTAAATTGACTAAAAAGGCCTTGGGCAAAAATAAAGATGATTGCTGGATTCTTCATTATTATAATTAATTTTTAATTGCCCAAAAAATTAGTACGTGAGCATTTGCCTTATTACGCTGGGGGATTAGAGCTGTACAACAAAGCCCTGGAAGTAAAGGGATTTGATGTCGATTTGGATGATGTCCTATACAGGCACTGCTAGTGCAGTTCTTATGATTAATTCTGCTTTCTTAAACTCCTTCCTATACCTCAGTAACAAGAGTTTGGAAGGAAATTCTACAGCAGGTTGTGTACTGTAGTTCATGTACAACTGTTTCAGGTCATTACAGGCCAGAAATATATTGTGCTGAAGGAGGGGAAGCCATGGGAAGGTGTGTATTTTAATTGAAGTAATTAATGTCAGAAAACCAGGCATGTCTATCCCAGTGTCTTTCAGGCAGGTTCAGGTGCCAGCATCCTCCCTACAGGAGAGCTGCTGCTTTGTGTAGAGCCCCTAATGGGGTACCTGGGGAAAGGAGCTTGCTCTCATGCTGCCTTCTTTTGTGTGTGTGTTTTTTTTTGTTTGTTTTTTTTTTTTTTTTTTTTGTAAACCACTTAGTAGCTCTCTTATTAAGCCAACAAAAATGTTAGATAGAGGACTGTCATTAATAGTGAACGTATACCCAAAGGGAAATAGGAGGTCAAATGAATGAGGCCTGAATTTAAGACAGTGGGCAAAGTTCAATAAAATGTCTGAAAGACCTGAAGAGATTCCCTGCCTCTGCAGTGAGAAGAGGGCAGGGAGGTTTGTCCCGGATGTTGGGAGTGGTGGTAGCCCTCCAGTGTGGCTTGCTGTGCAGCACGGTCATGTACCTCTGCTATTCAGGTGCACCTATTCTTCCTCAGTGAATTGTCTTGAATAAGCACATAGTAGAAGTATATAAGCCAAAGTATATGCATGCTAGATTTTTGTCAGGCTTGTTCATTTTTGGAATAAGTTCCTCTTCATGTGAGAATGGCATGATCACAGAAAACTGTGGAGGAGCATAGAAAGAATTGCTTCTTACCCAGTAGTAAGAATAAAAGAATATTTACTATTTCTCAAAGGTACCAAATATCTGTACTTGGCTATTGAGATGCCTACTCTTCCACTTGGCTGCCTGCTAGACATTTAACACAAATTCTCAGAAGTAAATGGTTATCCAAAAATAATGTAAAAACAATCTGACAACTGTGATACTTCACTATTATAAGTTCACTGAACTAAACTTGTGCTTATGAGTTCCATGGAGTTCGACATACACAAAAGTTGCCACTGTTTCCTGTTTGCTCTAAATCTGGGCAGGTTTTGGGATCATGTACCTCTATATACCAAACAGTTTTAAAATGTGTCTCTCACCTCCATTTTGTCAGAGAAAAGCAAGCTTGGGTCGTTTCTGCACAGTCCTGTGACAAAACAGAGTGGGAAGGGTGTTGAGTAGAGGCGTGTGTGTGTCTGCACTCCTACTGCATTCCCAGTCCCTTTGCAGTCATGGAGGATAGTAGGATGGAGGTGATGCTCACAGGTATATATGTTCAGAGGAATGAGAGTAACTTTACCAGCATGAACTCCTCCTGGTAGTAGCAAAAAAGGTTGGTGCAGGCATGACTTACCCTCAGACTGCTTCTCCTGTACTTCCCGAAGTAGAAGTTCAGTCCTATGAAAACCAAGCTGCTCCATAGACCTTTATTTCAGATACTGCCAGATGGCTCAGTCTTGTACTTACTTATGCAGGTAGGTTGTTTTCCTTTTAAGCAACTTGGACTGGTCAGACA
This sequence comes from Ibycter americanus, assembly GCA_035590275.1. NCBI lineage: Eukaryota > Metazoa > Chordata > Aves > Falconiformes > Falconidae > Ibycter > Ibycter americanus. The sequence continues at coordinate 34,775,426 of JAVJGI010000064.1, read as the reverse complement.
AATGCATCCTGTTCAGAAATGACATCTTTATGCACACTTTGGCACCTGTTGTACATGGTGAAAAATGCTCTGTGGACATTGTTCCAATAGGCAACAACAGAGAATCAAGACAGTAGGAAATATGTTTTAATTTTTTCAGCTGGTCTAGGATGTAATTGTACGAGTCAAGTAATGTTAGGCCAGCCAGAAGTGACAAATCCATTAATGCCTTTATGATGATTTTATGTTGTGGAGAAGCTGAAAGTTACAATATTGCTAAAGCAAATGTATGCATATATATTTTCAGCTAATAGGGTCCACTTAGATGGATTTGTTTGTGGAATGCATGGGTTTCCCTTTTAAATGTTACTTTAACTAAATTGCTTGTGGTAGCGTGGGAATGAAAAATCTTATTTGTTACCCACGCTTAAAAGTCAGATAACATTTAATAATTTTAGATTGCCAGTAAATTTGCATTGGCTGGAATTGTAAGGATATGAGATTGTTTTAATCTCCTATAATGACAAAAAATAGTTTAACATTTATAGGGCCTCAATCATTCTGCCATATGAGGAAAATGCATTTTATCCATTTGATTTTTTTATTTTTTTATTTTTTTTTTTTTTTAAACCTTGATGTGATGGAGTTTGGGTGGCTGATTCATTTTGGTTCTCATGTTTCACATGAAAGAGAGAATCACCATGATAAATTGATTTATTATGGATTTGATGAATGGTTACTTCATATTCCATATAATTATCAGGCGATAGTTTCAATGAAAGATGCTGGGAAATGAAACTTTTCACTTCAGATAACCATCCACCCTGTCTGGCAAGAAAAATGGATCTCTATTTTCCACACATTACTGTGGATCAAGGCCAACAGAGGGAGGGCAACTGTTTGTAGGTTGTGAAGAATAGTATGGGTTTGAAAAAGTGCCTGTCTAAATGAAGTTGTGAAAGAAATTCTGATGACAAATAAATGTACATGCAATGCTGACAACCCTGATTATTTAAGAAAGCTGATTTTAATTAATACCTGGCAGGGAAAGGATTAGCCCTTTATAAAAGGCACCCAAATGTAGTGGTAGCCATTACATTTTTGATCCTACAGTTAAGAGGTATCTCATCCATTAAGAAATGGGTAGGTTCTTAGAGGGATGCAAAAGGGATGCCACATGTCTTTCAGAAGGACTCTTTACAGCCTGTGGTTCTCATGAATAAAGGCATCATCTGTGCAGTCTGAGAGTGCTCACAGAAGTTGCTCTGATGCTACTTTTAGTGTTGTTTGATCCAGAATGTGCAGATGGTATGCTTGGAAGAGCACACACATTGTTATTCCAGATTGTGAGAGAAGGTTGTGGGGAAATAGGGTGTAAATGGAGCAAACAGAAGTACCAGGATTCAGTCTGCTGTCTGTAAGTGGAACTCAGCCGCTATATTTGTGCTTGTATTTGTCAGATTTGCAAGTGCATGGACAACAATGGAAGCATTTTGGAGAATGTGATTGTTCTTAGAAACATTTTGGTCTTATTATTGTAGTGGGTTGTATGCCACTAGCAGATATAATAACAGCACGTGAACTGAGTCTACTGTGAATGGAGATAGGATCCGAGATTGTTATATTCACATGAAGCCTACAATAACATTAAGATGTTTGTTTCTAATGACTCCGAGTCTCAAGCATAGTTTCTTCTGTCAGCCAAAAGCAAAATTTGTCATCTTCAATAAGAAAAATTCCAAAGTGCTAAATATGTTAGGAAATGTTAACAAGGCTTAATTCAGGAAGAATAAAATTAATATTTTTATCTTGGATTAGTTTAGAAATAGTCATCTATGATTTTAGCTTCGTGTTTCTAATTTTCAATTTGTTTCTAAAAAGATTTGTGTTGTAATGTCAATTGGTTATTATATTGCATTAAAAGCAGGAGAAATAGCAGACCAGGTAACAGACTTGCCCGTATTTCTTCACCACTTGTTATAAATCCTGTTAGAATTATGAGGAGTTTGTCTTTTGCAGTGTTTCAGGGAAAGGTTCTTCTCTGCAGAATTGTGCCAAGACTTAAAAGAGTTGATGTTCATCTTACCTATGTTAAGAACCATTACAAAAGATAGATAAAATATTTAAATTGTATGAAAGCATTTCTTTTCAAATGCTGTCTTGTGACTTAAGATACAGCAACATTCTGTACTATAAAAGTAATTTTGAGAAAATGTATTCATCTGTCAGTTTGTGACAACCGAGATAAGTTCTGTGTTGAGTTCCACCACTGAGCTTATGGTGAATACGAGTGGGCTCTCAGTGTGTTCGGTGTTATCTAGCCATTTACCCGTAGACCTTAATTTTAAATTCAGTTTCTCCTTGTTCTTTTAAAGCATATTTAGAGCAAATCCAGCAGAACAAAAATAACTGTTTTCTCTTCAACTTTCCTTAGCCTTATAAGAGCAACCATATGGAGGGGTGGGGAGGTAATATTTCTTCTTTTCAATTTGCCTTTTCATTCTTTTAAGGCTTGGATATAGAAAAACCTAGAAAATCATCTATCCTTGATAGTATTCTACTTGCTTAAAGGACCACTCATTCTGTGGAGTGTACATATACGTAAGCAGAGAGAGATAAGTGGTGAAAAGTATTTAAGATTGTATGTGAAAGTTATTATAAGAAATGTTTTTCTTGGTGACTAATATTTAGAAACATCAAGAAATCTTTACGCATAAGTTCTGTTGGCTTATGCGAAAGTTGTATGTGTGTGAAGAAAGAAGGTTTAACACCTGCTGGCTGAGTGAAACACATCTGCCAGAGTGGAGTTTCTTCTATGGTTAGGTAGAACTGGTTGCATTAATAGTTGTGCTGCCATGTAGTAAATCTTTATTCAGGATTTACTTGCAAGTAAACTGTTGTGGTTTAAAAATACCTAAATTGAGAACTTAGTGATTTGTATCATGGAAGAGCCTATAGTTTATGAACAACAAACGGTCAAGAAAAAACCCATAAGCAGAATAACTATTTATAAATGTATTTGTCTACCAGTCCCCAGATCTGGGCTGTAGGGATAACTGAGCGAGTATTTCCATTAGCAGTGACACCACAGGGGCCTCTTCTGGGATTTTATAGCCTGAGCATAAGTGTGTGTGTTCATTTCCTCATCTGTAGTAAAGAGTGACCTGAAGATGCAGCCTTTCAGCAGCAGCATTTCCTCTGCTTGTTTCTACAGAAGTAGAGAAATTTGTTGCTAGATTTGAGACTCATATAGGTCCAAAACATGTTGGGGTAAGGACAAAATGACTGATGGACATCACAGGTACCATGTCCATGTGCAGAGCACTTGGGCCTGATTTTCAGTCTGCTGCTATATTTCTATTTTCAGAATAGGTAGAATAGGAAACTCCGCACTGAAATGTTGAAAAGGAATTATTACCTTATAGTGTGGTGTTCCAGTAGAATGAAATTTATGATGGCTATTCTATTGCAGAACAAAAATAAAGAACAATAAACTACAGTATCTGTACTAGAGTTGTAGTACTGCAGATGAAGCTTAAGGATATAATACCAACATGGAATTATAAAAAAAATGTACAGTTATGAAACAGTAATTCTCTTAATACAAGGATTTGGTTAAACTTCAGTTTGAGTAAATTAAATAAGGTGTATTGTATTTTAATGTTTATGGTAGTATAAAATATATGTTAGGACAAGAGTGATTTTGTTTAAAAAATTGTAACAATTATATAAAAACTGGGGAAAAAAAATGTAAGTACTCTTACCTTCTTTATAGAGTAGTGTAAGAACTGAGGAAAATTGCCATTGCAGAACTACTTGTGATGTTTGCTTTGATGGAAGAGTATAGAAAAGTTTTCTCAACTTGAAACAATCTTTGTATTTCTTTTGCAATGAACAACAAATGTTTGGTAACTGAGTTTGAATGAAAACTGAGTTGAGTGACTGATTATCTGAAGTTCCTGTTAGTATTAATTTATATTTTTACAGCAATTCAATTACGTATGACACTTGTTTTCAGGGAACATACTGGTAGATTATTTTACTCATGTAAGTATATGTTAATTTAATGTTCTACGGATTTTGAGGAGATAAAGCAACAAACTGCAATGATGAAGAAAGAGAAATGGCTATATTAGCAGTATGATCAGAAATATCATGCTTGCTGTGTGCTGAGGAGCTTGTATTCTGCAGTCTTTGCAGGAGATGTAAGAAAGAAGGATTTAAAGGATGACAGTTACATGTGCTTTCAATTATAAATGAATGTCCCTGTCTTCATAGACTTTGCAGCTGTTTCAAGTCACATGCTTTTTTGAACTCTGCAAACTTTGGGCCTCATTTCACATGAATCTGTTCACCACAATTTGGATATTAAAGGTCTGATATTGCATGTCTCCCTTGGTGGTTATTTTGCTTCATTCTGTCATTTGTATCGTACTCTTAATATTCTGTTTATTAACAGAACAGCAGCTTGTTCTGTAGGGTTTCTCTGGAGGAGTGCACTGGCCACCTTTCTCCACATGGGTGTACAAACAGCCTGTGCTATGCTGGGCGGTCAGCTAAACATGATCTGAATTCTGCAGACATTTCAATAGCAACAAGCCAGCCCAAATTAATCATTATTCTCTAAAACAAGCAAGCAGATGGAAAGATGTTGATTTCCGAAGCAGAAAATGCTCAAACAAAATCTAGAAAACATTTCATTTCAGAGTAAATTAAAAGCATGTATTTCAGTCTGTACAGCCCCTGGAAATCTGACATATTTTAAATGTTACCATGCATTTCAAATCTCCTGAAAGCTACCGTCTATTATGGCAAGATTAAAGGACTGAGAGCATCATTCAAGTAAATCTCATACAAATTTATTTTGAGTGGATCCCTCAAACATGTTAAGTAGGATACTTAAAAGGTAGGTATCTGTCTATGCATATGAGTACTAATCTTTATTCCTCTACTGGAGTTAACCTGAATATTTTAATGATAAATAGGATAAGAACCATAGCTGGAATGTGTAAAAGCAAAGGCCTCACAAGTGACTACTGATTTGATGACTTAAATTTTTATTTCTCCAGCTTAAGTTACATTTAAAGGCTTTTTTTTCTCCTGATGTAGCATTTTATGCATCTAGACTGAAGAACTGTAATGAAATAGATATGTCTTTCCTGTTGCATGGACTAATTTAGCACATTCAAATTCAGCACCAGTGTGTGGCCCAAACACTCGAAAGCTGTTTAGAAGCAAGAATACTGAAACAAAATACATCTGCTTTTCTCTCAGAAAATTTGTAATTAGTCACCCAGAGACACTTGAACGTTAGGCCAGTCTTCAGGATTTGAGGAGGAACAAGAGTTCAGAGTGCAGTGTAATGGTTCTGGTTGCACAATTTTTGGAATTCGTTATCAGCTCATTATTTTAAGCTGATAACTGATATTTCAGCTGAAAAATGAAGTTAAGAGGATGCCAAAGGCATAAATAAAATTGTGGGAAATGCCGATTTGCACTGTTTTATTTCCCAGCTGAATGGAATAGCTTGCGCTTACGTGGAGCAGTGTTGTATACTTACTTGATGCTTACTTGGAGCAGTTTGGGTGAGTAGGGATTAGTTAAAGAATGTGATGCAGAAGTCAGTAAAGAAGTGAAATACTCGTTCTCAAGCTTTGAAGTTTTTCTTATCTTGGGAGACATTTTGGGAAGGTGCTCAGAGAGAACAAGTGATGAAGTACTGTATTTTATTTGAATCCAGGTAGTACATTTTCAGAGCAGAGGTACCTTCGTTACACACACAGTTGGGGCTGTTGGGGAACTTGCATAGTGGCTAGGCTGTGCTGCTGGCCAGGCTGTTAAAAATTAGAAATGAAAGGAATACAGGTGAAGGTGGACTACTGGGCTCCATTCCAGCATCTCGCTGAGCAGCTGAGATGATGCAGAATTTTAGGTATTATTGAAACAAATTTATTGTATGTTATATTTTAATAGTTTTCTCCAGGTCAGCATGACAACAATTTTTCCTGAACTGAGGACATTTGTTGGGTGGGGTTATAGCCCAGGGTCAGGGTGGGCAGCACTCCTCGAGCAGTGATGAGTATATACCTCATGTGTGAAATGAAACCTGTTAAATGTCACTCTTTCAGTGCACCCTTCTTCATTGCTCACCCCTACCAAGACAGTGGCTCCTTTTCTGGGGCAGTGCATCTGGTTGCTGTTGCAGAAAGGTGTTCGCACAGATACCAAGGACAGCTTAACAAATAGCAACACGTGTTACTTCATGTTATATTGGATGATGATGGGTTTGGTTTTCCACCTGAAGACTGGCCCACAATGTCATGAGTCCTTTCTAGCTCTCCCCATCATTGCTGTGCTGGGTAGAGGTACCATCAGAGGGGCTGGAGCTGCCCCATCTCCCTGGGAAAGGGCTGTCTGCTCAGCCCCTGTCAAAGGCAGGAGTAATAGCTGTTAAGCTGGAAAGCATTAAGGGTATTGTAGAGAATGGAGGAAGTAAGACTCATAAGGGGAGAGATGCACAGTACTGGTTTGTTCAGCTAACTTGAACACTACCTTTTTTCCAAGGGAAAAAGAAAGATGTAAAATTAATTATTTAATTATAGATACTCAGGACATTAATATTCTTAGTTTAACTTTTTATCTAAAAGCTCAAATATGATGTCATGAAAGTAGAGAACATGTCAAAAAACAAATCTTGAATTCTTTATACTGAAATATATGGCTGAATAGTCCGATTTCTGACATGGGTCTCAGCAAATTGTTTTACACAGACATATGGAAGACACATGGGTTTTGGAGAAACAGGTAACTTGCTTGTGTGTACATCAATGTTAGCAACTATAAGGAGAAATAAAAGACCTGTGATACCAAGATGGTTTTCTCACCCTTTCTAATCCATCTTTATGACTTCAGGTGGTACTGTGCTTTTTCAGTGCATTATAAGAAATGAAACATGAAAAACAGTCTTGGCTAAATTTGAAGTAAGATCAAAGCCTCTATTTTTTATTTCAGTAATACTTTATTTTCTAAAATGTAATTTAGACAAAAAATAGACTGAAGCTTCCAGTCGATGAAAATATAAGATCTATTCATAATAGAATATTGAAATGAAAGCTGCTTTGCACTTCTTTCTCAAGATAAAGTTTCCAAATGCTAGTAACAAATACAGTTTATTATTAAATTACAACTGAAGATTAAGGCAGCTGTCTGTAGTACACTCTACTTGTGAATGCACAAGTGCATGTATGATGATGTGGTTTTCAGGAAGACACTAGATTTCCCACGTTCTTAGTTTTTGAAATATGTTCATATACCATGTTTAATATGTTGGAGTAATGTATTTTTGATCAATACTCACCATCTATGACTATCAGAGTTGACACTGGTAAGAAAATGTCAGCTCCTTAGAAGAAATGCACTTGAAGTGGAGTAGCTGTTCTTCTTCCAGTGATGTGATGAAAGATGGTTGTGGCTGGTTGCTGCAGCTCTGGAGGAATGAGGTTGGGGTGGCCCAGATTCAAGTCAAAAGTCCTTTGGGTTAACTGAAAAATGAATACCTGGGAATTCAAGCACCGCCACATATGAGCAAGTGACGTCACTGTTTTATGTGCTAGTACCTACAGAAACTGGTGGTCCTGACTATGCTGTTCAAACATCCAGTTTGTGTTTTACCATTCTATTTCTTGCAACAGTGGAACATAACGTTAGTATTTGCTTATATGCATGTGAGTTATCTGCATGAGACAGGCAGAGGACTTGTTCTTGGAGGCTGATTTTCTTGTGGCTGATGTGTACCCACAGTGTCACATGCAAGAAACTTTCCAATATTGTACAATAATGGGAATTAGACATGGGAAAGACTTTACTGGGAAATCTAGTTCATTACTCCGAAGGCTAAATCCTCATTGTCTTTTGTACCTTAGTCTATCTTGAATTAATGTCAGTCTGACTGATAAAGCAGATATGTTTGGATGGTGATGGGATGGCTTCACTTAGGTTCTGGTCTCTACTGTTCTTGAGTAACAAGCAGAACAACTTCTTTCTGTTGTGGTGTGGTCAGCTCCAACTTACTGCTGATGTTCCTTCTGCTCCTTAAGACATTTTACCTGTTACACTCTTTGCTGTCAACATAGTATGACACCACAGTGGGATGGAAGAGAAGCTTCACTTCTTAAAATTAGCCTGTATGAAAAATTACGCTTCAGACTCAGCAGTTTACAGAATGCTTTCTTTAAAATAGAAATTACTATAAATAACATGGAATTTTTCTGTATAGGATTAGATGAGTACTATACACTGTGTAAGAAGCTCTACCTTCTTAGAAGTAGAAAATAGATTAGAAAGATAAGAGTATTTCTTGGAGAGTTAACGTTACCTACTTGACCTCAGCAGATTAACAAAAAAATTTCTTATGCCATCAATTTCTTCTCATAAAACGTCTTCCATTATTTCTACTTTTGTAGCGTCTTTCACAGGGATAAAGAACTGCTGTCAGTTACTCATTAAGTAGGGTCAGTTTGGATTAAATTGTAGGTATTTCTTGAATTAAAAAAAAAATAAAATAGAAGGTTAGGTCTCAGCTTCCGTCTGCATCACTGATATAAGGGTACAGCTCTGATGTGTAACTGGAAGCAAACTAATCCTTTTGCAATGCTGTTCTAACCAAAACTACTTCTTAAATTGTGGCTTGTAGGCACAAAATATATTTAAAAATATACAAAGACACATTTGAACATGTAATAAGTATAAAAATAAGGGTTTGTAAAATGTTTTAAAAATTTAAAATAGTACTTCTGAAAGTAAATGAACACAGTGAACAGTAGAAGTATTAATCTCTTACAACATAAAGAATTTTTTGAAATAGTATCTTCTGAAACACATAGCACTTGCTATTTTCTGAAATTATTATGTTTGTGAGTAATAACTTTATAGCTGTTCTACCAAAAATTTTCAATCTTATTTATGACTTCGACTATAAATCTGCAGACATATATGGGATGCACTTAGCTTTTAAGCCAATTCATGTGAATCCATTGCCCCACTAAATGGGGAAAATTATCCAAATTATACCTTTTTAAGCAGAATCACTTCTTCCCTGATGTACATCTCCTATATATTGAGTAAATTTTAGTCTAGAAAACAGCACTGTTGTCTTCCTTTATGTAGTGTTACTGCATAGTGTTGTGAACAGCTTGGTGTTGAGTTGGCTGTGTGCTAACAATGGAAATAAAAGCAGAGTAGGAACTGGAGAGGAGTGTTTCTGAATGATTGCAGATACGGTTCCTCCTGCATTCGTTCTGCACCACTGTCTTGTCCAGTCATGCTTTGCTTCATACAGAGCTTATAAACTCTTGGGGAAAAAGAACATCTGCCTCTTCTGTATTTGGAAAGTACTTAACACAACAGGGTCTCTGGGTAAATAATGGATACCTTCTCCCTTCTCAGGCTTTCTTGTCTTCCTTGTTTGGATGCTATGGTTCTGCTGGCCCTATGGGAGATGTACATTAGTCAGGTGGATGAGAAGAAACTGAGCACTACCATCTGGAGTGACATTCCAGGTTGTAGTACTGCAAGAGGCTGACTCTGGGGCTTGAAGAAAGCATAGCCAACATCAGACGCGCTGGCTGAACTTGCTTATGCACTCATTTAGCCATGGTTACCAGTATGAGACCAGAATTTAATTCTGGTCTTGTGCTCTCTGGGAAGTATTTTTAGGTGCTTATGCAATTATTTTTTTCCTCTTATTCTTCTTGACATTTATAGGAATTTCCTAGCTAAATTTATGTACCTTATTTTAAGTGTTAACTGTGCTACTACTCTGCTGTTGTGAGACTCCACCTACTCTGTGTTCAGGTCTGGGACCCCCAACATAAGGATGTGGATCTCTTGAAGCAAGTCCAGGGGGAGGGCCATGAAGATGATGAGAGGGCTGGAGCACCTCTCCTATGAAGACAGGCTGAGAGAGTTGGGGTTGTTCATCCTGGAGAAGCGAAGGCTTCATGGAGACCTTATAGTGGCCTTCCAGTACCTAAAGGAGGCTGGAGAAGGTCTCTTTACAAGGGCGTGTAGTGATAAGAGAAAGGGTAATGGCTTTAAGTTGAAAGCGGATAGATTTAGATTAGATATTAGAAAGAAATTTTTTCTTATGAGGGTGGTGAGGCACTGGATCAGGCTGCCCAGAGAAGCTGTGGATGCCCCATCCCTGAAAGTGTTCAAGGCCAGGCTGGATGGGGCTTGGAGCAACCTGGTCTGTTGGAAGGTGTCCCTACCCATGGCAGGAGGGTTGGAACTAGATGACCTTTAAGGTGCCTTTAAACCCAAACCATTCTATAATTCTGTGATACTTACTCAGTGCATAAGCTGGAAATGAAATACTGGAGAACTTTAAGAATCCACATCTTCAGTTTTGCAGGTCACCCTAGTGGGTAGATCATGAGAAAGGTCTTTGCAGTGGTAGGATGGGTTTAACAAAAAAGTCCTGGTACTTGCTGAGATCTGAGTGTCACTTGAGCCACAGGATTTTATAATGGCAAACAACATGGATGCTGCACAATAAAGATGCTACACACAGAATTAATTCAATCAGCAGAGGAAAAATTTTCTTTTCTCATCGGTTGCTTTTCGTAACTGTAATAGAGATGAAATGAAGTATGGTCTGGAGGTTAAAATGCTATCTGGTGATCTGGATTCAGCCCTCTACCTGAGTGACACTGAAGTCAAATTTTGTCATATCTTTCTTTTCTAGGAGACCATAGGTGTGAGTCATGTATGTGAATGGTGAAGTGAAAAGCATGAATTAGAAGTCTTAAAGATTTAGATTTAATACGCCATCTTGAGAGACCTTTTCTTTGCAACTCTTCAGTGAGTGCTGTAAGCATTGTTCATTAGACTAATATGTGTCTAAACTTAACGCAGTTACACTTACTGTTTTTAGCATCACGGGAATTTCTTGTTTATATACTTATATTCTAGTCATATTAGGAGCAAGTGAGAATTTTGACATATTTGTACTCTTCAAGTTTTTTCAAAGATGTGGAAAATCCAGCACTTGTGTAGTTTGCCTTTAAATGCTTGTAACTGAGAATTATCCCTCCACTTCTGGAAAGTGCCATTAATTACATATTCGTAATATTCACAGGTTCTCAAATAACCTGTAAACCTTAGTTTAAACAGCCTTTTTCCTCATCAGGAATCTTATCTGTTAGTGGAATGAGTGGGCTCAAAGGCTGTATTTACTGCCCTACTCTTCTCTTATGCCCACTCTTCTTCCCTACACAAATATTCTTGTATCCAAATTACACCTAGTAATGAGGATGAGGTAGTGGACCATAAACAGGCTTTGTAGTATGTTTCACTTAATTGATAAGATAATGCTAAAATATTTAACATTACAGGATACCAGAGCAATCAGGTCTCCTTTTCTGATTCTCAGACACTAGTTACCATGCAACTAATGTTTGGGTTTTTGGGTTGGTAGTTGGTTTTTTTTTTTTGTTTTTTTCTTTTGCTGACAGCCTAAAGACATCTCTGCCTAAGCTGTTATGGGCAACTTTAAGAGGTTTGTGCTATTCTGCACTTAGGTTTTTTTGACCCCTTTATAATGGCTGATTGGTCTCCTATTAGGAGACTCCTGTTTTTTTCGTAATTAAGATAGTTTCCTGATAATGCTTTCCACATGTGGCTTCCTAGTGTTTTTCTTTAATTGCCCTCAAGACAAGAGTTTTCTGATCATGCTTCTCAGGTCTGGTTTCCTAATTGCTTTTCTTTAATCACACAGTATGTATGCAACAGTAAGGTTGCTTGAATAGGTCATGTATACATTTTTGGTCTAATTTCTTTAGAATTCATTTTACACTGCCATGATTCATTAACATAACAAATATATAGAAGTAGTTTGTAATTAATTTATGAATATCTAGATTATCATGGCAATTATTTTTTTTATCATAGCAAATTTTTTACTTAAGTTCATTAATTCTCTTCAGGTTAGGACAATACCTGAACCTGTATTTGTACTGTAGCATAAGCAAAGGTGTTACGAGAGCCTACAAAATAAGGTATTGCCATTAATTACCAGAGAAATGTCTTTATTTTCTGTCAGGTCAGCGTTGCAGGTGTTGGCTCTGGGTAACATGACCAGGATGTGTGGATAATGTTAGTTTTTTGGCATATTTTTAAAGGATGTCAGATGAAAAAGAAACACAGTATGGATGAGATGAAAATGTTATGTGAGAGCTGCCAGAATGAGATGTCTGTCCATATAGAAACAGCTAATAAACAAGTACTAATCTAATAAATGATTATTCAGAAGATGTTTGTTTTTTTCAGACTAGTAAAATTTATCCTTTGCAAATGTATAATTCATCGGTTCTCCAAAAATACATTGTCTTTTGCTGTTTCCCTTGTGAAACAGGCAGTTTGAAGCCCTGGGGACAAGATCAGGAGAGTATCACTTTATTACTTCTTACTTTAGTGGCAGGAGAAGGCGGCAGACTGGAGTGTGGCTGTGTGAGGCAGGGTCCTGCCTGAGGCATCAGCACGCCCTCAAGTCTTTAGCTCCATCCCCAAATTTCTGTGGTAGCAGCTAAGATCTGAGTGCAGGTCTAGCCAGACAGGATTTAAGACATAAATGTTCTACTAATGTTTTGAAATGAAAAAGTAGTTTGGGAGAAGTAAAAAGTTGTTTGGGAGATCCCTGGTTAGGACACACTTTTTATTTATTTATTATTTTATGTTTAGGTCTAGAAGCTATTGCTGAGTATCAGCACTTGCAAGTACTCACTAGCCTTAGAAGAACAGGGCTCAACCAAATAATTGAAGTTTTGGAAGAGATAGGGACTCTTCTGTATAGACAGAAAGTAGATAAAATACTTTGGGAGTTCACAGGCTGGCTAAGCTGTCACAGATCTACAAAGCATCTGTGAGGACCTTGCAGATTGTGAATGTAGTACAAGACTGGGAAGAAATTAGAATCCTTGAAAAACAGTGTTCAAACACCATCACCCACCCCCCTGCCCCCATTTTATTAGCCCATGTCCATGGACACAGCACAGCCTGGATTAATCCTCCCAAATTTCAGGAAGCTATCTGGGGTGATTATGTTACGTAGCTCAGCTTTCCTTAACGTTCGATACCCAGAGATCCATGGCTGAATTTTTCTCTAAAAGTGCATTGCTCTCTCTGTGGGAAGAAACCGTAAGCAATTTGCTTCCTAATTCAGTTGCTTTAGACATGAGCCTGGTGACAGGTGGGAGAAGTCTGGGCCTTGTGGTCCCATAGCAGCAAAATGCCCTTCAACACCAGCCTTTTTCCTCTGCTGCTGTCAGGGAATGACTTAGAGCTTACTGATGCTGTGCATCATCTGGTTCCCAAAAGGTTGCCTGTGCTAATGACAGTAGTGCCTTCCTGCTTCGTTGTACTGTTGAAATAGCTCATGTCTATCCTCCCCATCCAAGGCAGTCTTGGGAGCAGTTGCAGCTCCAGTGTGCAGGTGGGATATACTTTCTTCCAGAAGATATCTCTATAAAAGTATTTGCTGTATAATTGCGCCTGTGTTATATTATTTTGTGCTGATAACGACCACAGACTATTCTGCTCCTTCTCCCCCCCCCCCTGCTTTTTTAAATTATTGTAGTAGAATTTATTGAAAAGCACCTTTTGGCTTCAGTGTTGCCCCTCTCGGTGCCAACTGGATGGTCTTGTGGATTTATTTACACATTAAGCACTTTGTCCTGGTGTTTAACTTCTGCTCTGACTTGAAGGAACAGCTGTTGAAATATAGGTCTACTTTTATATCAGTATCTGAAAGGAATATGTTCTTTAATTCAGCAGTGAAAAGGCTTAATAAACTGCTGGTGATCAGAACCTAATTGAATTTGCTCAATTAGAAAAAAAGCATTGCATGGGTTTAAAAAATTGGAAATATTATACCGAAAACATAAGCTTTCAGAAATAAATTTTAAACTAGACATCAAAGAACATTTTTATCATCTTTCCATTATTACTTAAAAAGGGAATCTGATTTAAATGGGTTACACAAATGACCTGAATATGAAAAGCCTGCTTCTGTGGCCCTGTGGCTATAGGAGGGAAGCAGAAGTAACAGCCAGCAGGTGGGTCCGGTATGTGTGTAGCTCATGTTGAACTGCAGAAGTTGCAGTTGTGCTAAAGCTGTTCTTGATCATTGTACAAAGTGCCTTTTTGTTTTTAACTCTCGTGCTTTTTTCATGAATAGTAGGAACGTACTGGCAGGATTATACTGGATAGACTCTGTTATGAAGGTCTACCTTAATATCTAGACACAAAAAGTCAGAATAAGCAGGGTTTGATTTTTATTGGTTTCAAGTGCTTTTAATAGCATTGCCTAATTGCTATATTAATTACATTCATGTGATGCTAATTTAATTGGAGGAAAAAGAATCTAGGAGAACACTTCTGGATTTCTTGTCAGTGTAAAATAGATGACCTAAATAGATGTCGTGCTAAGAATATTACATGACTGAAAACTAGATTTAATTTTATTAATGGAAGTATTCATTTTGATGCATGGTTAGATGTGGTATTTACATATGAAATTTAAGCTACGTTAATGTATTATAAAATTGAGTATGACGAATTGCGTTCTTTAGGTAAAATTGGACTTGCAATAAATCAATCAGCTATAATAGCTCTAGTAACTTGACAGATTAGTACAGCATAGTTAGCAGTGTTTGTAAATGGGCACGCCATGTCTGTTGAATTCTACCACTGAGAATACTGTGACTTAGCTGTTACTGTTCCTAAGCCTCTTGACTGAGGCACAGAACAACATTAACAATATGGAAAAGAACTCTGCCTCTTGGTACTTTCTGCTGTCATCTCAACAAGCTGTATACATGCCTAACTTTAAGAATTCAAGTGGTTCACTTGAAGACTTTTTTAATGCTTTGCTAGGTTAACGAATCTACATGCTGCTCCAAATGTGCCTTATTTTCAAATGCTGAATCTTTTTTTGAAATGTGGATTGACAATTACTAGTCTTGAAAATAACAGAAGGTGCAAATTGATAGCAGTATGGGGTAAGCCTTTGTAATACGAACCTGTGTGAACCAAGTGCAGTAAGCAGCAGTATCTGTAGTTCATAACATTTTGCTGTCATTATTGGTTGAGACTTTATTTGATCCTCTCTCTTGGAGGACAGACACGTAAATCATTCAATACTGAATTCCTTGTGGATGTTGCATAATGTAATATATGATTTGACATGTACTGGGTAAGATGCATGAAGAATTCTTGCAATTTTCTGCAGGGATGAGGCTGCATTCAGTTCTTTGCATCATGTTTCCTAAAAGATACAGGGAAGCGGGGAATTCAAATGAGGCCAACTGGAAGTCTTGTAAACCATGAAAGAAGTGTAACTTATGGGGATGGGGGGGCCGGGACAGGTGGGGAAGGTGAAGCAAGACACATTTCCAGTCCTAAGACATACAACATTGAAAGAAATAAGCTACATACACTGTGGATGAGACAGAGGGTAATGGGATTATATTTAAGTGTGGGAGACTGAGATTTGCTGCTCTGAAAAACTTCCCATCAACAATGAGAATAGCGAAGCATGAATAGGTTACGTGGGAAGGCTGCCATTATGGACTGTTAGAAATCACACAGGTATGACAGCAGGGGTTGGGCTAAGTGGCCTCTATTTTTTTTTTTTTTTTTTTAAATTATTTGCAGATACCGAGTTGTGAACATTGTTATATTTCTATGGGAATGCCTATGGGTTAGAGCATGATCTTGGCATACAGCACAGTTAGGGGCCACTGAATTTTACTATGACTTGATGTATCCTTTGGGTTTTCAAATTCTGTCTCTGCTGTTCAGTGCAAAGCTGCCCCAGCTGTATTTAGTGAGAAGATGCTGGGAAGAAGAGAATATAATTGTCAGAATGTGATACTGCTGGAAGTGCTTTTGTATTTGCCAAGCAATTGATCAACAGCTTAAAGTTATATAATAATTTACAGATGTCTGAATGCTTTAATGAAAAAGCTTGCACACAAATGAGTGGGGCCTTTTAAAAGTCAGTGAATTGCCAACCCACTCAAAAGATTCAAATATTTTTTCGCTCTGCTCTGTATTGCTTCGCACAATTGCACTGATGCTGCTGTTTCAGAGGATGGCAGTATTTCATGTTGAGAGTCCTGACATGTATTTGAGCTGTCAGGTTTTTGAGTGCTCTTATCACCTGTGCTTTTGTGCTAGTGGCACCTTTTTAAAACCTGCTTTGTCACTAATAGCTCTAAGTCTGGATGGATAAGATGATCCCACTGCTAGTGAGTGCTTTTTAATAAAGATACCCATATGCCTGCCATAAAAGAATATGAACAGAACAGACGCAGGCAAATCTGAATTTGCTTCAGTGATATTCTTGTTTGACCCTTCCTACAACAGCTATTTATTAACATTTAGTAAATTAGTCCTATGTGAATGCTGAGATTTGCTGAGGTTTCACAGAAAAGGAGACACTTCAGCTGCTTGAGATTAAACCCGAAATATGCCTGAATGCTACAGTTTTGAGGACTGCATTGGCATTGAGTTTCCTGGTTGCTTGAAAACTGGTGGTTTAGCACTACTTTTGTCAGATCTGCTGTCAGGTTTGCATATTTATATCAATATGAGTTCTTCAAAGACTGTTTAGAGATTTTAAATTTTTTTTTATAAGAGAAATGACATTTAAATCTGTAGTTGTGATACATAACTGATGAAAGCAAAATCTGTGTTTTAATCTGGCTGGAAACAAGTCCTGATTCCTGAAATGCTCATGTTGGGTGGTTTTCGACTGACACATGTCTGTGGCCTGAAGTTTTGGGGTCAGGAGTGTGGCATTGTTCTGCATTGGCTTGGCTGCTCTCCCAGAAGATGCTGGAAGCAGAAGCAGCCCAGGGCTGCTGCTTTTCAAAACCTGCCAAACTTTGGGCTTGCCTGTGCTGTGCTTTGGAGTGCAATGTATAGATTTCTAGGCTAGTTAGTAGCCCAGCTTTGGAGCTGAAATCAGTCCAATTGAAGCTGTGGCTGAGCTGCTAAATCCTGCTGGGAGATAAGCTAATTACCTGAAGTGTAATACTGATAAAAAAAAATAAATATAATAATGATAAAAAAAGTTATATAGCTTTCAGGTCCTGAACTAATAACTCTGTACTGCATTGAGCTGTATGGTTGTACTGTAATAAGTTTGAACTCCTGTTGGGATCTTTGCACGTTGCTCTATTACATCTTGTAAATTCTCCCTTTATTCTTTTTCTGTTTAAAGATGACCTAATGTTTTAGTACTTTCTGTTTTCTAATACCCAGGGAGTTTGTCTGTCAAATGGAAAAGCAACATTAAATTAAAACACAATTAGAGCTCCTGCACTTCTCTCTGGACTAGGAAACACTAAATGTAAAACTAAAAACTAGTCCTCCTTAACAATAAGACACATATTTCTGAAAAATATGTTGTGTTAAATAACAGTAATGTTTGGAATATTCAATTTTAATGTGAACTGTAACTGTGATTTGCAATGTCATCTGGTGCAATTTTTCTTTGTTACTGGTTACTCATTCCAGCCAGCTAGTATGTCATGTGTATTATGACACAAACTTTAAAATAAAATATACACGCGAGTGTTTCAAGTTGAAGTTATTCTGGAGCCTCTGTGTTTGCTTATCATTAGTTTTACACATAAGAGCAAAACCTTATAGCTGTATAAAAAAATTTTTGAACATTGTAAAACTGACCTACTCAGTGGATAATGCATGAATTGCAGTTCATGAATTGACGATAACTAGTAAAACTTAACTTATGGTGAATTTGGAAATGAGCAAGTTGCTCTAGGTCACTTCTAGAGGGTATTTAACCCTTGTGAGAATCAAACAATTTAGAGATGGAAAAGAGCTTATTGAAAGGGAGGAATTAAGCTATTAAGATTGTCTTAGTCTGTTTTTTGGCAGGGTATTGTTTCCCTGGTGGTACAGTAGGTTAGGGTTGCTGCAGTAGAAACAAATGGTAATTGGAGCCTTGGAGTTGACTTGTGAGAGCAGTGAAGAAGGGTGGGTGTGCAAGTTTCTGTCTTTGCTCAACTACAAATACAGCTCTGGAGTTTATGATCACGTAACCTCTATGCGTGCCACTTCCACAGCTGTGAGTGTGTTGACCGAAATCCTTTTTAACTTTTGTTCGCTTGCCAAATATCTGTATTGCTGAGGGTAGGAAAAGGAGAGAAGTTTGCACATTCTACATCTCTTTAAGTGTTGCTAGATCTTTTATTTTCTCCCATCTGCTTTCCCTGCCAGAGCCTTGCTTTTCTCTCTTGCTCTGCAGTTGGAATCCCCATGGAGGCTGCTCCATTATTGTAGAGAAAAGGTTCTTTAAGATGCTTTTACCTTCTGGTTATTTTTTCCTTGTTTTCTTTTTCCCTTCAGATCCCCATTTCCCCCTACTACCTGTAGCATAAACGGTTGTTCACTTCTGTGACCTGAAGCCCTGTTCACTTCTTTGCAAGGGAAGATAGTGTTGTCTTTCTCTTCCTAACATGCTGTCGATCTTTATCTTCTTCCAAGGCCTTTCACTTAATCTTTTTACCTCACAGATCTTGCTTTTTCTTTCAGCTGCCCAAAGTTTATTTCCTTACTGCAGTACTCGTAGGTTCCTTTAAACCCTGCTCTTCTCTTTCTGCCTTAAAACCTCAGGCAACCTGCTCTGCTTTCCACTGCTGCTCTGCTTGGCCTCTGTGCCCTCTGTGCAGTGCTACTGCAAGGACCCTGAGCTGGCTACTGACATCCTCTCCCTCAGGTGCGAGTGGGCATCTTGGAAACTCTCTGCAACCACATTTTCTGGGAGTTGGATGAATATATATATATAGTTTGATGTACTCAGGGCTTGTGGCTAA
This sequence comes from Ibycter americanus, assembly GCA_035590275.1. Taxonomy (NCBI): domain Eukaryota; kingdom Metazoa; phylum Chordata; class Aves; order Falconiformes; family Falconidae; genus Ibycter; species Ibycter americanus. The sequence goes on along the minus strand of JAVJGI010000064.1, from coordinate 34,756,545 downwards.
GCTAGGCACAGCCTGACATAGAAGTAAAGGAGACAGACGAAAACATGAAAATCTCTGAACACATTTAAAAGTTTTGCGTACATAAGGGTCACAATCTGAGATTTTTTTCATGCTGTATTGTAATGAATGTGTATATGATGGTAACAATACTAAAAAAAGGCCATGCCTGCCACCCAATCCGTGGTAGATGTTGTAGAATGTTTTTATAAGGTTTCCTGGCTAAAGCAAAAGTCTATTTTAAAGTTATTAAAGTTCTATAATGAGCTACCTTTCTAAGCTCACAGATAAAAGTATATTATTCTGTGGCTCAATATAATAATTCAGTGAAATTAACCAAGTAAGTGGTCAATGAAGCAAATGATTAAAAAGCAGAAGATTGAAAAATGAAGATTAAGAAGAGAGAAAATTGCATTTTCTATTACTGTACATTTTGCAGGTCATAATTGAAGTCCACTCCATAAAGAATAAAAACACCTTTTTAAAGTGTGCAAAAATATGTAGGGGTGCTTACATTTTTGCCCACTGTATCAAACTATGTATGTGTTGCTAACTTCATGCAGCGTATGTAATAGAAGTTAACAGCCTTACATTCATCTCTACTTCCAGTGCTACAAAATAGATGTTCAGCTGTATTCGTTTCAGTCTTTTATATTTCTGATAAGCACTTTTATTTTAATTAAGTATACAAATTGTCAAAACTAAAGTACATTAGCTAGAACACCTGCTCATTTTTCATGCTCATATGTAAAGAGAATTACAAGGTTTAAAACATTTGCAAGAGAATCTGCAAACCAGGAAAAAAGTGATTAAATTATTGAAATGGTCTTAAGCAGCTGTTCCAGCTTTGCTGCCTTTGTACTGTTTTTTTGCTAAATATCCTTAGCTGGATTGTACAGGCACTGTGGGGTATACGAATGACCAGTATACTTGAAGACAGAACTTTTTTTCAATTGCTTGTAAGAATAGTTAGGAAGATTATTTTATTGGCTCACACTCTAAGATCTCTTCCTTCTTATTCAGCACTGAGGAATGATCGTTGTAAAACTGCTTAGTGGTTTGGCAGAGTTGCATCTCATGATTTTGTGCAGTGGGACAGCGTTATCTTAAAATCAGGAGGCTGCAGCATAGTGACTGAGGCTGTTTCTGATTTCTACATTGCTTATGTCATGGGTTATTTTAGGAACGTGGCATAGCTACCTCGTGGCCTTCCCTCCCCAGCAGTCTGGATGTGCTCAGGGCATGTACCTGGAGACTTGAAGGGTCCCACAGTTCTGGTGGACATTGTAGGCCACATTTCAGTAACAGACATCTTAAGCTTGGGTTCTTCTGAACGTACTAAAAGGTCCTTTAGCATCAGCACCTTCTGATGCAGTGCACTGTCTGAAGCATGGTTTAACACCAGCTACGTTGCCTTTACCCGATCTTATCACAACTGCATGTATTCCCAGTACTCTTGAACTTTGAGTGTGAAAATAGCATCATTCTGTTTCTTCAAAGTCTTCATAGAGTATCTACCAAGAAGCTTGGCACTAATTTCCAGCTTTGGTGTTTGCAGCAGAAATGCTTGGACGTTAGAGGTAATCTATTGTGATCAGTTTTTATTTGATAGGCTTCTATCTCTAGGAGTGCTAATTCATTATCTTGTGCATTAAACAAATATTTGCAGTTATGTTTGCAGACCATATTAAGGCATTTTAAGGCCGTGTTCAGTTGCTATTTTGCACAGAAACAGGATATTTAAAAAAGCAATGGGGACACACACAAAATAATAACAATAATGATTAAAAAAAAAAACCCCAAAAGTCCAAAAAACAAAAAAGCCCAAACCCTCCAAAACCACCCCAAGCAACTTCCAAACTCTTTGCAGCATTGGTTTGATACCAAGCAGTGGTGGGTGTTCTTGTGTGAATGGGGCAGCTACTAAAGGGAAGGAAGAGACTCAGGGTTAGAGATTCTGCCAGAGGGGATGTCAGTGGAGATGTGTTTGAAAATCAGCAGGAGCTGCAACTTGACAGACTAGGCTATTTCTTTTAAACACTAGCTGCTCTTAAATATTGTTGTCACTCAGATATTCCTTTTGACTTCATAATGCTGGCGGTGATAAGCAGCAGCTTAGAGACTCTCAGGTGTGCATTACTGTCATTTGTTGGCCATGCTTACAGCGTTGGCCTTATGCAAGGACAGTGATACAGGCTTGGTTTATATCATCTTGGATATTGCTTCCTTGCATTGATACCTGTATCTGGATCTTTACTTTCATCCTGTGGCTGGAATATTTTTAACTTTGCGTACTTGCACCCGAGAGTAATTTTTGGCTCTGTGCATAAGTTAATGACTTGGATTTCATCAGTGTCAGACTTCCTCAATTCCTACTGGTGTCAGTGGAAATCATTTGAGCTTAACACTGCTGAATTTCCAGCCATTAACTTTAAATATGTAAACAGTTGTCCTCGGGCAATTGGGTGTAAATGCAATGGCTTGAGTTTTGTAACGCTAGTTCTATAACCAATTAAGGGCTATTACTCAATAATTTTGGCATTATTAATTTCTTTTAACTAATATTTACCAATATTTCAACAATATAGGTAGTACATGAGATTCTTTGAAAGTCTTGGTGTATTCAGTTTTCATAATTAAGTATGATTTTTGCAGTTACCTTTAATATCCCAACTTGGGGACTTCAATTGAATCTAATTATGTTTCAATTGAAAATAAGATATTCCACAGACTGAAGCTGTAGATCAGGGCTCATTACTAAAGCAGCTCATTATTTTTAATGAGCAACTTCATTATATCTGATTCTGCAGAGAACAAGACATAATTCTGTTGATACAGAGAAGCTTGTTAAATTTTGGTAGCCAGCAGCATATGACTAACAGCCTGAACTGGGCAACAAAGATTAGTAGGGTTAAAGAAACTACCTCGTAGGATTCTAGCCTATCCCCTCAGGGACTTACAACAGTCAGTCTACAAAATAATTTTCTATTTCTTTTCTGTTGGTGTGAACTTTGTTAGGCTTGAATAGTTGTATATTATCTTTTAAGTAGTCTGTTTTAGAAAAGGAATTTCAAGGAAAATTCACAATAATACATAATTTTCAGGGAAGTTCTACTCTAAAGAAGGTGGTAACATCTTTCTGCCAATCTGAGTGCCTGCTGAGAGTGCTACAATATGTGTACTGTTCCCTAACGCAGTATTTCGTGTTTGGTCTCTGAATTAGCTTACAAATGTGTAAAATCATGTTACCTGACAACTGTCTGGAGAGGGTACAAATTAGCAACATATCTCAGGTAAACATACTGTTAATGCAGCATGATGCAAGTGTTTGTGTGCCTCCTGGCAGGGAGCTCCATGGTGTTCTGCTGCACTGAATCTGCTGGGGATCTGCTGTGAAGGTGCAGGAGCTTTGTCCTCTGTGCTGAGAAGAGCCTGTGGCTCTGCAGATCTGCTCCTGGATTTCCATTAATACATTGTTACAAAGGAACAGGTATTATTAAACGGTGGGGATATACCCAGAAAATGAACTTACCTATAAGGCCGATCAACCCTTTTGTTGTCTTGGACACACAAGCTATTTGGTGAAAAATGCAAAATTTGAACTAAATTTATTAGGGACTTCTACCTTATTTGTAAGTGTCTAGGGTCATAAAATTGATGTTGTGGTGTGGCTTTTGTGCTGCAGCCCTGCGGCTGTGGGTAGCTGTCCATGGTGTGGAGGCCCCAGCATCAGATTTCTCCCCTTTCTGCCCAGGCAGAATGGAGCCAGCACCAGCCCAGACCTGCTGATACTGGGTAATTGGGCTTGCTTTTATGCTCTCATACCTGTACAGAAAGAAATCTTTGAAGACCTGGGTGATAAAAGCAAACCGAAATTCTGCAAACTGAATTGCTGTCAAGTTTTTAATTTGGGTGAGTGAGCGCTGGTTAATTGGAGGAAATTAAGACAGATGGTCTCTTCCCCTTATGCTATGCATCTTCACTGCCCAGGGGTGGTAATATCAAATATTTCTGCAGGAGTTAGGGCCGCAGATATGTGCTGACTGCTGATGCATGGGGACCAGGACAGGCCAGAATTAGGGATATTAAGTTTTCAAAGAAAAATAACAAACACCACAATTTGTATTTCTTGATCTTGTTCTGGGAAGCAGTTGAATTATTTGTGAATGGGACTATAAACACCCTGAAGCAGACATAGTGCATACATTTCAATGCAGTCACTTTGGCAAAGTTACAAGCAACTAAAAGCAGGGTTTTATAATAGGAATTGGCTTAGCAGGTAGTCCTATCAGCCCTGTCTATAATCTTTTTAATGATTCAGATTCTGCAGAAAGGATGGCTAGGTCATTACACACTCAGATGGGCATCTGATTTAAAACTCTTCAGTCCTCCTGTGTTTAAAAGAAAAAAAATAATATATATATATATATAAGGAACTTGGGAAGCTGCAATAATGGTTGCTGCAGAAATGGCCTGATAAAACCAAAATAACTGTCTTCATGCAGAAAAAAGATGAATTATGACCAGATCCTTTTATAATTCAATTCCAAAAAGGGAAGAAAACACAAATGTGAACAGGAAAAGAAGTTAAACTCTACTTCTATAAAAGAAATTTCAAATTGATAACTCTTGATGAAAGTTTCCACAGAAGAAGGAAGGAAGGAAGCAAGCAAGCAGGAATTTTAGATTCATAATCATTATTTTGGTATCTACAGATTATATTGGGGGGGCAGGGAACATAAGGGAGGTCTCTGAAGATTCAAGAAAGCAAACTATTCATCTGAAGTGGAGAATAAAAGGACTAAGGAAATTGTGTCCAAGGTACCCTCTGTATTCAATCTCTAGCAAGACTCTGGAGTAATTCTAAAACTATCCGTATGTAAGCAGAAGGGGAATAGCAACATAGTTTAAAAAAAAAATAAATAAAAATCAACAGCAATGGTTCAAGAAGGTGGCGCATCAAACCTGTGTAACTCCCTTTGTGGTTTGTGGTTAGGGTGGAAGCAGTATGCGATAAATCAACTCTAATACTTTCCTATATGGCAATGCCATTAGTTGACTTGGCAGATATAATCTAGAGTAAATCATTTTAAGGAGATCTCAGAAGAGTATGAAGAACCACTATAGTAGTGTTTGCCAACTGAGAGTTTTGGTCCGTCAGGAATTTCTGGATCCAACCCTATTCAGTATTTTCATAAGTTGGCTGGTGGCGTAGAGAACACACTTAGTAAATTTGTAGGTAGTATTTGAACTGAATTCATTTATGCTGGAAGAATTTCCTGATGTGTCAGACAGAATATAAAATAGCCTTGATAAAATAGCAACACAGTCTAAAATCAGCAAGATGAGAAACACAGTGCACACAATTGTGTATTTACTGTATCTGGAAAAGTGAAGTTAAATGCACAAATAGAAGATGGGGAGAACTTGCTGGGCAGCAATACAGTGGAAACTTATTCGGGTATTAGTGGAAAACAAACTAAATATGCATCAACAGTTTAATGATGATTCAAAAAAAATGAGACGTGATGATGGTCAAGCCTTTATTAATAAATGGTAACGTTTCTCCATGTTTAGGTAGAAGTTTTGTATAATTTTCAGTGAAATAGGCACAGAGATTTGTGCCTCCCACTTCTCTTGTCTCTTCTTTTTACATGTCATCTTGTTACTGGAATCAGTAACTGAAACAAAAACAGAGAATAGGGGGCTTTCCTTACTGCTGTGACTGGTCTGTTTCTAAAACATCTGAGTCATCTCTTTACTTATGTGAGTGATAAAGCAAAATACAAACCATTTCATGTGTAATGCATTTAGTATTCTATTTCTCCCATTTTAAAGATGTTTGTCTGTTGCAGAGGTGTTAATGCAGCGTGTAGGAGCATACCAAACTCAGAGTTAATCTTGCAGTACAGATAATCACAACACTGAAACCACTGTTACAACTTTTTTGAAGGGTGGTATAACATTTATCTGAGGTCTCAAGTGCTCCTTGGGCATTGATGTTAAGTCCCACCTAATCTAGCAAAATCCTGCTTTGATGTCGCTGAAGTTGATGTAATTATCTTTGTAATTATTATTATTTCTTCCTATCTGCAACTTCAGACATCAGTTAAGACTGTGAAGTGCTTTGGGATCTCATTGATTGTAACAACAGAATCAAACCCTAATTACATTGGCTGCACTGTCTGTCTCAAATCAGTTTTGTGACTTGGTTCTGGTGACGGGGAATTAATATCACTGACCACTGGTAACACAGTGTTTGTGTTTTGCATACATATAATTTTAATGCAGATCCCTCAAAGCAGGTAAAGACCAGCTGGAGCACTACAGACATGTTTTTTACATAAAAAGGAATCGGATTTATTTCCTACCTCACAGGTACGCTTTCACTTTCTTTGAACTTCAAGTGCATTTATACTGTCTTTTAAGCTCATAATAAAAACTTCTTTCCTGTATATCTATACTATTTATTAATTCCTCACTTTATGATATAACAGATCATTTCTACAACGTATAATCCTTTATTTAAGTAATTTCTTCTTGACCTAAAGCTGAGTCAACACCGTCTCCATTTTGTTGGAAAGATTCTTTCAGTGTTTTTTTCCATGTCAGAACTAGAATTGATCAGAAGTGATGCTGTCTATTCAAGTCAGAAGCATTGATCAGTAGACTCAAAAGATAACAGTATCTGCAGCACAAAAGCAGCTGATAACGAGCCTGAAATCACATTTAAAAGGTGTACCTCATGCACTGTTTACATATGCTGTAAGATGCAGTGAATATACATACTAGCTTTGTAACAACACCTGGTAATGTAAAATTTCTGATCTCCAGAATGCTTGTTATTTTGGTTTCACTCCTTGAAAGTCAACCTATAACCTTGAAGAAGTTGGTTTTTGAAATGAATAGGCCAACACAGAAGTCTGCATAATACAAAACCTATAGATGTGATAAAACAGAAGTCAGGTCTAAAAAGAGCTAGTCTTTTCTGTCTGTTTTTAGTTAGAGCTAAAAAGATATGTATGGAAATATAAGTTGTGTGAATCTTGAGGAATGCTATAAAACTCTGTAACAAGAATTGGCAAGTTACTTGGGAAAGAAAATGTGGAGGAGAATAGTTTGCTGCTCCAAGTCTGGAGCTTCTGCCTCCTTGATCCAATGATAGGGTCTGTAAGCAGGAGTGTTTTAGTGTTTGGTTTTGACACATCACTTGATTGTTCCCACTTACCAGTATGGCATGTCCTCAGACCTCAAACCGGATTCCTTTCTCGTAAAATGGCATCAATGCATGCCCTCCAGGAGTGGAGCTATGGTTCCAACTCCTGAATGACACTCACAGCAACACTAGACCAAAATAAATCCCTGAAATGCTTATGCTGTGGATGTCTGCTTCTCAGCATGTTTTACTCTACAGAAGTGTATATGTTGACTGTCATTCTTCAGCTCTTGGCTGAGTTGATGGGTATTACAGATGAGTGCTGTTGATACCTTTTTGATTATTTTAAGAATGAAAAATTCATGCCCCAGAATTTTCTTGCCTATGTCCAAACCCTATTAGATATTGTGCAACACAGTTTTAACTTTGCAATCTTAACTCTTCCTTTGGTCACCCAAAACAAGTATTCATGGCAATGAACAGATTAAATGGCAACTATTTGATGCATAATCAAATAACAATTCCATCTTAAAATATGTATCTTTAATGTATTTTTCATGCAAACTTGAATTATTTTTCCCTTGTCTTGGGCAAGAATGCTATTGACCAATAACAATGCCTCATTTGATATGTATGTGTGATTTTATTTCTTTACCTTGCCTCAATCTAATAGTCTTTTGGAGTAGACTATACTTAAAATGTTTTATAAATGGCACCCCCCACCCCCCCTTGTTTATAAAACAGCTTTGGTAGCACTTGCATAAGAAAAATTTCTGATTTCGCTTTCACCATCCTTCCCTTTTGTGATACAAAACCCTTTTTTTCTGGATTCTGTACAAGAGATGTAGGAATGTTTGGTTTATTCAACTTGATTCTGTTACTTTAGTACTCATGGACACTCAATCACCAGTTTCATAATTAACCTTCCATTTTAATATGCATTCCTGTGTTAAGGTGCACTGAAATATTTACAGTTAAAGATTTGCGTGGAAAGCAATACATCTTGGAATGAATTCTCAAATTTTAAGAAACAGACTAAATAAGCCTGTGTACTCCAAGATAATATTGTGCTGTTGATGATGCCTAGTTCCTACTGGTATTTCCATGCTAGCCTTTAATCTCAGCATGGATATGCTCTAGGAAAGAGATGATGAAGTTTGGAAACTAGGGGAGTTATATATTTGAGAGTGTGTTTGTGTAGTAATTTAGTGGAAAGAATTAGTTTCTCTCATGGCCTTTGTCTGACTTAGTGTAAGAGCCACAACCTTACATGCATCTATGACAATGAATGTCCCACATGAGACATGCATATAAGAAAAATACAGTTTGAGTAAGAATGATTGTGTTTTACCTCATCTCAAGGCAGGTCAGTTGAACTATAATTGGCTCTAATTACCATTCTCATAAGCTTTCTGTTCTTTGATTAGAATGGCAAGCAAATGCCTGAGGCTTCATTTACTTGCCTTCAGAATCATTTAATGAAAAAACAAATAAAAAATTTCAGCCTCATTCTGATAAGCAACAGTCTTTCCATCCAGTCCTCAACAAATACCCACACCCACCAAACCTCTGTATTTGGAATTTTGAAGTGAAACAGTCACACTATCCAGAATCAGGTATTATATGATCTATGCAGTTTAACATGACAAGCATAGTTATCAATTCTAACTGGGGTGAAAATAAATAAAATGGTATTAATTTTTAAAGACTAATCTGCCTGAGAAACATAAAATCATATCGAGATTCTATATTTTCTGTTTTGAAATATTTGTATTAATCAGTCCCCATAAAAGCAGGGAATGTAGTTGGATTGGTAGCAATATGGGGAGAAGAAAATGTTGTTGTGGGTCCTTTTCCGTAGTTCTGTTGTCAATCACTTGTTCTGAAGGTACTGTCCTTTTGAGTGAGAAGTAGATATAAAAAAAAATTCCAATTGGTTTAATTTCAGGAAATTTATCAGAAAGGAAGAGCCGTGACTTAGAAAGTATGGACAAAATCTTAGAATCACAGAATCATTTAGGCTGGAAAAGACCTTTAAGGTCATAGAGTCCAACCGTGAACCCAGTGCTGCCAAGCCCATCACTAAACCATGTCCCTAAGCACCGCATCTACGTGTTTTTTAAACGCCTCTGGGGACGGTGATTCCACCACCTCCCTGGGCAGCCTGTCCCAGTGCTTGACCGCCCTTTCGGGGAAGAAATTATTCCCAGTCTCCAACCTGAACCTCCCCTGGGGCAGCTGGAGGCCGTTCCCTCTTGCCCTGTGGCTTGTTCCCTGGGAGAAGAGA
>JAVJGI010000064.1:34727757-34746579 GCA_035590275.1 Ibycter americanus | reverse complement strand
CCGCACGTGCCGCGGGATGGCACTCGGGGGGATCCGCTCCGGCACCTTCCCCGGCACCGAGGCCAGGCTGACAGGCCCGGAGCTCCCCGGATCCCCCTTCCCGCCCTTCCCGTAGGTGGGCGTCACGCTGGCTGACCCCCAGCCTGCTGGCACCCCCCGGGGAGCCAGGGCTGCTGGTAAATCTTCTGCTACAAAAATTTCAGAAGGAGGATCTTGATGGGCCATTCATAGGTTTGGAGGGAAGTTTGCTTGCCAAATAGAAATGGAAGTCATTAATAGCTATCTAACCTCAAAACCAAGCAAAAATAATAAAAAAAACCTCTACCCCACCCACCACCAAACCCCACAGAAAAACACAAAAAACCCCCAAAACCAATGCCCCCAACTGCAAAAATGTCAAATGTTCTTTTCAATGTAATATCTGCTATAGAGCAAGGTGTGTAGAAAAAGCAGATACAATTAGTATAGCAAATCTTGAAGGACCGACTCTGCACTTGTTTGCATGTTTTTGTCAGTGAGTTACTTAATCTGGGAGCTGCAAGGCCAGGCCAATGAAGTGGGACTCATGGAAGGAATCAACATTATCCTTGCAAATGTTTATCTAATATGGCCTAAATGAATTCTGAGAATTCAGTGGGGAAGTTCTTACAAAAAAAATTTATAGGATTGTGTGAGCTGTGATTTATGTGATTTAATAATACATTGCTAAAACAACATGTCTTTATTTGTCTTTTGCAGTTTTGTGGTCGGATTCATTCTCCTGGGTCAGGAGTACATTGTGTATTGTGTCCTGGGCACATTGTGTATTAAAATTGTAAAATACATGCATTTTATTCATAATGCTAATCTGCAGAAGTGGTGCTTCTTATTTGGTATTCTCTATAAATATATACTGCATACCTATGTGTTTGTGCAAGAACATCAACAACATTTGTACTTACCTGATTGCTAACCATCAGATGACAGATGTGTAGCACTTTGAATACTTCACCTGAAGTATTTTACTGTCATTTTTATGCATGGATATGTTAATAATTTTTACCATTTGTTTTTAGATACAAGTGGATACTTTATCAGGATTGTAATATGAATAGATATTAGTTTTTAAATGTGGCAGAAAGGGGTTTATTCAGCACAATCATGAAGTATGTACATACTGAAATTTTATGAAAGACTGTTATCTATGTGGTCTATGAATACTGTTCGTTTGTTTTGAATGGTCCTGGTCCAAATATTCCAAATACCTGTGGGTGTTTAAATCAAAGGATCATAATAAAATGAAGACCAATATGCTTAGTTGAATTTTCAGAGTAGAAGTGGGGTGAAAATACGGATTTCTGTTTAATGAAATAAATTGGTTCCCGTTAAACAATAGCAGAAGGCTCCTCTTATAATTTGTTGCAAATAACGTGTAACATTTTCCAAACATGGACTCAATTATGGAAGAAATGGATTGGTATTTGACTTTCAAATGCATAGTCCATCAAACTGTCAAATGAATATTAAGTAAAATTAAGCTTCTTATTTTAAAAATGCTTCTATATGCAACAATCAGAGTTACACAGTCATGGCAAAATTAACTGAGCGATTTCTGTTAAATGCAAGTATGTAAAAGATGTGGTGAACTATCACTAGCAAACTTCAGTGACAGTGTTATACATAACACCTGATCTACTTCAAAAATTTAAGTTTGAGAAAGGCAGGAAAAATGTTGCTAAACCTGCATGTAAAGGTGATTTTTGAATATGTTTATACTCTGAAATGTATAAAATGGTTATTACTTATCAGCAACATAAATTATATTAATTCATATTAGAGCAGGTTTATTTCATAATTATGTTAAAAAAAGAAAACATGTTCCTGTTTTAAATGCCAAGTTCTGATTTTGTGTATGTAACACTTCTTCTGGATATCTCATACTTTTCATATCAGCTTTTCTTGTTTTGTGCTAAGGTTCCTCTTCCTGAGAAGTTCCTTCAAATATCTTTAAAGAGATCAGAAGTGTATTAAATCTAGGGGAAATAGAAATGATTCAGCCTTTCAGGCTGATGTTGCCCTTTCTTCATGTGGCTGTGATCTGTATTGTTCAATGACAGCGAAGCCACTAAACTCTAAGTGAGCTGCAAGAAGAGACCGTTGACTGAATGCTTCTCCCGCCATGGCCCCTAGCCTGTAGCTTCTTCAGGGGGCTAGGAACCCTGAAGAGTCACTTAAACTGATGATCCCTGCAAAAGCAGGCAGATCTGGGCTGACAGGCATTTCTCCCATAATTTAGAAGTCCTTAGAAACTTAAGCTTTTCTTTGAAGGAATTATACTGGAAACTTTCTCTTACACCCCATGTAAGACTGGCTCAGAATTTCTGTTGGCAGCCCTGCAGGTTTCTTGTTGGGAACAACAGGTGGTCCTTGTTACACAGTTTGTCTTGCATATATTGAAAATTTTAAAATGCTTCGGTATAGGATACTACTGTGCTCTTGTTTTGTTTTCTTCAGGTTTTCCTTCTTTGTAGCAATAATTTATTGCCACAGATTGTTGATGTAGGTTGCTGACAAAAAGGAAGACCTGGTTGTTCTATATATGTATATTAAAAATTAACAATGGAATGCTGTTTCCAGTGACAGCGAAGTCAACGAACTAGAGAATTCCTAACCACCTTATAGAATATTCATGCTCAGTAAATAATAGTTTGTGTACTATTATTCTCTAAACAGAACTCCATGAGTGTTAAGTAAATGCTGTAGCTGAGGCGATAAGAGAAGACTCAGGAAAATAAATGCACAAACAAATGGTGTGCATTTTTGAGACAGACAGTTGCATCACTGTTAAGAATAAAGCAGACTTTTTGACCAGGATGTTTGGAAAAAATAAGCATACTACTTTTTCAGGTGTGCTGTTTGGTATTTCTCAGAGAGAGAAAAATAATCAGTTGAGTAGTGCGAAGGGGATTGATTTATTTATTTATTCTTTGCTTAAATTCATGTGCTTTTACAAATAGTTTAGGTTAATAGCCAATCTGGTAGTAATTAAAGAAATGGAACCTAAATGAAAAATTGAGTAAAGGCAAAAATTTTTCTTAAAGCAGGTTCTGAAAAGATGTGCGACTGTACCAAACATGTTATTCTCAACTTCAATAAGGCAGGTTGTTGTGCAAAAGTCTGAATTCAAGAGCTAGCTCGTGACTGGCAGTGGGACAAACTTTATAGAAAAAAGACAAAATTTGCGGTGAAGTTAGTAGTAACCTCGTGCTATGCTGTGCCAAGTAGGATTGTGTACTGAAACACAAGGAATGCAGGGGCTTTTGCAGACAGAAACAATGATTAAAATAGGTGCCCAAGTGGCATCTGGCCATGGAGATCCAGAGGAAAAAGGGAGGTAATCATTATTGGATTAGAGTTTCTTAATGTAGTCTATGGATTACTGCAGCTGTAAATATTCTTTGTGAAAGAGCTATGCTGCCAGGGTCTTGGTGATGAATAGCTGCCCTTGGAGCTCTCCTCTGGGGAGTATCTAGAAACTGTGAAGGTAGAAATAGCATAAACAGAGCACACTCCCTTTTCAATAACTTATCCTGGCTTCACATATTGAGTTTTTTATTGTTTTGTTTTTTCCATAGGGAAAATCTAGAAGAGTCCAAATAACCTTGAGCCTTGCAGTATCCTATACTCACTGCTGCTTTTTGGCTCAGGTCTCACGGAGGGTCTGAAGAAGGATGCCACTGGGTCATGGACTTATCATCATTTTGGTGGCTCCTTCACTAGACATACTCTCAGAACAACCTGGCATTTTAATTTTTTGCGTTCCTCTCCCAAAACCATAACTTTTGAGAAATATTTGTATTCAGAATTAAATAAGTGCCAGAGCTGAGAAGTTTCTAGATTGTTTTAATGAACTGTATTGGGTAATATCATGCATTTAGGAATTACCTAGATTCCTGTGGACTCTTGGATAATGTCTAGGTATATACTTGAGTTTAAGTAATCTCCATTTGCCCAAAGTGGTAATGTTAGTAACTTTTTAGAGTTAGTGACAGCAGGTAGATAAAGATTTATCTTTCTCTGCAGAAACTGTGGTACCTAAAAATCAAAATTTGTTTTAAGTAACATATGAAGATCAAGAAAAGAATGTATTTATATCAGCTGCATGTGTATATTTTTATTACCAACATAGCTACATTTCTTTAAACATTACTGGAAGAATAACTCACAGACAAGGGAAATATGAAATGGTTTTGCACTTACCACATGATACAAGTGATTTATGCAATTAATATCAATTAAGTTCTCAGAGGTCATTGGTGGCTTTAAAAAGCAAACCTAAGTACTAAAACTATTCTAAACTTTTCATATTTAGAGATTAGGAAATCATTCTTCCTTGCTCTTGGTAAAAGCCTTGCTGTGGTTCTACCAGTTTTCTTGTTTTGTCTATATGTAATTTCAGAATTTCTGTGTTCTCAGTTGGAATGGGTTACCTTTAACCATTGTAGTTAAAGCAGTATGACTTTTTTGGAAATGTGGACCACATGCTGACTGTAATTCCTGTGGCAAGAGTATGCTATAGGGTTTTGTGTATATAATATATATATTACCTGGAGTTTTGACAGCCTGGATTGGACTGCAGGACACTGTCACCGAGTTGGCAGTTAGGGATTTAAACCTCTATCTACATAAGGACTTACTGCCCGTGTAGCAATTGCATGAAGGAACAAAATACCAATTGCAGTACTGGTTGTACCTGGTCAACAAAGTAATGATTTTTTTTTTTTAAACATGAAACTGTTTCGGATATGTCAGTTGCTATCTTTTCTTCCCCTTAATGAAATGTTCAGTTGAAACTCATTTGAAAGGTCCATGGTAGTATTAGAGTTCTACATTACAAGGGCAGTCAAGGTTCAAGTCTTCATTCTCAGTTGAGTAGGGACTTGCTGCATAAATGTAGTCCAAGCTGGGTAGTCTGGAAAGAGTGCTTTCTATTGTTCTTCCTCTGGTTATTCTCTAATCTCTCTCTCTCTCTCTCTCTCTCTCTCTCTTTCTTTCCTGAAATTATGCTAAAACTGTTTCTATCTCTTTTCCTGATTCAGGATGAAAACATGTCAAAAGCTCAGCATTTTTTGTGTGAAAGAGAATTCTTGGTTTCTGGCCAACCCTCTGCTGGCATGTGGCAATCACTTGGTGTTTATTTTCCACTTTAAGTCCTGATCCAGAGAAGCCATTAAGGATGTGTGTAATATTAACTGAGTAGTCCCGTGGATTTAAATGGGGCAATCTTACAGTGTAGACATTTAACTACTGCTTGTACTGGGGATAGTTCAGGGAATCTAAACACATACCAGCAGGTATTCATGAATTTGTTGTGTGAGCAGTAATTAATGTCTTCTCAACTGGTATGTCATGAAATGATGGAAAACCCCCAAATCTGTACCCATGAGGATCCCAGTATTCCTGAAACTCCCTTAGCAACTATAGCAACATCTCTTGTCTTCACATCACCCTGTTCCATGGAACACTTTGAAATCTGGTTGTAAGATTGCATTGCAATGGGAATGCACATATATCCAAAAAGATGCATAGTGTTGCCTATGTTGAGCCTCTAACTTAACTGATGTACTGCAGCCTGTCAGCTGGCCTTGTAACTTTCAAATTCTTATTTTTCTTCCCTTGTATAATTGGTTCATGATGTGTATGTGATTTTAAGTGCCTGCTCCCTTTTCACAGCATCTAATGCCTCTTTTGCTACGCTGCCCGTTAAGTTTGGTGCCTGTGGTGGTTTTCCTCTTGTACCTGGTTTGCTGGGTTATCATACTCTCTTTTTTTTTTTTTCTTTCTTTTTTTTTTTTTTTTCTAGTATAAATATAGCTAAAGGTTTGGCTGTGTTTTCCATTTTAGATACATTTTAAAACTGTATCTTTTGTAAATTTTGTGCACATTGAAATTTGATAATAAGGATTGCCTATGAGAAAAAAAATATTCTTAAAAACTCAAACAACCCAAAGCCTCAAACTACTACATCTGTCCTGAATTTTTAAAATAGGAGTACATCAGCTTCTGAAGGTCTAAACTCAGGTTCCTTCAGATTATTAATTTTTCAAAGGGGAATGATCAATGTGTTCTGAGAAAGTTACTGTCTCTGAGCATCTGAAAGCACTGAAAATACTAGTAGAATAAAATATCACCCATGGAAACGTGAGTGGCAGAATTTGATTAGCTAATCTGCCTCTTAAATCGATTGCTGTAGCATTTTTGTTGCAATTCATTGCAACTGTTTCTCATACAGCTTTCTGAATATATACCACCTTTAAAAAGGAATGACACATTACAGTCAATATTGCACTTTAAGCTTGGTGAGAGATTATTTAACCAGTCCAGTTTATGTAGTAAACAGTGGCTTTGACATTTGTAAGAAATTAGCTAACTAATAATGGTCAGGCTGGCAAATAGCTATTGGGACTTGAAAAAAAACCAACCACATGCATAACATACCTATGCATTTATGCATACATACACACATATACATATTTTAAATGCCTGCAACTATCACTAAACACTGAACTGAATATGATTATTTGTCTTTTCCTTTGGGGAACATAATTATACTTGTAGTGGTAAAAAGATGTGTGCCTTTGTCAGTATTATTTATTCCTGCAGAACTCATTTTAATGAGATTTCCAGCCTGACTAGGATGTTCCTTTCTAATAGAATACTTGGGGGGGGGAGCGTTGAAAGGCTAAACTACACTAATGATACGCTGTGTCCTGCTATCCATCTTCCTGTTTGATTCCCTGAGTTTCAAACAATTTAGGCCAATGGCTATCATTATTTGCTTTTACAATGCCTGAAACAATACAGTGTGGCTCTCAAAAAGGATTATAGATAAAATAATAATCACTTTGTAAATCAAACCTGTGACTCTCTTTGTGGGTCTGTCATGTCAAACTTGCATCTAATTGTTTTTCATCTGCATTTATGTTTTGGCATTAGGACTAGTATCAGTATTTCTGCTGTGAGGGTCAAAATGAGAGTCCTCCTGAAATCATTGAAGAGCAGCAGATTAAACTAAAAATGAGGCTTTCCCAGTATACATTACAGGTTTTGCTTTTGTCTTGTAGTAATTTATAAAACCTACTATTTGGGACCTAATGTTAATTAGGCTCCTTGTCCGCTTGTGCTTTTCCAGCCCACCTGCCCTAAGTCTTACTGTAAGCCATGGTCAGTTTGGGTAGGCAAGGTGCCTGTTCCTTTCCTCCCACCTGCACCAGTCTGTGTGCAATAGACAGGTCTCCTTGGTTGAGAACAGGACCCTGCTTGGGAAAAAACAAAAAAAAAAGAGAGACTCCTTCCTTTTGGAAGTGACCTTCAGCCCTGGTTGATCCTTGAGGAGATGGAGGAGAACAAAGTTACTGACATCCACACAGTAGATTGTTGATTCCTGGTAAGGGATGTGAACAGTTATGAGCTGCTGCTACCCCTGAGACACTGAGCTAATCTAGCAGGTACCACTATCTTCTTCTCTGCCTCCCAAAGCAGGCCATATTTTTATGAAATATATGGACAGTCCTTCTGACTGAGTGCCCTTAGAAGACAGAAAAGAAACAGGTATTTCTTTCCCTCTTGGAGCTGAGCCCACTATCAGTGTGAAGGTGTGTGAGCAATAGCAGGGAAGGTTCACTCCAATTGCTGTATTTTATTTTTTACTCTCCCTTTGAGGATCTTGTGGCACTCTATAATCCTCTCAAGTTTAACGTCACGTTCCCTGAGGTGATATCTGTGTCCCCACATGTAACTTACCTGGTATGCTGTGGGATTTAGGTACATCTCAGCTGCCTTTAAGATAGTTAGAGCTGGTTGTAGCTTCAGGAGGTGAAACTTAATAAAGGTGTATATACCCTGTTTTCAACAATCTGAGGTGTAGAGTTATGTAGGGGATGTCCTCTCAGCTGCTTGGTTGTGCTGGAGGTGCAGGAGTTTGCTGGACTGTTACAGGAACAGGAAGAAAATGGCAATAGGGAGGGGATAGATGGAGAGGACTGGAAATTCAGACTTACAGCTCTTGCACCACAACCTTTCAGATACCCACTGAGCTCCTCTGTGGCACCCCATGTAGGAAGGAGCACCCTTCAGCCCAGCGCTCTGGCACAGAGAGAGTGGGCAGCTGTCCTGTGCTTATTTTGCTGCCTTCAGCAATCCATAGTCCCAGGCATCTGCCCACTTTGTGCACAGGGACGACGTTGAACATAATTTAAAAACCGAAACCCCAATAACAATTATAATAAAAAAAAGGATCACAGAAAACCTGAGTTTCAAAATGTAAGCTTTTTAGGAGTTCTGAGAAAATCAGAAGGAATTATCAAGATATTCTTTAATGGAGAAACCTTTTGTTCATACTTGTATGTAATATTTTGCAAACATGAGCACTAAAAAAACCCCCACCCAAAACCCCAAATCCTTTCTCAGACAAGAGTAGCAGTAATTAGTGTTGTTGCTCTTGTAGCCTGACGGTAACATACTGGCTGTTTTATTTGCTCTGTAATATGTAGTGAGTATTCCATTTGGATTATAAAGCAACATGATGAGTGAATTGGGCTGTATCGATTGAACTTCTGTACCAGTCAGTAATCATTTTGTTTCTCAAGCTATTATGCCCTTACAATGGGAATTAAAAAATGGTTTAATTAGAACACGGGGAACTATCCCCTTCAGTCAGCATCTGCTAACAATAAAGAATAAAGGGCTTAAAGCAGTAAGGCCCAATGACTTGTTAAAGGAAGTGAGAAGTCATGAAAGATGGTAGTATTTGTTTCTTCATCAGACTCTAAACAAAAGTCTTAATCCGTTTTACTCTTTTTTTAATTTTTTTTCTTATATTTTCCTATATTTCTTTTTTTTTATTTTTATTTCTTTTTCTTTTCTTTTTTTCTTTTCCAATAATTGGCCATTTTTTTAAAGACTTGCAATTTAACTGTCAGTATTTCATTTAAACAGAAATATTTGGAACATCTAGTAATAGAGAATTCAGAAAATTAGTTCAAAACTAATAATCTTTTATCAGTAATCTCCATGACCAGCCTGTATCTGATGCTGCTGTTTCTTCTACAAGTTAAAAAAACCCAAAAGAAAACACAGGTCAATCCTTTAGAAGTTAATGGGATGCCCATAGCGATATGTCCTTTCTAGTACTTTTTCTTACCGTTGGCTTTTCTGTAGAGCTGTTGACTAGCAAAAATGTATTTTTTATCAAGCTTAATTCCAACAGAGAGTGTTCATTATAGGACTAAACTAATGTGATAATTTTAGTTCTGTGTGGTCTGGTGGTTTTGTGTCTTAGCAAATGGGAAATGCCTTTTACTGTGTATGCTAATGACATGCACATGGAGGGACGCTGGATTTGTCCTGCACATGATCATCTATCTCTGCAGCACCTGCAATTCAAATTCAAGAGAGATTCAAAGCTTTTATTTTGGAATCAGCATGTTTTAAAATACATTAACTTGGAGCTGATGAAAACATTGGTGGTGAAACTGTCTGCCATGGGAGACCTCACCTTCTTTGTAGCATCATGGGTCTTTTGAAGATCTTTTGTTAGAGGTGAAAGTCACCCTAACAAAGGAAGACCTGTGAAATATAGCAGCTGAACTTTTGGGTTGGAAAACTCACCTAGTGACAAAAATGAGTAGCAGGTTGTTCACTTTTCTCTGTAATAGATTTCAGAAATAGCTATTTGGTACCCCTATTCTGTTTTGTTGAAATGACATTGGCTTTCTGTGCTTTGAGTTCATTCTGGTCTGTGATAGCACTGGTGATTTTTCTTTTAAAAAAAAACCAACACAAAACCCCAACAGGAAAACCCACTCTCAAATTGGATTGGAAGTGATTTCACAAAACCCAATAAATTCTGAAGTATATGACTGAAATACGGTTTTCTCTAGGTTATAAGCTAGCTGAGGACAATAGGTGGGAATTAAGACTTAATGCAGAGCACAAGGGGAACAGAGGTTCAGCCGGTGGCAGTCAGAGGTTATTCTGTGTTGTGCATTTTGGGGCCACCTCCTGCTCCTGCTCCTGCTCCCAGGGGCTCTCAGCACTGTTGCCACTGCAGCAAGGCTAACGAGGCAGGGCTGCAGCTTGGGGTACAAGGAAGGGAGAAAACGAGCAGGGTTTTAAGAAAGATTAAATCAAGAAGATTAGGTCTGTTTTACTCCAGGATGATACTTGTTCAGCCTCAGTTCTGGATGGTTGGAAAAGAGGAGAGAGGGACATGTGCTCAAGTAATGAAATTTAAGATAAAGCAATAGTGATTTTCGGTAGACTTTGTTGAACACCTTGGGATGGGGATGCAGGGATGGCAGAACGCGTTACCTAGCAACTGCTGGAAGGTGATTAACTCTTTGGTACCTGTCCTTTCTGCCTCTCCAATAAACTGAGTGTAGAAGCTGAATTTCTATAGAGAAAAGATTGGGAAGGTTTCTGCTATTTGCAGTGTAATATTTTATAGCGGCTGTAATTAATGTTAGTAAATAAAAATAAAATAGCCCTGAAACATTGTAGTTCCTGTTTAAACTACTGCAACTATTTTAGGGTTTATGACTAGGTTGTTTATAACCATGATTGATATGTCTGTCACCAGCTATAACACTCCTGCATTTCTGCAGTGTGAATTTCTGTAACATGTAACGTGCACGTAATGTCAGTCATTTAATGACCTTCTGCAAATCCGAATTTCTTGAAGGTCAGAGATGTTTTTGCTAGATATAAAAAGTAGAGAATACATCAGCTCTATATTGTAGATCAGACTCCTAGCAGGAGTCCAGATTCTCTAGTCAAGAACAGCGGTTGTTGCTCCAGTTAAACCAGTTGAATCAAAGTACCTAAACCAGCTGAGGATGCAACTGTTAATATGGCATTACTGCATAACAAAATTGTTGTTCAGATGAAAACTCCTTATGGATGCTATGATTTTTAATAGGTTGCTAGGCAAGATTCTGTGACTTGTGCTGAAAGACAGAGGGCATTTAGAAGGCAGTAGAGAATAGCAGATCAGACTCAATTATGAGTGTTGTAAACTAAAATAAAGAGAAGTTGATCTTAAATTACTGCTACTCTAGTTTTTGTTACTTAGCCTGCATAGCAATCAATATCTTTGTCATAGTGCTTGTAGATATATAGTATTTTCTGGGTATTCCAATTGCCGTATGGTTTTTTGACTTCGTAGAATGTATCTGCACCAGACAGGGCAGTCCATTGATTTCCCTGTCAACAACAGGGGAAGGAATTCCACTGTCCAGTGGGTAGATAGGTATATATTCTTATATGTTTATATATAAAAGTGAAATAAGAGGGTGTTGTACACAAATGAACATATAAAATTTTTTTCCTAGTAGCATTCCCACATTACTCTAACTGTATCAGCTGCAAATTTATAGCGTGGAGTTTCAGGCAGTGTGTCTTAGTAGTCTATTACTAGTAGGCAGTCATTAGAGCTGTTGGTTTGTGAGCCTCCATTCTTTTAAACATTCTCATGAAAACTGAGAAATATGCAGAAAGTTAAATGATTTCTCTTGGGTTTTTTGTTTGTTTTTGGTTTTTTGGGGTTTTTTTTTGCTTGCTTGCTTGCTTGCATTTTTTAAACAGGGATTTAATAATAGTAGATATTATGCAAAAGCAAAGATTGGATGAAAACAAGGATGAAAACTCCTAAGAATAACAGGAGTATGATGTGCTAATAGCTGTATAGACAACTTTAAATTATGTCAAAAGACTGTAATGTTCTTACTGTCTATATAGCTGAGTGTTGACTTTGATTTTGTTTCTGTGAGCTAATATTTTGTTACACTTTCTTATATGAGAAACGTAACTGAAATTCTAACTTTTGGCGTGTCAAGCATTATTCATGTTTTAGGTAACATTTAGGAATCTCATACAAGAATTTTTTCTTTTCTTCTTTTTTTTCTTTTTATTATTCATGATTCTGGCTGGGTCTGCACTGAAGCAGAGTAAAAGTGTTCACCTGAAACTTCAATTACAGTTTACTGTGTCTATTATGGAGGTAGTCCAGTCTTCAATCTGGCACAGGTTCTTTCAGGTGAGATGAAGGAGTTCTGAGAGGGAATAAGAGCAAAAATAATTTTGTGTTCATCTTGTGTTTGCTGTAGTTGATGATGACAAGGAAATTGTGGGATGGTCTTTGAGATAATTGCTCCTGTTTTTCATTTTGATTTTGAATATAAATATAAATCTTTGCAATATGTAATTTTCTTTGCATTGTAGTATTAACAGGGAGCTATTTTCAAGAAATGTATGCCTGTGAAGCGATGGTCATAGCAGTTCTACAGGGGTTACAAAACCTCAGAACTAGAGGACTGCAGGAGCTATAGAAGCCTAGCTGCTGCTTCACTTTCGGATACATTGTGCAAGGCATTCAGAAACATAAGCCTAACAGAGCTGGCAATGTTTTTATCTGAAGCATGACATAATAAAAAATCTTGTCCAGATTTATGGCCATCTGTAATTCCAGTACTGGGAAAGGGGCACATCTGCACAACTGGAGTAGTTGGGGTGCTGGCCATAACACATCCACTTTCAAATCCTATTTCTCCAAATATTTTAATTCCTCTGAGCAATTTGACTGTGGAAAGAATACCCCTTTGAAGAGAACCATGGTGCCATCATAGGGTCTGGCAGAACTGGGGACTTGTCCTGCACTTTGTGTATTCTACCTCCTACATCACTTCAACTCCAGTACTGCAGTCCCAGTAGGGTATATCCAACTTTTCTGGTGATTTTTCCTCTGCAACTGAGGTAGGGATAGCAACTCCATTAATAGTTGTTGACATAGGCATTTGTTGCACTCTGGTTATTATTTTTTCTGACTTCGTGGAATGCATTTAATAAGTTTAAAGTTGGACAGTTCTTGTATGTAGTTTTAGCAAACTTGAAGTTGGTCTTATATGATGTTTCCCACTTTACATGGTGAGCTGTAGTGAGTAGCATCATACTCTCTAAGTGTCTTCTACCTTTCTGTCCCAGACAGAATGGACTGACAGTTCTGGATTTACACCTTCCAATTCCCAGTTTTCCCTCAAAACTCAAAGATGTCCAAGGTAAAAAGAAAGCAGAGAGTTTTATAAGATGATAGGTATCACACTGGCTGCTTAATTTCTGTCCTTCCAAGTCTTTTGTTTGACGATATCCTTTCTTTGATGTATTTTTAGATTGTACATTCAGATAGTGATCTTTTTAAGTTATTGTAGTGTTGTAGCCTAATAAATCATTGTAATTATTTATTTTCCATCTTATTGACATGAGACTGGCATCTCTGCAACGTTCTTTTTTACTCACGTGAGCATTGTGGGACACTTTCCATTGTTATTCCCTATTCTGTGAATAACCCAGAGTGACTAGAGACTTAATCCACCAGGCAGTCATGCAAACACTGCCATTCTTTGTTTTGAATAGCTTTCACTGTAGTGTGACTGCCTTCAATAGCAAAATCCTTCTAGAAATAATTTCAACAGAGGAAGAAATAGTATAAACCCTGGAAAGAGAAAGCAAATTCCATCTTCACATCCATTGGGACAGCATCTGTGTCACTGTGAATATAATCTTTCTAGTTCCTTTCTCTCTTATTTGAAAACTGTCTCTTATTTTACCACAAGTGGAAATCTGTAGATGACTTTTTAGAGGAATATGTATCTATAGACAAATTTTTTGAAATGACTCAGTTATACTATCTACATATCTGTTTATGCCATCCTTTCTGTTTTTCAATACCCTTTCTCAGAAAGAAATATTAAAATTGGAGATGATCCACCTCAAACTATCAGACACTATAGGGGAGTGTCACAAATGGATTTTACTGAATACTTTCTAATTTAAAATTAAAAAATATGGGATTTTGAGATGAATTGTTTTGTGAAGATCTACTTATATTTACTGTCATATTGTGGATTTTTAGAAATAGTCAAACAAGATGGAAGTCCTAAAAAATCTGACAAACATAAGTTTGAAAGGCATCAGTGGTTACTGAAGACAGTCAAAGAGACAAATTTCAGTTTTTAGGTGACGTAGACAAACTTTTTTTCTTAAATACAGGAAAAGTTAGCTTTTGAAGATTTACTGATAAAGTAGAATCAGGATGTTCTTGATATTTTTCTTCTTTCTGCTAATTCAGAGAGTAATAAGATATAGAAGGACAGAACAAAGCTGATATTAATTGCTCTTGTTTAGGAGCAGTTTAGGATGGCTGCCAACAAATGCAGCTATCCAGGGACATTCTTCATTCCCTAAATTGGAAGTAATCAGGAAAGATGTATCTACTAACCTGGTCTTAAGCTGCTTTGTCTTACAGTGCAGACAGTAGGACTTTAAAGACAAATTTTTGATTGCAGATCCTTGCATGAAGCAGCTGTGTTCCACGGTAGCAAGCCCTGCATTTGTGTGCTTTCTGTGAATCAATCATTCTCATCCTGGTGGAAGACTGGAGACTAATAGATATCAAAAACAGAGAAGAAAAAAAAAGTTTTATTTTTCACTGTATTTACTTTGCATTGGGCTGTGTTTAGACAATATAGGAATTGCCAATGAAAGTGATCAGTGGATAGAGTTGTGACTTGTTGGCTTTTGGGATACTGTGGATGCTTCCTTATACTCCTGTAAGGCAAACAGTAGGAATTCCATGCTTTTCCTGTGCCTGGCAGCACTGTTGCTGTTGGCTCTGCTCCAGCTTCCTGGGCGTCCACTCTTTTGATCCTGCCCTGAGACTGGTGAGGTAGGACCTTCCTTCTGAGAACCAGGGCAGTGGCCCTCAAACAAAGTAATCAATCAGGTAAATACTCCTAATATTTTGCCAAAAAAGGCATTTCAAATTTGATGTCTTGCTTCCCAATTCAGTCCTGCTGGGTTCAAACCTTTATGTCCAGGGCCATACCTATGATCCCAAATCACACTGGAAATGTACCAAGTGTCATTTATTTCATGGAGCTAATCAATAATATAAATAACTGACACATATATAATGAACAAAAGGGAAATATATTTGTTTTTTTTTTGGTGTACAGTAACTATTGTTGGGTGGTGAATTTGAGGAAATCATGGATGTCTGAATTTTACTAGTAATTTTTTCAGCTCAGGCTAAAATATTTGCTTTATATTTCATTTAATGGCTCAAATTTAATTAGTTATATACTTTGAAGTTGATCAGGAATTGCTGATGGACAGATGTGACAAAGCTATCAGCCTCTCTGATTGTGCTGTACACTGATCATCTATGGAAGCAGATTTCTCCAGATCATCTGTCTATGGATATGCAGAGTTGAACTGTTTCTTTTTTCCTGTGGCTTTTCAGTATCTGTTCTAGACTTAGTGTTTTTGTTAATGTGAAATGTTCAAAATAAGATATAATTTTCACAACAGTAATGTAAAGAAAAATTTCCATTACTCACTGTGTAACATAAGACTAAAGACTAGGTTTTCTCTCTGCCCCCTTAAATGATAATTACCGTTGATACTGTCAACATGCCACCAAGTTAACTGTTGCATTTCAAAGGCACATCCTAATGTAGAATGTTAAATTGCAATAGGACAACAACAAATGTTTTTCTGTGACTGTTCAAAATGCTGTGCTACACAGATTTCTTTCCCTTTCTGATTTTTCTCATTGTCCTTTCACAGACATTAACACAACTCAGGCTGAGAATATAACATGACATGAGGCAACAGCAATATAAAAGAGGTCTTTGAAGCTGTTTCTTTTTATCATGCTTTACCCTTAACAGGATTTCTGTGGTCTAATTCCTTTGTGGTTCTAAACAGAATTACATTTCAAGTTCCGTAATTGCACCAGGGAATTGAAACCTTGTTAAAAAAAAAAAAAAATATTCTGTCTAAGACTGATTTTATTATCGGCTAGTGTTGATGGCGATGTATCACAAGAAAATATTTTGAGTATTATAAAAAAAAAAAAAGCCCTGCTTGTTATGAATGTCCACAAAAAGTACAACAGGCGTTAATTTAACTACTTTTGATACATGCTTTTTGATCTCACTGGAATGTATTTCAGAACTTATATGCTAACACAAACATCGCACACTTTGTAATCGTAATATTTTAACTGAAACTAAATTATAACATTCATTGCTTATTATCTAAAATGTGATGCCTGTGATGCGGCTTTGTGTATTTTTATGGTATTTATGCACATATTAATTTACATTTACTACTAGTTAGTTTTGTAAATACAGATGGGTAGTGTAGTCACAGTTTTTGTGAACTGTGTGATGAATTGAGTGTGACTTTGCAATAATAAGTGTTTCATTACATTACCTAAACAATTGACCATGAAAACTTGATAGTATTTGTGTGGCGTTTTTTGGTATTTAGGAGGAACTACTGAAATGGGCTTGTCTTATTTGGATTTCCAGAAGAGGGTATGGGGTACACAATTTCTCAGAATCCGTAGGTGATGCAATCTGCTCCTTTTGGTTGTCCTCACAAGAAGGCATGGTGAGGCTCTGCTGTATTAAATCAATGTACATAGGTACCTACTTTATATATGTTGTAAGTTGTCTTTATCCCTCCTGGAAGTGTGCAAGTAATGTTGTATGTTTTTATATCGTAACTGGAAAAAACTTTTGTAGGTCAATCCAAATATAAGTTTCTTCAGAAAATGAAAAACCCTTCCTGCAGCTGAAACATAGGATATAGAGGGACTATATTTGAAGCTTTTGTCTTTAAGGGGAGAGCTTTTTTATCTTCAGTTTAACAGTTGTGGAACTGAAATTTATTTATGGTGCTAAAAAAGTGTGTGTTCATTCTTTGCTTATTTTATCATATAAATGGCATCAGAAAACTTATTTTTGTTAAGGAGTGTAGTAGAGATTATATTACAACCTGTAGTATCTGTTTTGAAAACTCAGGCTGATCTCTGACTAAAGAAAACATGACAAATTATTCTCGCCAATTTACAACTATGTTGCTTTCAACAAAAAAATATCCAGGTATACTGCAGGTCATTTGGCTGCTACTCTAATTTAAAAATGTATCTAAAAACCAGCATATGATCTGTCATGTTTAACAATAAGGTCTGTGTTTGTTTTGAAAGGTGTGGTTTTTTTGAGAACACTTTCGTTTACATACGTTTATTTAAGTAGCTGGTAAATATAAACAGGTGGTAATTTACTAATTAAAGTTGCATTTCAATGAAAAAGAAATAAATATTGGAAAACTTTAGATGATCAAGCTATTCTGGATGACTTGTTACTTAGCACTGTAACAGAGGTACAGAAAATTTTATTTTACTTAAATGAATATCACATAGAGCTGCATGAACTATGAAAGGTTAAGTCTTCATGTCTTGGTACATAAGAAGAAAGCCACGTCCCTTCCACAGAAATATTTCCATTCATCAGCAGAAAACCCTGGGCATTTTACTTCAGCTTCAAGGGTAGAACTCTTATAGATATAATCTGAGTGGCAGACATTTTCAGAAATAGATGCTTTGTTTTAGGGATAATATGAAAAAACAACAAATTTTCTAGGTAATATCTTTTTCTTTGCCTTTAAAAATAATTCCATTTCCTTGTGCTGTAAGTCAGGAAGAATACTTCAATGCAAGTAAACACACTGCTATTTATTACCCTCCTGGTATCTAAATAGACACGAAGCTATACAGAAGTAGAAAACTATACAGGAACATCAAATTATTTTTAAATATTATACTGCCAAAAAAAAATTTAAAATGTTGCAATACTTTTAACAGAATTAATTGTGGAAATGCATGGCTGAATGCCATGTGAGCCTGCATTATTGTTCCAATACAGGGATACAGCAAATTACTTGGGTAAGTATTTTGTGGCCTCAAATAGGGCCATTGAAGCCTGTGACATTCGTTATTTGCCAGATAAAAGCATGTATGAACTTAGATTTTTACATGAATTAGAGGTATACAGATCAGAATTTCTGATTTTCTGTAACACGTTTGGTCCAACATTCACTAAAGATATTACTCCTACAAAAAGTAATAATTAAGTGGTGGTTATTCTCTATGTGTATGTATTTAAGTGTAGTCTCAGTTTACACCACGATTGTATATACTGGTATGTTTTGGCCTGCAGAACATAGGCCCCATTGCATTAGTTGCTAAGGCTGTAATCACAGCTTTTATGTGGTCACAATTCATATGATTGTGTTCATTTTGGGGAAAGATGTTTAGATGCAGCTGCATACATCCCTACCTCCTTCAACCTACCTTGAATGATATATTTGCCAGAATCCCTCAAACAGAAAACACCGAAGTGCTACATTTTGTTGCATCCTGTCTGTTACTGACCTACTTGTTCCTTTCTTCCTATATTATGAATATGTTATTCTAACCTCTTTTTCTGATTTCACTGTAAATGTCTAATTTCTGATGTCTCTCCTAAGTTGCTGGTTGCCTCTTTGATCAAGGAAAATTATTTGTAAAACCTGTGCATCCGGCAATAGAGCTCCATTTAGATTATGGGAGAAATGATTGAGAACCAGCACAACTTTGTACTGCTGTAGCACCTTTTCTGCAGGTATTGTGCCCAGCTTCCCTGCTTACACTAGGCAACTTCACCACTCAGAAGGAAACATCAGTTCCAGAACCGATCATACAGAAATTCAGTGCAATGACGGAATTGCCCCATTTGTGATTTGGGTGTGAAGTTAGCCTACAGCCCTTTTAAAAATCAATTATATACAATGTATTTGAATGAAAGACTGCAGTCACAGGGCAAAAATCTGAATTGCTAATAAAGTTTTCTGTAGAACTCAATCAGAATTTTTTATTATCTTCCATGCAAATCTCTACAA
>JAVJGI010000064.1:34704664-34722034 GCA_035590275.1 Ibycter americanus | reverse complement strand
AAGCTAAAAGCAAGTGGCTGAGTCACTGAACATGGAGTTCTAGAGATCTTTAACAACAGTTCTACAAAATGTAAAGATGTATTTTGGTATCTACAGCTAAGCATCAGGAGATGGCAGTAGTGCTTGCTGAGTTGCAAAATAAGAACACTGGAGAGAAACCCCTAGAAATTAAAATAAGCCATTTTGTAAGTTTGCCAAAGCAGATAACAGTATTCTGATGTATTAGAAATGTACACAATCATCCTATATTATTTGGAAGTTTTATTAACTATTTGATATTCTTAATATAAAATGTATTATTTTTTATTTTAAAACATTCAAAACTGTCATGTATGTTTATTGGTAACATATTAATATTAGGATTTTGAAAGACTTTCTAGAACAAATGTCTGATTTTGGCCTTGGCCAGTTTTGTCGTTTATGTCTCTTGAAAGGTTAAAACATCACTCTTACTCAGGATAGGAGCTTTTAGCAGGTACGACATAAAATAGTAATTGCTGCTTCCTAGATGCAAAACTGTACTGCTTTATATACAGTCATTTAATTTTACTGAGTATGTGTGTGACTCAGAAATAAGTACTGGAACTCATTCTGTAAAATATTGAAAAGAGAAGCTCTTCTTTTGTCCACAGAATCTCCACATATGATCTTTGCATTGTAGAGTACCTTTGGTTTCCTTCAGCATGTATCTGATACTTAAAATTGTTTTTGGAGGCTAGTCACAGTTTAAATGCTTTGAAATGCCCCAAAGGGGAAAAAATATTTTTGTGAAGTTAAAGGAAGCAAATTTCAGAGGAAGTGGAGTTATGTTTTATTAGTGAAATATAATTCAACAATAAATGTTGAACAGTACCATATAATGTGTAGCTAATGAATAGATGAGGCTAAGTGGTTCTTTTTTCATTTATGGAAGAGAAAATACTGAAATGCAGAAGCTCAAAGTATTCTGACTCTTTGTGGAGAAGGTATGTTCATAATTGCTCATTATATTAAGAATACTATCTTTGTCCTTAAGACCATGAACAGCCTTGGATTTTTAAAGAAAAACGTATCCACATATTAAAAAGTTAGCATTATAAAATAGCAGTCCCTACAAAATACACCTTGGTACTACTGAGCAAGAGGATAGGATACTGAAGGAAGCCTTTTGGTAAACCTTGTGCACCAGTCCAGTGCAGAGCCACCAGCAGAAGTTGTTCAAGCTGCCACACAGTCTGGTTAAACCTGTCTGTGTTTGATCCAGTGGCTGCATAGCAATCCAACCAGGGATATGAAACCTTGAAAATGGATTTCCCCCCCCCTACGGTAGGACATGGAATTAAGGTGGGACCTTCTCATTTGGAGGCAGGCTGTGCTTGGGTTGGTTTAAGTCCATCAACAAGGCTTTACACAACTATGGCAGATCTTAAAACTTGTTGGCTGAGCTTGTTGCGCTGTGTTTCATCCCAGGACTGAAGCTGATTGCTCTTCCAGTTGTGTTGATTCAGCTATTGAGAGACCATACTTGAAACTGTATCATAGCGATTTCAGAGGTTGGAAAAGAATATCAGGAATAAATAGCACACAAAATGCAACATGTCACACAATTTCTGGCGCGCTAGAGTGCAGGGACATCCTAAACTGAAGGAAGTTGCGTGCAGCCTATTTTGTTAATCACCTCTGAGTTTGTGTAATCAGTTTTTAAATCCATCTTTGTTGTTGGCTGCGGCAATCAATTCAATAATTTATTTACATGTGTGTGAAAAAGATTTTCCTTTTGTTCTAAACCTGCTGCCTGAAAAATTCATTTGGTGTCCATTAGTTCTTGTTTTATGAGAAGTAGTGACTAATCATTCCCTATTCATCCTTTCTCACTTAGCATTTTTCCTCAGCTGAGGAGTCTGACTTTATTTAAACTCTCATATTGAAGCCTTTCTATATCTCTGATGATCCTTGTTGCTCTTCCCTTTTATTATGCCCTTCCTGAGATGGAACAATCAGAACTACATGTGCTGTTCATCATGCAGGAACAGCATGAATTTATGCAGTGGAATAATGACATTGGTTTTATTCTTTTCTCTATTTCTTTGCTAAGAATTCCTGGCATTCTGGTTGTCATCTTGCTGGCTTCTGAATCGTGTGCTAATGTTTCGGGGAACTGTCCATGAGATAGTCTTCCTGAGTAGTGTGAGTCAAATACTCTGTGGGTGTAGTATGGTTACTTTTTTTCTCCATTTACAGTGTTTTGTATTTGTCAACACTAAATTTCACTTGGTATTTTATCACCCAGTCTCTCAATATTATGAAATCCTCTTGCAGTTCTTTGTAGTCTATTTTAGGTTTTACTACTGTGAATAATTTTGTATCATCACTGGGTATTATCACTCCCTATTCACCTCTTTCCAAAGCACTTTGATGTGTCTCAAATAGCACAGGTTCTTCTACAAAGCTATGAATGTCACCTTCATGTTTTGAAACATCTTTTACTCCTGGTGTTCCTCTACAGCTCCATTGTTTATCCCTTTCAGCTTTTTGGGGGATAATGAAGTAGGAAAAAGGCTTTTAAAGTCACAGCTGTTAAAGTAGTTTGTTTACTCTCTGTTGTGTTTCACTTCACAGTATTTTAGTCTTTTGGCTATTTGTAATTTTCTTTTGGCGAGTTTTGACACTGTCATGCATTTTCTCTTTTTTGAAATGAAACTTTTTAGTAGTTCTTCTTTCTTTTCATTTCCGGGATGTTGAATTTGAATACCGTGTAATATAGTATTAGAGTGGTTACATTGTGAGACATGTCTTGCACGATGTTTATGTCTAAATCAAGAACTCATGGGACTTTCTGACTAGTTGCTTCAGAAGAATCCTTATTTATGTGTTTAAAGGTGAGGGTTTTTATGTGATCTCACTGAACATTTTGCTCTCAGTGCATTAGTTGGTTCTATTTCACTTGCACAATCCTTTTTTTCTTTATGCAGATAACGAAAATCCATGCAGGTTCTGCAGTACCTGTTACACTGAATTTATTATATTTGGCTGTACGCTTGCATTCACAGTAAGGCATTTCTCTGGCACAACCAATTCCATCATTCCTACCAAGTCGGTTTTGGAATATTAGCGTTCCAGTTGTTTTCAGAGAGAAAAATTTTGCAGTATTTTTGTCATTAGATTATAACATAGTTGCAGTAAGCGTTCTTAAATTTGTAGTGTGAAGACCTGACGTCATGTGAGTATTATGTCTTTTTATAAGTAGGCATTTAGGAAGATACATGTGGTGACTGAAAGCTGTTGTATCTGTCCATTCTGGGTTTCTCTCTGTCTCTCTGTTTATTGACTTACCAGGGGAAGTGGAAAAATTTTTTTGGTCTAACTTTATAACACTGGTAACTTATTTCTCTTTTCTTAGGAGAGAATATTACTGCTATGTCCAATCCTGCTATTAACTACACCACTGAAGGATTTTTTTTTTTCTCTAGGCTTATTTCTTCCTTTTTTAGTACTTCTCTCTACAGTAGGTGTATCTGGAAGAGTTTGGAGGATGGCAGATGATGTGTGTTGGGCTGTGTTTGACAATGCAGCTAACAAAAGCAGCCAACAGACATGGCAGTTTGCTGTGCACGCACAGGGAGACCAAAATCTTGGCCAAGGACGCTGTACACATGTTCAGCAATGGTGGTGACAGGCTGCAGAGCACACATGCCCCCTGGCACGTCAGGGGTCTCAACTCAGCCAACTGGTCTGTCCTGCCCAGGATGCAGCTCCTTAGGCTGGGGCTCAGGGAGTGCCGGGGGCCCGTCACTGAGCCTGGGGCCAGGGGGAGGTGGTGGTCTTGTATGCTTACAAGGATGGGAAATGGAAGAGTCCTGTGAGAGTGGAGGCTGGAAGCTGGTGTTTTCTTGCACCAGGAGGAAGTCTGCTCCTCTGCCAGTAGATTGGCAACTACAGAAAAGGTTCGGTGTCAGAACAGCAGGTGGGGGCCTGGGATGTCAGTCCATCAAAGTGTCTAAGCTGGTTTAGCTTGAGACATGCAGGACATGGGTGAGGAAGAGGTGAATTATAATTCTGGGAGGCTTTCTGTTGTGTGGGACACAGGAACCACATCTCTTGACCTGACCAGCTGTCTTAGACTAAGAGTTTGTGGCTTGCCCCAGGGGCTTGGATCTGGGTTGTTGTGGAAAGACTGTGGAGACTTTTCTGGCCCTTGGACTGTTATCCTCTGCCATTATTCCATATGGGCACCAGCAGTTCTGCCAGAGGAGACCTGGAACATGTCAACTGTGACTGCATGGCTCTAGGGATGGTGGTCAACAGTGTAGGGGCCCATCTGGTTTTCTCCTCAGTCCTGCCCATGAAAGGGAAGGGTTTCAGGAGGAGTGGATGGATTCTGCAGATCAACAAATGGTTGCACAGCTCATGTCAACAACATGGATTTAGGCTTTTAAAAACATGGACCCTCTTTGAAGATCAAGGGCTGCTAGAAAGGGACAGGATCCATCTGACAAAGTGGATCCGCTCCACTAAAGAGTAGAATAAAATCCTTTTATGCTCCAGGCATCTATAAAACCGTATCTTGCTGTAAGAAGCAGGATCAGAGCTTTCAGGAAGGAAAGAATTTCCTACATTTTTCATGACATGGCCTACCAGATTTGGGAGTGTTTGGCTGCTCACTAGAAGCGGACTTGTACAACAGCAAGGAATATTTTCTACCGAGTTCCACTAATGATGAGTTTTGCGCTATAAGGGGATCTCTGGTAATACAAAGCTTTCATCTTTGTGGGTTGTTAAAGTACATGACAATATTGTCAATCTGGGTAGGAATTTTTTAAAATGCCTTTTTGTAGAAATTGAGGGTTAGATTCCTTGGAATGAACAGTTGTTAGCTCCTAACTAAAAAAAAATAATAAAAAAATTTGTTACTTTGTTACTTGATGCTGAGAGTAATGTCATATATTGTCTTGTCTGTGATTTTCTTTTAGGGAACACTTGAAAAGATCATGGCAGAATGTTGTACAGAAGTCTGGTTTTCTGGAATCTTTTCAATTTCAGATTAATTTTTAATTGTGACAAGATTTGGGCCTGTTTAAGCATTGCATTGCTTAATAATCTTCTCAGGACAATGACTGATAATGTTAGATATTGCTGCTGAGTAGTATTATGGGACATATTCCCCTTCCAGTAAGCATGTTGCTCTGCTAAACTAATTATAATGCTGTCTTAACGTGGAGGGCTTCTAACACAACAATCATTACCTAAAGGTTCTGCAACTAGGTTGCAATCCAGTAAACTGAATATTGGAAAAATATTTTCACTTAAGTATTGGGACATTCCTAAAATCTGAATAAAAATTAAGCGTGTGCCTGACCAGAATACATCTTTAGCAGGCTTTTGTTTCTTCTTTTCCAATCTCATTTCAGAGTTGCTTACCACTCCAATTTACTTAGAAAGTTCCTCTTGTTCTCTCAGTCCACGGCATTGTGTAGCTGAAGTGAATTTTGGTACAGAAAGTTAAGTGAGTTGGTTTTGTTCTCTCCTCTGTGTCAAGACTTGTAAGCTCTCAACAGAGAAGATCGGAAATTGAAAGTTGCAGTTTTCCTTTCTTTTCCGTATTACTGCAACAGATGATGTGTTCAAAGACTGAAGTAGGAATTGACATAGAAGATGGGTGGAGGAGTACCCAACCCACAACCTCCACCAATCTAACAGGAAAAAAGAGCATTAAAAAAGGAAAATGAGGCTTTAAAAAGAAAAGGAAAAATACAGAGGATTTTTTAAAAAAACATGTACCTTTTCCATAAAACCTCTCAAGTGTGCTGCTTTTAGTGCTGTGATCCTCGGCAGCCATGTCCTACCATAGAGATGTCTGACTGCATGCTCTCATCCTCACTGTTTAGTCTGTTACCTTCTGTCTTTGCTCTTTGAGCCATAAAGGAGGAATGACAAGTGATAGATTAATCTGTAGACTAATTGATACTTTCGCAACATGGTAGCAGTACTATGCTAGTAGCTCCAGACCTTGCTTACATCAGCATTAATTACCTTAAAAAACAGTGCAGATACTCATGGCAAAACGCTTTCTTTATAGGTGCCGTGAGTAGTGAGGACTTCATTTATAGTTAGACAAATCAGGGTCTGCACAATCTCTGTTAGTGCCAAGTGCCTTTTGGAGTGGTCATTTTGTTGCCCTGACCTGATTAGGAGACTTTCTCTTGCTAAAGGTGAACCCATTTGTTTTATAGTCCATTACAAAGCTTGTGTGGATACATAAAGGAACACTTTCTTGGGCAGGAACAAAAATGTTTAATTATACAAGATGCCACTATAGGCAGGTGAGAAAAATTATGTCACTAGTAATAGTTGAACAAAGATTGCTGAATGCTTTCTCATGTATCCTTTTCGGTACGAGGCACTGAATTCATGTTCAGCGTTGACTGAGTGAAAACTTTATAAGTTCTAACGCCTTTCTCATAGCATTTTCATGAATATGAAAATGTGGAATGCATTTCAAATAATGAATAATAGCGAAACTATTAGGAATAATAGTGCAGCTGTATTGTATGTGCAGGGACGTTGTCAAGGTGAGTAAAATCCGTTGTAGTATATTGACTTGGTTGGCAAGTAACCATGGTTTCTGCCTTCCTCCTGCTCTCCATTCACGCACTTTCATTTACTGGATAAATACCCTGGACTACAGGAAAGAAATTGTTTCTACACTTTGAGGGAAGAGAATCAAAGCAAAGCATTCCCAGAGACTGAATGGCTATGCAACTCTTGAACAAGTTGCAAAAAAATACTGTATAATTATTCTAAGGAGTTTCTGACACAGCTGATTGAAGTGACATTACGAATGGCAAGACTGGTAAGCACATAGACATCTGTCATTAAAATGGTGCCAGAAAGCTAAAGCTTTAAAGCTTGAACTTGAGGCTTTAGGCCAACTGTCAAGAGCTACATGTATGCCCCAGAGGTAGTGACTATTCAAAATTCCTTTATATTCTCTTGTTGAATTGTGGCTAGTGAAAAGAGAAGCTATGTTTGTTTTTTTTTCTAAATAAGACCACAACAAATACAATGATCTGAGTAGTAAATCTCCAAGTCATATGTTAAGGGACTACTTTATGTTAAATAACAAAGAATTTTTGAAAGCTTTGTACTACTAGGTGCTTTTTCCTTTTTTGTCTATGAGTCATAGCTAAAGATCTGATGACTTCTAATTTTAGATGAAAAATAAAATAGCACTAAAAAATCCTACCTTTAACTAAAACGTTTGAAGTGTGCGCAAGTCTCAGAATTCAACCCCAAAACTTTTGAAGTCTGTGATAAACATCCATTTGGCTTTGATAGGATTTTGTCAGGCACTTACATTTAAATTTTAACTTTGCTTTAATAAATTTCATGGCATAATACATATTGGCCAGTTACTTCTCATGTGCTGTCTACTGGGTTTCTTGTTTTTTTAAACTTTGCTGGACAGAATAATTCTTGATTTCATCTGATTCCTTTGTCATAACAATTATTAATATGGAAAAAGTGCAGTAGCACTCTCAATAGCAAAGCTAGACTTTTCAATCAGTAATTAAAATTGATCTGATTAACATTCATTTTAAGTTCAGATCTTCACAATAGAAATAATGGGCTGTATTTAATATTCTTTTTTAGGTATTAGCCTTTGAGATGTCAGTTGAAGTAATCTAAACATTCAGAGCTTTAAAGTTGATTCTTTCAACAAGATAAAGCAAAGATCTGGCATCTAGAAAGAATTTCTTTGGGGTATACTGAGCTTTGTCTGTCTCAAACCTCTTGAAAATGTTAATTAGCACCAAATAAAGAACAATGAAAAATGTCTGCTGTCTTCCTTGGAGACTAAGATTTGGGACAAATAATTTTGCACGTGAGTTGAATGTGTGAGTGTAAAGAGATTTAAATATCTGATTTTAATAGGTTTCATCCCACTGGGAAAGACACTTTTGATTATCTATGACCTATACCAATTATTGTGATTGTCCCTGTAGGCTAGCCATAATTTTAATAACTAATCAAACTAAGCCTGAAGGCTCTGTAAAATGGCAAATAGGTACTTGCACTCTTGCTAGTTACAGAGCTCATACTTGCTACCTGACCTTGTTTCGGTTTCTTAAACTACTTACTCTCAATCCATTGAAATATTTACCTTTTAAAGTAGGATTTCTTGGAAAGCAAAATAAAATTATAACAAATAGTCACTTCTTTGGTTTTGGTTTCAGATCAAGTATAGTCATAAAATAGTGTTAGACTCTGAGTTTAAATGAAAGTTGGCTGGATGGATGCTGAGGCATGAAGTGTGTCAGTAGGGCAGTGATAAAAACTAAGTAAAATTCTAAAGCAGCAGCCCCATTAAAATTGGTATGCAATTGACTGTACCAACTTCACCTTGCTTTTTGGGTCAGTAGCATATCTTGTCTATTAGTATATACGCTAAGAGGACTTCTGCAAAGTAGGCTTTAGGAAGCTCCTTAGAATCAGAACTTAAAATAGTGCTCTGCTGAGGTGAGAGTCAGGACTGCTCTTCTAAAAATACATTGCCTGAACTGAAACAAGAAATTTTGCATTTATCCATCACAGTACTCAATTCAGGGAAAGTTATTGGGAAGCTTTAGGCGGTCTGTTACTGTGTTCGGTCTCTGTGGCCCTGTGTCTTGGTAGTATGAATTAGAGATTTTTAAGAGACAGTGTGTTGAGCTTATGCTGGTGTAGGTCAGTAAATGTATAGAAGTAAGGTGTAGTAAACAATTTTAGCTGTGTATACAGTGTTGCAAATGAATCCTAGAATCAAACCGATTTCTTGCAGCGAAACATTTTTAGAAAGTCCCCATTGAAGTGATGTTCACAGTGGTATGTAAGGTGGATACCTGTCAAAGCTCTTCACAGAAGTTAGTAGAGTTATATACAGTGAAAACTAGCATTTAAATGAAAGGAAATATTGTCCTCCTTATTCTCCTAGGCATTGTGCATATGTAGAGAATACCTAAAGTAGATATATTTATAAGCATGTGTAAGTACATGGATGAAGAAGAAAATTCTGGGCTAACAGAAATAACAGGAAAAAAGGCTGTTGAAGGGAAGGATGCTGAAATTAAGGAAATGAACAATGGCTGATATTCATCTGTCTCACATGTAGCCTTAAATACCTTAAATTCTATATGTTTCAGATTGTCTCTGAGCTCCAGACTGACGTGGTGGGTGTATCAATGTGAAGATGTATCACTATGCATCATATTAAAGGTGGAACTAAGCCGTACCTGACATTGTGTCTGTTTGACACCTTAATTTTGTCATTGTAGCTAAGGAACAGAAAATCAGGATAGATCAATTACTTGATTTCAGTTGCTCAAGCTGCTCCTTGAATTTTTCTATTTCCTGTATCCCTTTTTACTTTTGTATCTCCTACATACAGGTGTTCATAGCTCATATGTGGTTGCTAGTGCTCTTTCCTCCAGCGTGGCTGCATGGCTGTACAACACAAAAAGCAGAGAACTTCTGATTTTCACTTATCTTCACTTCAAGCCCTAGCGTTTGGCCATGGTAGTGGCCATCGCATTCATATTCTTTGTCCAGTAATAAAAGAGGAATTGATTTGGGTTTCTCTGGACTGCCAGAATTTCTGCAACAGCCTCAAGAAGAGGAATTTCCAAACCTGGCAGCTTGCTTGCCTGCGTGCTTGTCTTTATCACTCTCCTGTGCAGGCCGTGTGGTGGTTGGGTGTGATGGGAAGAGAAAGGAACTCAATTTTTCTGTGTCATTTCTGGATGGTCATTTTGGTTTGATTGGAGACTGTAGTAAGTTGAGTGCTGGAGAGCTGACACTAAATCCTTCATCTTTTACACCCAGTACCTCTTGGTGAAGAAGATGATATGGGTCCCCCATAATCAGTGTCTTTTTAGGAATCTTTTCCCAATTATATTTTCTCTGTGTTTGCAGGTTTTCTGGGTCTTTTATCTTCTTACCTTGACTAGGTTACAAGATTTTTTTGTATAAATTAAATCGCTTTTTCTATTCCTCTGTTGCTGTCTCTTTTACATGCTTCTCAGCCCATTCTGTAGTTGCCAGTCCCATTTGTGTCTTCCTGTCAGCTGTCTTCTACTTCTCACACAGGAGCCTGTTTTTTCACTGTTTTGCTACAGACTGTGCTTATGGCTGTTACGGCTAATGCTCCATGGCTACCTCTTAACCCTTGTGGTCTCTTCTACCTGTGCTTTTCAAGCTACAGCTTTTCACGGCCCATTCTGCGTTCTATCCTATCAGCACCAGGCTGTGTCCTGTTGTGATACACTTGGTACCAAAAATCAGAGAAGGCAAACCTTGAAAGGAGGTTTAGCTCCATAGAAATAAAAATCAAACCCGTAAAATTTGACAGGTTTCAAATTTACTTTCATACATGCTCCGATCCATAAAAAAGTTACACTTCTGTCTCAAACCAATGAGAGATGTTTAAGAGTGTAGCGTTTTTAAGTGGTAGTATTTCAGGTAGTAAAGTTATTTCTGTTACTTTGTAGTAGATTTCAGCATATTCTATACTGACTTTCAGGGCTGGTACAGCACTGAGATTCCCCCCACCCCATACACAAGGCTGCTCAACATTTCACGATGTCATCATCTATGTCCTTTTCTGTCAGATGCATGTTCTCTGTTCTGGGGCCCATGAATAAACGCTGGTATTTAAGATTTGCGTTTGAGTAACAGTATGGACTGCCAGTGCTAGAGTGAATAATACAACTTAACTTTGATTTTAACTTTACAGTACTCAGGGGTGGGGACCTTAGGTTTAGATTCAGTCTTTATCTGCCAGAAAAAAACCAAACCAAAATGAAACAAATTGCTTGAAAGTTACTCCTTTTTCTTTCGTTTTCCTGTTGAAATGATGTTGCTGGATTTACATGGATTCTGTGCATATATAGATATAGCTGTGTGAATAGCACGTTGATAAAATCCAGCACAACTCTCAGTAAAACCAGTGAAAGACAGCTTAACAGTGGTGTTTTCAGAACAGCCACCTACGAAGTGCCCCGATGACACTCCTGATGTATTGCTGGCTTGCTCCTGATAAGCTTGGAGTACAGGCAAAGGAGCTCCAACCTTTCCGCCTGTCCTTGTATATGCACCACTGTAAATTCTGTATCTACATTCTATAGTTCAAAGTATTTCCCAGGTGATGTCTTAAAAAATACTGTCCTGAAATCCAGGGAGATTACATCTACTGTATGCTTTTTATCAAGCAAGTTAATTATCCTTCAAAGAAGATATCATGTTTATCTGGAAATTCTACATTTACTAAGGCTACATTGTCTTTTATTTCATTTTCTGTTTACTTTCTTGTTTTCCATGGCACATTTCTTTAAAATGTTTTCGAAGCTCTATGTGTTAACTAAGTCAGACTAATAGATGTGCAGCTTGGATGATCATCCTGCCCTCTTTTGTAAACGGAGGTACTTATGGCCTGTGTAACATTTACCTACTTTACCTGCAGCTGGCTTGGTCAACTCCCTTTAGGGTCAGAATGCTCCAAGGTCATAAATCAGAGTTTCTAGCCTTTTTGCTGCTATGCCTCAAGCATCAGCGTTCAGTCTCTGAGACAGAATTATGTAATGGTAAAACAAAACGTTTCGATTGCTGAGAAATGTTTGGGTTGTTTTTTTTTTTTTTAATCCTTCTGAGAGAAGGTTAAAACCATTTATTCCTTAATATAGAACAGAACATAGTGCTTTGGGTTCTCCCTCTCCCTGAAGGTGTTCCTGATTAACAGAAACTGCAAAGGATCTTTGACTGTGAAGGTGTGATTTTTCTCTCTTGCAGGCAACAGGATGGCTGTCATATGTAAAATTGGTCCAGAATTTGAGTTACTGTGTCCCAGTGATGCTTGTGCACAAGTGCACTTCGAACGAAGATAGTATATAGCCTGGTAGCTGAGACTCAGACTGACTGAATTTCATGTCTCACCCTTAATGGAAATAAACATTCCCCTAATTAGAAAGCTCTGGCTGTTCCAGCATATGCTTTTGGGCTGCTACTATTTGATTCGCTTTGCGGTGTGTCAGCCGAGGCAGTACCTACAAAAATTACTTCACCTCTCCATTGATAATTTATAAATCTAAATGCACACACCGATTTTACTAACAGGATTGTTGGGTTATTAAATCATTTGGACAAAGCTTGAAGTCTTCATTGCTTCCTGAATTGTGATCTCATAATTTGGCCCATTGATTGGCATATTTAATCAACCATCTAAGAAGAGGAACAGTTTGAAAAATAATATGCATTAGAGGTTTAAATTGTCATCGTCTTGCTTACATTAATATACGTTAGTTTTTATCTTAAGAATAATTTAAAATGCTCTTTCCAATTGTGATTGTGTTTCAACTAATGATCCTGATTTTGCATAAATTTTGTGTAGCATTTCATATTAACTTAGTTTTGTTTGAACTTAGGGCATTCGGTGAGAAGTACGCCTAGTTAAATGATGTTTCATAGAGTATGTATAGATAAGCTATTTTTCAAAGAACAAGTAATATGCCATTAAGGTGCATTAAGCACGATATAAAGATTTAAAAATAAGAAAATTTTTCTTTGTTGAATCTCAATATGAGATTGAATATAATAGACTGTAAATACTTGGTAAATGGAACAAAAAGAAAGGTGCTATAGAGCTATGTGGAAGAATGTATAAATTATATAATAGATTGTACTAGAGCATCTGAGGAAATTGGAAAAGACTTGATGCCACTGAGAATCAAGCTGACATTTTGAGAACAATGGCTTTATTGCTCAGTTACTCATTATCGTGATGCCCTTTGCATTTTTTTTTTTTTTTTTACAGTTCTAGTTTTGACTATTGAGAATAACTTTCATACTGTTCCAAGAATTTGTATATGACTTTAATCCAACTGGTCCAAGAGAATAACTTACTTTCTATCCTGGTTTACCTGGTTTACTTCCTTCAAAAATGTAGGACAGACTCTCTCACAAGATCTCAACAATCCAAGATATTTACACTTAAATGCAAGAGAACTAATTTAAATAGAGCAGAGTGAACGAGGAAAGAGAGTAATAGGTACTTTCAAACAGAAGGTTAAATGTCCAGATGAGCGCTTAACTTCTGAAGTGACTTCAGGTAAATATATACATAATAGCAGTAGTAATATTACTTAATCTGGAAGGAAAACAATTTTTTTAATGCTTATAGACTAATCTGATTTGAAAACCCAAGAAAACATGCATTGTTGTTTTTTCAAACTCTTAGTAATTTTTGAGTGTTATTTGCATTACTCCAAATATTTGGTCACAGGGTGAGCATTACATTGCCTGTATATAATTAGTGCCTCAAAGTCAGCATAAGGTAGAACTGTCTAATATCTATAAAATCCACTAAGCAGATTTTCAATAAATATAGGTGCTTATGTATTTTAATCCTGCTCATCATAAGTAAGAGATTGGAGTCTTAGCTCTAAAACTAACCTAACACAACCCGTAGCAATGTCATGAATATACTAAATGGAACGCACCGATGGTTATAAATTGAATAACTGAAATTGTGTAAGAGTCTTGGAATGATTTGGCTACACATCATTTGTAATATTAATTTTTCATGAAGCCTTGTAGCAACAAGGCAGTGGGATGCTGAAGTGCTGTTCCTTAGTGACAATGTATTGAGCAGAATATTTCTGAAGTTGAGTCACCAAAACTGAACAAGAGCCGGTATCAGCTGCCACCACTCCATGAAGCCAATCAATAGCCTCACTGCTTATCTTCATTTTGCCAAATAGTCAGAAAGAAAAATGTATCCGTTCAGTTCTTCATTGCTC
Organism: Ibycter americanus; assembly: GCA_035590275.1. Lineage (NCBI taxonomy): Eukaryota > Metazoa > Chordata > Aves > Falconiformes > Falconidae > Ibycter > Ibycter americanus. The sequence goes on along the minus strand of JAVJGI010000064.1, from coordinate 34,708,229 downwards.
CTGAACAGCCCAGTTTAGTAATGTGGAATAAAATGATATGTAGAGCTGTAGCGTGGCATTGGTTTGGTATCATGTTATCCAGAACTGACAATGATGGACTCAAACATAATATTGGCAGTTTCTGTATAAAGGTCTGCTCCCTTTACCAAGTCTCTTCTGCTCTCTTTTGCTCTGTACTGCTAAATGGAAGAGGACTGGGAATTGATTGCTGAAGCTAGGTGGCCTGGCCTGATCATTCCCATACTGTTTAGGGCTATCCCCCTTTGGAGCAGATTTGTATTGGAAAGAGAAAACCGGATCTGTCAAACCTGAGTTAGGGAGTAAGCTAAGAATTAAGCAGCGTGGATGATCAGAAAGCCAGTGTTTTAAGGCTGTTGACAGAAACCTTTTTTATTTGTCAATGTGGATGTAGCTTATGGCATCACCTGAGTATTGAGTAAATATAGTAAATATATTTCATCCAGGATTAATAGTCATGTTTTCTTAATCTTGATTTGGAGACTAGTTATTACTGAGCCGCTTATGGTCTGGAGCTGTAGGCTGCTTAACATTTGTGGCAAGGGCTTACTTTGTGTCTAATAATGAACCTTTCTCTTTGTATATGTGTGTAAATATAATACAGGAGACAGGGCTGTAGAAGTAGCCCACCATGCTGCCGACACAAACACAGCTCTCCAGCCCAGAGTAGAGCTCTTCTATCAATAATGCTGTCCTTTCAAAGACACCTGATCAGATATCTGAAGTTGTTCAATACACTGAATCAGACTCCTGCCAGAAATCTATAAAACGTGCAGTGCAGAGCTTATGAAATCCAGTTATTTTCTCAAAAAGCTGTCTCAAGTTGAAGCTTAGGTCAGTGCTGGAATGACCAGGTTTAAAAGTGCTCTGAATATCCCAACTTTTGCCACAGAGTGTATCATTGATATCAGACAGTACTTCAGGAAAAAAGACAGCTGTCTTCTCAGGAGCCAGGAGCGAAGTATCACCGCTTAGGTTGCTGTACTTGACATTATCAGCCAGGAGTGCTTGCGACTGATGACCGATTACCATATGGTCTCCTATTCAAGAATATACTTGTATACCAACAGAGATAATCCTACAGTAAATAAAGATTGTGTATCTCAAGCAAATAGTAGCCTCATGTAAGAATAGTTGATTCCCTGTGTAATTACCCAGACATCTTCAATACAGTTAGGACTGTGTTAAAGAAATGTGGGATCTGGCATTGGAATAGTCAATACTGAGTTAGTGCTACACCTGACAAATAAGGTAGATTCCAGGGTTTTTGTATGTATTGACCATTGCAACATTGGGTACAAATAGAAGATCTTTTTAAATGGAATTATTTTAAGAGAGAAAGGGGAGGGGAGCAGAAATCAGTCAATCTTTCAGTACATATTATCAAGGAACAGTGAAATCCTGTCATCACAAGTTATTTATAACTAAAATATGGTAATTACTGATTTTAACAGGCTACCTGTTGACTGTTCCTTGTAAGTGAGGATTTAGGTTTTTCCCTAGTGAAATAACAGAAGTTCTAATATTTGTAACACTGATTGTAACACTAATTTGATTGGGGGGAAGGGTGTATATGTATAAATCAAGTATTTTCTAGAACAAACCAGTGTTTGCAATAATCACTGTAACACCTGCATACTTGAATTTTTGTTCTAAAATTGACCCTGCAGAACAGGCCATGTGTGCAACTGAAGGAAGGAAGGAGGCATTCTTCGTCTTTACTGAGGCTGTTCTTGATTTGCTGCTTTATGTGAGAGGCAAAGGTCTGCTGTTTATGCAGGTTGTTTTCTTGAATGCTATTTGAAATTATTTTCTGTGAGTTGAGCTGTCTCATTAAGCCGTTTTGCAGTGAAAACGTAAATTGTGAATGATACCTCATTTAACTTAGAGACTTGTATTTCTACATAATTGTCATTATAGTGCTTGAAATATCTGACTGGTTTTGGTTTTCATTTCCTTCCATGCTCTTAAATACGTGTGTCATTTAAACATGTTGTTTTCCAATTTTAAGATGACTGTGAGTGCTGCTTTGGCCTTTTCAACCCTATCACTGTGAATCTTTCCATTGAAAAATACAGCATTTTATTTTCACTACTTAAAGAATGGGAGAGGATCTCCCAAACACAAACTCTTGACTTGTATTTTTGCTTATCGTTTGTGCTTATCATTTGTAACAGGTTGAATGTGTCAATATACCAGGTGGTGTGCTCCTATGTCTATGTGAATCCTGCACAGGAGGATACAATGCAAAATCCTTGATCTAGTTTTGTAACTGGGAATGGTATAACTGTGTTCGCTCTTGGATTTCTGCATGTGCATATCTGGTCTCAAGATTATATATTTCTTTAGCTTTCATTTTTTTGGGGATTGAAATAAATGCCTAAACAGTTGACTTTTGTTGCCACCCAATTCAGTAATTAATCATATTAGACAACAGACAGTGAATTATACAGCAGTCAATGTTTCTACATTAGAAATAAAAGAGTAGATTTGTCTAGTATACAAGCCCAAGAAGCAACGTAGTTATTCTGGCCCCAAATCAGCCAGCTTCCATTACTTCATCAGCAGTGTGAATTTAGGAATCTTGTAACTCTCAGGACAGTGTACTTTCCATGGGACAACTCATGTAATAGATGTCACCAGAGGATGTGAGATGAACTTCTGAACTGTCTTTCTGAGGTCTGTGTCTCTGTATCTCATGCATAAAGAAGCTCCTAACCTACGTACCTTAATCAAAAGCCTGATGTTAAATGCACATCTGTTTTAATCTTAAATCATTATCCATATTCGGTTTTTTTATGTATCTATTTAAATACACGTATAAATAAAAATAATATAAATAATCTAGAGCTGTTTATTTCTGGGATAAGAATGAGGATTTCAAGCAATTTCCTGCATTCTTGTCTTACTATATGGCCTTGATATTGATGAGTTGCATTTGTTCACAGTGACAAGCTAACTCAGTGGAGGCTAGCAGCCTAGTTCTTGAAGCAGAATGAATGGTAAGTGTGACTTAAATTGTTTGAAATGATAGATACCTGCCACTGTGTAGTAAATTCAATTTGAAATTACACTGTGGATAGCACATACACGTTCTGATTTTGAACTTAGTAATGCACAAAGCCCCAGTGCCTCCAAACACTTCTTGTGTCACCCATTGTAATAAACGTAACTGGATTCTGCTCTACTAGAATAGCGTAAATCTAAAATAATTGTCCTCAATTTGGTGGACTTGCACCACACTAACTGCATTCCAGTTTTAGTGTAAAGTTATTCTTCCCCTCTGCTTCTTAAATTAGAATGACCATTCTTTTGTAAGTTACTCTAGTCACATAGCATCATCTAGAAAAGCAGACTCCGTGAACAGGACTTTACTAGTGCTGTTCAGTATAATGGAAGATGTTTGTCTTTGTGGTAATGGGCAGTGGTATAGAATTTTATGTTCAATTAAAAAAAAATAAAACCTCCAGTTGGGCTATTCAGGTCTAATTAATTCTTTTTTTCTTCTCCCCTGACTTACCACATAATTAATCTCTTCTTACGTTTG
>JAVJGI010000064.1:34669358-34704564 GCA_035590275.1 Ibycter americanus | reverse complement strand
AAATCTTCCAGTTGGACTATTCAGATCTAATTAATTATTCTTTTTTCTTCGCCCCTGACTTACCACATAATTAATCTCTTATTAAGAAACTTCCCCCCCACCCCCCAATTCCAATTTAAAAAGCTGCATTATTATATTAAATGCAGATGCAAGTTCTAACTTTGATTTCTCAGCCATCCTGCTATATGAGTCAAGGTCCAGCTGCCTGATGGTTATCTTGGGCAATCAGATAATAAATCACTAATTCACCACGTTTCCCCCAAGTCACATAATGAGAAAGAGGGTGAACTACTTAGTATTCTAGTATGTGCAGTGCAATCTAGGTTGAATGGGACAAAATCCATTCGTGCATTTTGGAACTTATTGGAGTGGAGAGTCCCAAAAGAACTGCCATGTAAGAAACTTGTTTACTTTGTTGGCAGTTAAAACTGATGCTATGTCCTTGAATTTGTGGTTTTTTTTTAATGTGGGCTTAATAACTGCTAAACCCTAGCCCTTTCAAATGACGGTATTTCACAGTGCTCAGTTTACTTTGTAATACCTAGTACACCTGGTGCACATATAGGACCATATGAAGCAAGAGAGATCTGTGAATTAGCACATGCTATTATATTGAGTCCATCTAAGTAAACTTGCTACAGAGCAAGAAAGCCTGTCATTTAAGTACAGATGAATAATATATCTAAGTAATGTATATCATTATATACGTATCATATAAAAATTAAGATTTATTAAAGTTGGCTTTGGTGGTTAAACAGTTATGGCTCCAGTCATCTCCTGCAGTTAAGAAAGGGCTGCCATGAGTATTTATGAAGTAAGGCATGCATTTAGCTGATGTTTCAATGACAACAATGAACAGAAAAAGATAAAAGCATAGGAACTTTCAAAGGTGACTATGCTTTGAAGAAAAATGTGGATTTTGGGGGCACTCAGGAGGCATACCTGCCTTACTGAAATGCTTTGTTATAGTGGAAGTAGTTGTTAACAATGTGCCTTTTTGCAGTAGGACTTTGTCCTTCTGTCTTCAATATGAAATGTAGTGAGTGAGTATGGTATCTCACTAGTGCTACACATGGCCCAGAATGTACATACGTAGTCAAAGCTTTCAGTAGTATGTACATATGTTTCCATAGTGTAACCTCATATTGAAACTGATTGAAAAATGCTCATTTTCTACAGTCTACAGATCTCACATATTTTTACTGCAGAAGACTATATAAAGTATGCATTTTTAGGAATATTTCCTCAAAAAATTCCTTTAGTTCTCTCTCGGATTGTATAGAGACGCTGTGCACATTCCCTTGGTAAAGTTTACTTTTCAGACTCCACTGTACTTAGGGGCGTTATCCTCAAAATATCAATCAGCATTTCATTGCACTACTACATTGTACTGCCACATGAAAGAATACAAACCTCTTCTTATTCCTCTGTCCCACATCATGACTGCTTTCAGCAGTAATCCATGTTTACAATATAACATGGAAATACATGATTGCAAAGGAAAGTTTTTATAGCATTTCAGATACACCAAATTGTCCAGATAAGAGAAGCGTAATGTGCGTTTTTTGCCCCAATGCTTGCTAATACTATACGTACTGTAATTGTGGTTAGGAAATGTCACTCGTCCACTCCTTTCGCTTAGAAATATTCAGAAGAATTAGAAAGGCAATGAGGATTACTGAACTATTAAACTTTTATTTTAAAAAATCAACTGTATGTGCAATGAATATAACCAGTTGATCACTGGGAATTCGGAATACCTTTGTTATGTCAGTTGATGATAATAACATATGAAATAAATGTGAACACTTAGGATAGGCTGTTTGATTTGTGCTATATTCAGGTGTTGTTCATCAGTCACTTCTGTTATGTAGATGGAGGCTTGTCTCTGGGGACTTCCATGGCAAAGAAAGGCTTCTGACTATAGCTCATTGTTTTGCTCATCAGGTCTCTGTCACTGCTTTCAAATTCACTTGCAGGAATCCTCTCAGGATGGCCCATCCCCATAGTAACAATTGACTTGATAAAGATGACTATTTGTAGCTTCATTCTGTTACTATATCTCAGTGCATATATGAGCATATGACATAAATGAAAAATTCTAAACTTGCTTCAATTTGATCCCACAAAGGTAACAAAATCTCACTTGCTTTGGCAAATGTTACAGCAACACTAATACTGAATGTCTTCTTTGATTGTCACCTTTTCAGTGTTATATGTGGGAGATAAGTACCGTGAAGTAGTTAACCCTCTCTCTTTCATTGGTCTTATGAACTACTTAAAACTCCTAAAATTTTTTTTTCAGCATTTGAGTATTCTTGGATTTAAATATATAAATTAACTATATAAATTTTTATTTATTTACTACTTCGGTAGGCATTGGGTATCAAGGCTAGTAGATCCCCAAGGAGGCTTGCTTGAAGACACACTGAGCTCTCAGGTGTCTTTGATCTGAGTTATCTACATTTTCAGTAAAATAGTCAAGAAGAGTTAGCCTAAGAATGAGACTTGCAAAGCTCTGGATGCTTGGTAGGGAGCCAAGCAAACAAGTAGCTATTAACTAATCAACACAACTAATTCTGTTTTCTTTTGCAATATGGACATTTATCTTCACTGGAAATAGTTTCTACTTGGGTACACTTTCCAATTCCTTTGCATGTACAAGGAGAAGAAGCTGGAGGAAGATTGCCTTAAGCAGGGCCAGGTGAAATGTCTGCAGTCATAGTCAAATTTTGAATAAAATAGCCCAGTCTGCACCACCTTAAACAGTTCAGAGATAGGATCTGTTGTTATTCTCAGTACCACAGGATATGTAAGTTGTAATAGCAACGTGTCTATTCATACTGTGGGAAATGAGTGAACTTTTCACCCTTATAATATTAGTAGAGATTTTTGAACATTCCTCTTCTGCCGGTGTAGTTCAGCATAATTACAATTGTAATCAATAACATTACTCATTTGTAATTACAAAAAAAAAAAAGGCAGTTAGAAAAATAGACTGATTTATAACTTTAAATGTATTTGATGTTTTCTGGGTAATGTAATTTTGTGGTGGTGGATAAAATTCAGCATTTTAAAACCTAGTTTCATTGTGTTAGGCCTCAGTGCTAAACAGGAAGCCAAGAACAGTAAATACTTAATTGGCTTATCTATAGCAAATGAACACAGAGATTTTGCTGTATAGTATGTTTCAGAGTTGTTATTGAATTTTCCTTTTGGTAAGAAGAGTTTATGTTGAATTTCTGAGAAGTTTCAATACTGGATTTTTAATTCTACTTTAGTAGGTAAAATGTTCCCTTCAGTGAAATACACAGTAAATCAAGAAAACTTGGTTCAACTGCTTGAGTGTGCTATAAGCACAGTAATCAAAGAAATAAGGACACAGTATTTCTGGTACTAACAGTAATATTTTGTTTGAAACATATAGGACTACAATACATGGCAGTATTTCTGCTTTTCAGAATTTCAAATGCTGCCTCAAGTGCTTTCTTCTTCCAAGAATGTATTTTCAGAGCTGTTGAATGTTATGGGGAAGAAAGCATCTTTTGCAGTGTCATTTTTGTTTCTGAATACAGTTGTCTTAGCCAAAATGTCTTCCTACCTCCCGTGTGTTTGATATACTGTATAATGTTTGAGTCTGATCATAGCATTGAAGAAATGCAATGGCTACACTTCCCTAGGACTGTAAAGTCTTAGTTTTGCGCTGCGGCTTTGTCTTCAACCTGAGATGTGTCATATACAGTAATGATAGGTATTATTAAAGATAAGGTACTGAGATAAGTCACTGCTACCCATGTCAGTATTTAAACCTACCTGGATTATATTTTATTTCTTAATAACTGGAATGAAAAGTCTCCAGCATTTAACGTCTGTTAAAGTAGCTAATCAAAACCTGGTAGATTTTGTTGTCTGGGAAAGCATGGCTGGTATTGGGTGGGGGTGGAATTCCAGTAGCTGACTAGTCTGTTACCAATTTCCAGGGGAAGCATGAGCACTGAATGACTTAACTGAGTGAAAATACTGTTTGAGGGGATTGGTGAAAGAATGCTGTGGGCAGCTCAGATGTCTGACTATATTAAACAATCATGGTTGGAATCACTGACCATCCTTTTAATAAGCTCAGATGCCAAGGCAAGTAACTGGGGCTTATCATGAAAAAAATGCAAAAGGATTTAACCTGATTCTGACCTCTAACTGTTAGAAAAAAATCTCATTTCTGTTACCAATAGCAAATTTGTGTGATGAGCAACTAACGACTAGTCTTTTGAAGAAAAAAAAAGTATATAATGAAACATCAGTTCATTGAAGATATGGGGCTAAAATTATATGAATCGTCTCTGGGAGACGTTATTTTTTCCAACCTCATGCTTTAAGGGTTGGAGGTTTTGTGATGTAAGACTCCTTTTGAGACTGTAAGCTACAATAAAACAGCACGTGATAACTAATGCAAAAAGGAGATTAAACTAACTTTGCAATGGAAATATTCTGTCTTCATTCTCATTCACCTAGTGGAAATAAAGAATAGCTTTGAGTTTACCTTTTGAATACTTCAGATTCACTTCTGAAACAGTGTACATGATAAATTACAAAATTGCAGCCTAAAAAGTCTTCCTGTCGTGCTCTTCTGCTAAGAAGCTTGAAGGTTAGTTTAATTGCTTAAATTACAGTAACCTCAAATATTCTGAAAGTTAGAATTAATTTTTCCTACATCCCCTGGAGATCTGAGGACAATTCTTAGGTCAGTTTCACTAAAAGAAATTATATTTGATTACCATTAAATGTCATGCTAGCCATGGTGCACTAATACGTGAAATACTCTGCTATATAACATTCCTGAGGAGATGATGCAGTAAGAATCATTAACTCGCTTCAGTGCCGCACTGTGCCTGATGAAGGAGCTGAACAATACAACAAAATAGGTGCACGCCATCTGTGGACCTTAGATGCTGGCGTACAATAAAGTTGCTATGTGCAAAAATTCGGTTACTAAAATCCTGAAGATACTAAATAATGTCTGTACCTTTTGTAGCTGTGCTGCATATTAATTGCTAAACACAGCTAGAACTTAATTTCCTTTTTGCACTGGTTATCAAGTTAGAACGGACAATGTTCTCTGAATCAGAAGAGACTGAATACTTTGTTTTAGATTTAGGGAGATCACAGTTTATACCCAAACAGTCATCTTGCTGTAGTCTTAAGTCACTTTGTTCAGAACTCATGACTGACCATTTCTCTTCCAGTGTTATTATGTTTGGTAGGTGTTGGCCAAGTTCGTGTTGTTACAAAATGTCATTTATAGTATTTTATTTTCTATAGTTATTGCTCATATTGTGATCTATAAATCAACATAAGCATTTGGAAGACAAAAATTACAAATAAAACCTCCTTAGCATAGAACTTAAGGGAGTCCTAAACAGGAGCTTAATGATGTTGAATGAATTAGGAACACCAAATGAATCAAAATTAAACTTTCTCTCATTTGTAAGACACTTAAGGTGTGTTTTCATTTCATCTTACTGCAGGCATTTACCTGAAATCTCAAAGTTAGGAGTCTAGACTCCCGGTAGCCCTTCTAAAATCCAAAGAGAGGTAAGCACTTGTTCAACTTATCTAAGAAAGACAAGAGGAGGCTCTCCCTGCTCATCTGTCTGTCTTCACAGAATCGAAGGGGGACCAAAGGTGACTAAGACAGTGTTTGGACTGTTAGATTACACAGGACGTCCTGCACTGTCAGACCCCGTTGGGTACCTGCAGCTTTCTACTTTTTGTTCGGTGGGTTTTGTTTGTTTTTTCCCCTGTGGAAATTGTAGCAAGGTGCTGGTAAAAGGGAAGCTGTTCATGCAGATCTCTTGATTCAGAGCTGGCATGAGAGATGCAAACCTGGGAAGCACTCCCAGTTTCCAGAGCTTACAATTGCCTGTTTTTTTGAACTGTTGTAGTGATGTGATTCACAGAGTGATTCTATGCCTGAAGTTTAAAATTCTTTGCTTGCCTTGTTTTTTTGAGATTGGGGTAAAATTAGAGATGGGGAAATATTTTACATGAACAACCTTAGACATGTATAATGTAATAGAAACACGCTTAATTAAAAAATTATTAATTCCCAAAGGTGAAAGAAAAAGCGTTAAAAAGATATGATCACTAAACGTTTGGATTGCTTCAAAGTATGTAAAAAGGAGTTTCATACACAGGCTTCTCATTCTGAATTCCTATATAAAAAAGAAAACCTTGGAAGCTATTTATTGTATGTGTAAAATGTATAATGACTAAAATGTGGTCATATAAAAAAAAGTACTTCAGCTTTATGGCAAGTTCCTAAAAGATGTTAGAAATGTTTTAATGATGGAAATGTATCTTTATTTGTGATACCCCAATTTACATGAGTTTACAATGATTGAGATTAGCACAGAAGACTCTCCCTGGTGAACACCTCTGTGTACTCTTAATGCCAGAAGCACATGCTGAACTATACAAATAGACATAATTTACTTAAATTTTGAAGTCTGTTTTTACGTAGTGTCTTAGGAGCTGTTAGTATAGTTATACTGCTCTTTTGTCCGATTTCAGTGGATTTTTGAAAAGTTTAAATGCTTTGCTATGTAAAATCCCATTCCTTCCCTCAAATTACCTTAATTCTTTGCCTTCTTGCTATGCTAGTTTAATTGAGAGTAGGGTATAAAGCTAATTTATTTCTCTTTTGCCATCCTAATAGTTTTCACTTTCTTTATTGAAAAAGTAATTACTGCCTTTTGATACAATAACTGGGAAATTGCGTTTTCTAATAACTCAGGTTATCATATCATCATCATCATAGTAAAAATCATTGATGCACCAAAAAGAGGGTTTTGTGACTTCAAATTAGTTTAAAATAGCTGATATTGCTATAAAAAGTTAGATTTGTGTGGTCACCATTTAACCTTTTGCAACAGACTTCAGTGTTCAGTACAGAAGGTCATAGACTGGCAAAATATTGACAAGTTTACTTTTCTGATATTGCATTTACTATTTTTATGTGTTAAGGAATGTATCCAATTCTTTTAGACTAAATTTGCTGTTTTCACAGAATTTATCCCTTCATCAAACATATCTGAATGATACAAGTTAAAGAAACAAAGGTTTAGTGATCTAAAAGCAGGTCTCTTTTGCAATTACATAGATATATGCCATAAAAGAAGGTTTAAGTATTAAAAAAGAACAATGCAGTGTTGATAATGGCTTAAGATGATTATGTGAGGTCTATGTTAACTACTTTAAAAAATGAGAAAACTGACACTTTTAAAATGTGTATCAGAAGAATTACTATGTAAGCACTTAAAACACTGGATATAGGAGCAATTAAAGCTGATGCAAGGAGTTTTTGATTGCTCAGCTTTTGCAAATTGAGGGCACAATAAGTGGTATAGAAAATAAAATTGTGACTTCTATATAAAACATACAACTGAATTTTTCTCTTGCTCTTGCTTAATTAATTCAGTGTAATGCGTTTTTATTAACATGTTTATCAGGCAAAAACCTATAAATGGGATTGTTTTCCTCCCTTTGGATCTGTTGTCAATAATTATTTTGCATGTAGTAATGTCTTCCTTTAGAGGTCTGTATGTCTCAGGGTAAGCTAGAAGGAGTCATAACACAGCCAAAAGAGAAGGGGCTGTGCAGGACAGATAGTTTGACAGGCTCCAAATGTCAGACCTGAGGAACGTTGTAGCAAGGTGTATTAAATGTAGGGAACTAGGTGATGGTGAAACTCTATAAATAACAAAGAAAAATTTTTTATCATCGATTTTTAGGACTCATTGCCTGGTCTAGTACTGAGTCTTTCCATGACTTCACTGGGTCAGAATCCAAAAGACTTGAGTTTTAAGGTGTGCATGGAGTAATGTACAAGTACACATTTCTACAGCTGGCATCATGTGAATGCTCTTCTCTAGAATGACAGCCATGAATTTTCAAGGGAGAACTGCAACACAGAATTGTTTCATCTGATAATTGTAGACAATTAGCAAGCTTGCTTTATAAATGAGTATTACTGTCATTGGGCATCATAAGGTCACCTGACTGATATTTACACACTATTTTAACAATAGCTGTATTAATAATAACAAGAATAATGATGTCCTACTAAGGAGCTGGAATATGTTAAGGGTGTTGTTATTGAAATTACTCATAATCTAAAATTAACAACAGAAAAAAACAAACCCTGAATCTTCTTGGTGACAGAAGTGGTCATCTCTTGATTTTTGGTTTGCGGTTTTTTTTGTTTTGTTTTGGGTTTTTGTTTGTGGTGTGTGTTTTTTTTTTTTTTTAATTTGTTTTGTTTTTTGTTTTTTTTTTCCAAAAAGGAAATTGATTAGATTTTTCTTTCACTCAAAATTAGTTTGAGTATGAAACTTGTTCCTTTTGGGTCCGGTTCCTAACACTGGTTTTGAAGGCACCGTGCCGTTGTTGTGAGTCTCTGTAAATCTCCAGCTTAACGTTTGTATCTCGAGGAGCTATCTCAGTTGTCTTTCCAGTGTGTGCATAGTCTAATAGACCCATTGGACATGTTGAGGAGGAAGTTTCCAAACAACATATAGCCTGTGCGTTGTCTGAGTTGTTGCAGTTCAGGTACGTGGCATGGTCCTTCAGTCTGTGCGCAACCTCAGTTCCCATGACAGCATTAGCTACTGTTTCGGTGGTGGTCTCTCTTAGCACAGGCAGAAAACATAGTTCTTGGTGCTTGTTATCATCAAAGGTCTGCCCGTGGCTTTCTGCAAGTATTGCCTTGGTCTCATATCCTTTACTGCCATTTATAATCTGATACTCAGTGTGAGATGCGTCCGTTTTAAAACCTGGAGCTCAGTACTGAATGCACTCTGTGCCTCTCTTGTGTACGTGGATGTGGCCTTCCTACGCAGTCTGTTGCATAGAAAGGCTCAGGACAGATGCAGTGCACCAATGGCCACGTTTCATGCTGGTCTGATCTCTGAAATCTGTAGTCTCTGTCACCCTTGATTTGCCTCAGCGTGAAGGATCCTCTGTGCCAGGAATGGAGAAGTCAGAGGAGAGGTCTTGTGACTTGGGGTTGCCCCATGCTGGTTCCAAATATCCATCTCTGGCTGCTAATGCTCAGTCGGTAGCACGTGCCTGTTACTTATCCGAAGACCCAGTTTGTTTGAGATATGACAGCACTGGGCCAGTGGGTCCAAGCCTGTGTTGTGATGCCAGTATAGCCTCATGCAATTGCTGTTTTGTCCTAGAAGTGGGTGGATTTCAGTGGCAAGGAACTGATCTCTTTAAAGCATATTAGTATTGGAGGTAATATAAACCTTCAGGAGATTTTATAAAACATGAAGTACCTTGGATGTTGCTTTTTATCGGGCACCCTAAATTAGACTCTGTCTTTGTATGTGGCAAGATTAGTAGAACTGAACAAAAGATTGTAGAGTAGTTCTGTTGTCATACAGCCACCTAAGACCTAACTTTTCTTTGTATTGTGGCCTCTTACAAAATACCAAAAGGAAGTAAAATCACAGTATATCCTTTCTTTCTGACAGCATTTCATCTTTTTGGAGGCATAGACTTAGTATTATGATTTTTACTTATAGTATGGCTTCTCAAGACCTAAATTGTTCATAATCAATGATTTGCACAGAATGGTGTACAATTATCCATTGCTATTTTGTGATATAATTTTAAATATTAGTGTATGCTTGTCCTCATCTTTTCATATTTTTACTCTTAAATTCCAGCCTTTCTACTCTTCCTGCCCTTCTCTGCAGCAGTGCACACATCAATACTAGTGGTAGAAAAGAAATTATGATGCCACCACATGCTTCCCAGAAGCTTTGGCTTAGTTAATGCTAGAAGTGTATTTCTCTTCTATTGTGCAAGGTCATTCTCTCTTCTTTTTGTGGTAAAAGACATCAAACACTGTGCTGCTTTTTGCCTAGCATATTGGCTAGGAAATATGACACATCTCAGCTCACAGATTTCCCAGTAATAAACTACATGTTTTCAGTACTTCCTAAGTGAACAAGGTGGCAGTATCTTTGAATCAAAGACACTGCAAATAGAGAGGTCTTTCCCTGAAGACATACATATCAAACATTTAAAATGGAATGGGAAAAGACAGTAAAAAGAGACCCATCTGAAATATTTTGCAACAGTTTACTTCTCTAAAGAACATTGCACTGTGTCACAGAGACAAGCTGAAGCTTGTGTTGTAATGACTTCAAATTGTAAAATATCACCAGAGTAGTTTATCTGTGGCATAACTCTTTTGACTTCAATAGCCTTATGTATTTTGCACCAAAGCTCTAATTTTCCGAAAGAAAGGAGCGCATATTGTGACAGTTATTTTATTCCAATATAGTGCTGGCTTCAAAATGTAAAGAATAATGGCAGGGATGAAAGAAAAAAGCTTTGATGTTGTTCATTACAAATAACAGGAAGAGAAAACAGTGGACTGCATTGACAAGTTAGTTCGTATTATGAGATTTAGCCAGTAAGATGCATAACTTTATTAGGCACCTTTAATAACAAGTGAACAGAGGTATTTGGTCTGCACAGTCATTTCAGAGGTGCTTCAGTACTGAGAAGTTTGTGTGTTGACATCCTACAAGCAGAGGTCTGAGTGGGCAGAGTTTTCAGATCTCTTGAGACCTGAAACTAGACTCCCTGGGGAGCTGCAGAAATAAAAAAGCTTAAACAGCTGTTGCAAACTTGCTCATTCATTTGAATGTGTGTTGGATTAAGTCTCAGTAGCTCAATAAGAATTTTTTCCCGGTGTTCAAGTACTGCAAAATTCATGTTCTGCAGGACATTGTTTCTTAATTGTGAGGTTTTAACCAACATCATTACTTTCTTAGCAGGATGTGGGAAAATACATCAGAGAACCATGCTTGCTTTTGAGTTTATTGATGGGATCATCTGGAGATGTACAGCTGCTTTGAAATAAAAACTCTGACTTGTCTTTTTTCAGTCAGTATTTGTACTGCTGCTTACCTGGATGTATGTATATGATTTGATAAATCTGTTGCCTTCTAATGTGGTGGGCTGATCTGTTTCTAGAGTGGGATTTCTGATGAGGAGAGCTGTTACAGCTTTGCTTTATCAGTATTCTTAATAATGCATAATGTAGTTGCTCTAGACATTCTAATCAAGCTCCAGCCTGGGATACACTAAACAGGAAACAGACTCTGACCAGCATTTTTAACCAGCTAAAGTAGCTTTTGAAGTTGACTTACCATCTGAAAAAAACACAAAGTTCCATAAGGCCAGAGAGAACTTAACAGGGATCTTAAGACTGTAGCCTCACATTCACCTGGAAATGTGAAGTCCTGGCTACTACCTATGCATATTTCATTCAGGTCCTCAGCACCCGCATCAACCTTTGAAGTTAGTCCTGCTTTGAGCAGGAGGTTGGACTAGGTGACCTCTGGAGGTCCCCTCCAATCTAAATTTTCCTGTGATTCTGTGATTTTATATTTAAACAGTTTTTCAATTAAATTATTTTCTAATTCATTTCTTTGGTGCTCTGACCTGAGTTACTGGAGTATGATATGCAGCTAATACTGTTAATGCACGCTGGAAGAGTAGTACAAATTGATTTGATGTTTTTATAATAAAGGTTCTCCATGTCTCTTGCATGTTCTACATAACCAAGAAGGTTTTAAATGCTTAAAAATTATAAAAACCTGAGAAGTTCTTTAAATTTTTAGCCTGAAAATATAACTATATGATACTGCAGTAGTACCTCCTTTTAAAGGCCAAGTTCACAGTTCAGTGTTTAGCAGAAGGTATCTTTGAAGCTGCCAGCCTAAACATTTAAGGTTTGGTGAGGTCCCATTTGGCTCTGAAGTACAAAAGAAGTTGACAAAGAAATAACGGTAAATAAATCTCAGTCATGGGCTAAGTGGAAAATCTGGAACAAGAAATCCTGCATCTGAGATTTGGCTGCAAAACAGATAACCATTTCACCTGCTGTGGCTCTATAGACAGGAAAAGAAATGATAAAGCTGGTATGTTACATCATCATACACAATATTCTGTATGGCTATATTCCTGACTTTTTTTTTTTTCCCCCCTAAGGGAGGTTTTCATGATGTAAGAGCACGAACTCAAACTACTTGGAAAGTGTACTTTCTGTATGTACAAACTGACCTTTAATCACCAAAGATAATGGAATGTAAAATCTACATTTGTATTAGGATTGTCACGCTGGCAGAAGAGAGGAGTCCTTCTGTAGCTTATTTCCTTTCTGACTTAAAACTTTATAACCAGCTTTAATGCTACTGCTGTGTCAACAATGAATGTACATGGTTTAATGTTAATGAAAAGCTGGACCTTAGGTATTCCCCAGATAATTTAACCTGTATTAAAAATCATAGTTTTAGGCAAATTTACTATCGAATCTCACTGTTTCCTTTGGTTCTAAATTTTAAAGAAATGATCTTATGCAAAATATTTTCCATGTTTGCCTCAAAGTGGACTTGCAATACGCGCTGCTCCTGCAAGTGTCTTTTCCACAGTGTACTGCAGCTACTCCTTTTTTTCCTCTCTAATTGTTATACACAACATTTTTCTGTTGTTACACACAAGAAACATGTTGAATGGGGATGGCTAGAGTGAGCCACAGTTCGGTGTAGTTGGTATTATTCCTTTATTGAGTTGCAAAAATAAAACCTATAGACTATATGAAAATAATTGGCGTGATCAAAGGCTTGGTGTGATGCCTATTCAAGCAGTGGGAATCTTCCTGCTGATTTTTGTCTACTTTGATCAGGCTTCTCACTAGCTGTGGGGACCTTGCATTTGTATTGTCTTTACTGTTGTTACTGCCATCTGCTCCACTTGCTTGTCATGTCATGTTTAACATTAGATCTGTAAACTCTTAGAGTGAAGGTGACCATCTCTTCCTTTGCTTCTGCTGTAGGAAATACGGTTTCCTTAATGTTAACTAACAAATTTAGGTCCTACAGCGATACAAATAATAATAATTTAATTAACATAACGTAATACATTCAAGTGTGCTTGTTTACATCTGCTGCATATGCTTTAAAGTTATATCTGTATCCATTCAGGCTTGTATGATATGTTCAGGGCATATATGATTGCTTGTTGGAACAGGAGGCTGTGATACAATGAAATTGTGTATATCCTTAGAAATATAACTCGTGTCATTCAACTTCATCCCCTTGCCTAATTCCATTAAATATAAGCAGAACCTGTTGACAGGGATTCAATATGTAGTGTCTGAAATTAAGCCATGCAACCAGTCTTAGCAAAGACTTAACAAAGGTTGCAGTTGTACATTTTCCAGTTTGGGTACAAATGTCATGGGAATGGATTAATGTCCTGCCATTTTCTGTCCTTGTTATAATCTTTTTTTTTTCCCAAAGAATGTCATATCAGAATTTTAATGTCTTGTATAATCTGTGAATTATATCATTGTGCTCTACTGCTTTGACCTTTTCTAAACACTGTAATTTGATTGAGTAGCCATTCCACTGCTCTCTTTTTTAACTGCTTTATTATCCCATGGGGAATGTGTAGACTGGGCAGACATTCAGAATACACTCCACTCTCATTTTGACATCAACTGTCAGCCTTTTCATTGCTTTACAGGGCTGTTACTCAGGCTTCATATTCATTAATTGGTATCTAACAGGGAAGTAGCTTTATCAAGGAACGTTATAGAGAGAGGAGCTTTGAAGGAATGACGTGTACCAGAATACTGAAAAGTCAAAGTAGTGTTGCATAGGTAACATATTTCTTTAAGTAGCATAACAGTATATGTTCCCAGATGCCACAGAATTAATCTGTGCTATAACAAAGGTGATATCAAAGTGGAAAAAGAAATAATTTTCACCAGTTCTCATTATGATCTGGGGATAGTACACTTGTGGTCTTAATGCCATAATAATAGCAAAAGGTATGATGAATGGGAGATAGCACCCGGCATTACATTTTGAAAGGATACAGAAATAATGTTACAATGTCATCAATGCCACATCTGTGCATGAATGAGATCTAAGTATTAAAAGTGTAAGAACAGTGATTTGATTTCACACTGATTTCATTTGAAGGTTCATCATGAGAGTGAATTATTTCAGTCTCTGATGCCTCTACAGAGTGATGTCAGTACGCTGTGCAAATGCTTGTTCTCTGACATGTGTCAAAAGTGCTTCAGGTATATTTTGTCCTATTTTGTTCAACTTACTCTGTTTACTGTACAAAGGTTTCATGAGCTCTTACTGTACACTTTGAAGAAAATAATCGAATTCACTATGACTCTGAAACACAGTTTGAAAAGAAGAATTAGTTATGGCTAAGGAAAAACTAGTTTTGAAAAGTAGACATAGAGTATAAATGCAAGTTAACAACTTTTAAGTCATAAGAAAAAGGACATATATACTATTGAAATTGACCTAAGGTGTTTAAAAATTTGGGAATATATTTCCGACTCTTCACCTTACTTTGGAACAGCAACTATTTTTAATTGCCAGCAACAAAAATGTTCGTAATACAGAGAAACATCTCCCTTTCACATCCGTTGCTGAGTGACTTTAGAAAAGTCCCAACCTCCAGGCTGTTTCGTCGCTTTGTGCTTTATATCATTCCTTTCTTACCTTGGAAGCTCTTGAGTGCAATGTTTTCTTGTGTGAAAGAGAGGGCATAAAGAGACTCTCATTGAGGTGTGCCTTTAGGCTGTACCATAATACATAAAATTAATCTAGTCAAAATTTACATTGACTTCTGTGTGAAAACAACTGTAATATGGAAGTGTTTTTTGAGAACTGGTATATCGCAGTATATGTGGAACACAATAGTGTTCAAATACATTGTGCGTATAGTCGTACATCCTATCATGTGCATTGTGTAAACTAGTTGCTTTTCTGTAGCTAACTATACAAAAGTTGGCATCTTTGCTGTTATTTAATAGTTCATGATTAAACGTATTCAATAATATCAAATCCAATTAAAACTTTAGCAGATTATGCTGTCCTTATTGTTCTAAGTAATACAGTTGTTTATTTTTTTGTGAAAACACAATTGCTACTTTGAAAATTTTGCAAGTTAAATACATACGCAAGTAAAAATGAAAAGCAAACCTGATGAGGTTACTGAGGTTAACTTTTAGGTAATTTGTAAAAAAAATTGGAAGAAATGTACTTTTGATTTTAAGGAAAGTTAGAAAATAAAGCTTCTGTTTCCAAATTCAGTCTATTTTAATAGATTATGTCCTTCTCTTCTGACCATACTCTTCTCACACTAATGAAACTTGCATGTACTGTGTGAGCCAGAAGCCAGTTAAATTCATATTGTTACTCCTGTTAAATTTAAGTGAGGATCCTATGATATACAGACCATGACAAAAGTAAATCAAAATATGATATGTAATGATACAAAGAGGGATTTGAAAGAGAAGATGACAGTAAAAATGAAAGGGAAGTTCAATAACGGAATGTAATGCAGAATGCTTACAATTAAGAAACCATCAATCTTAAATTTTCCTATCAAATCTGAAAGGTTTTCAGCTACTTTTCAACAAATATTTTGGTAGCACTCCTTCTACAGGTAAGAAACAGTAAAAAGGGTGTGATTGGCCATATATGTTGACATTGTAAAAGAATTTATTTTTGTCTCTTAGGCTAGCAGCCATGGCTCTAAGCTGGAGCATCTACAAACCCTATTCTGTCTGGCTGTTGAATAATACGCCAAGGAAGCTGAAAGGCTGCGTAGGAAGCAGACCTAAGGCTGAGCTCCCTACACATGGTGTCCAAATGGGCTGCACCATATAGCTGCTGTGACCTGGCTTTGTGAGAGTTGATTATCCTTCAATTAGTCTTTGGTGCCTCCGCACGCTGAACGCAAATAATAATTTCCATGTTTCCGTGGCGTTGATGGTTACAGACACAGAAGTTTGAAAAAGACATGACCTACTCGATGGATGCACAAGGACTTTTTTTGTAGTCACCGTGACTCTTTCCATTGACTTGCCTGGGAGTTTTGGTCAACACTACTGTTTGCAGAGACCAGATTGAAGGAGAGGGAAAGATTGGGTTTTGACTTGTAACTAGAAAACAAAAAATGTGTTCCTGGGCTAAGAAGGATGTCTTACAGTTTCATTCACTTAGGATTAATGTTAAACAAAAGAAACTTTAAGAGCTTCTTTGTCTGACTGCAGTTTATTCTTTTTTAAAGTATTCCCTCTCTTTATTGCTATTCATTTTCCTTATCTTCTGTACACTTACTAACCAATCAACATTTCTCTCAAAACTTCCCTAGAAGATTGTCTTTTACAATAATTTGCTATAATCACCCATCTTAGTGATAGACTGCAGAAGGCACAATAGCTCCAAAAACAGACAGACAATTGGTGCTTATTTTCAGAGAATTTTCACTTACATGATTTTTCTTTTTTTTTCTTCTTTCAAATGCCCGTAAGTAACTACATGATTCTTTTCAAGGTCTCTTAGATGTGACTGTGCCTTAGAAAGATGACTCATTGTTCTGACCTTCAGTTCTCTCTCCTCATTTTGATGAGGCAACTTTCCATTTTGTAAAACAGAAAGCTGTTTTCACTTGCAAAATAATTTTATTGTGCCAGTCAAATTGCACAAGTCATAGCAGGATGAATCTCTCTGATTTACCATGAAGGCTAAGGGAACATTTAAAGAATCTTGCTTTGTGTGCATTTGTTTTGGGCTTTTCTGGTTTGTTTTTGAAAGCCAACTCAAAACATTTGCAACACAAATCCTTTTTTTTGTGTTTCTTTTGTTGTTATATTTTTTCATTAACTAGTTGAGTAATTTTGGTGCAGTGAGCTCTTAATGAGCATTTTAAAGTCCTGAATATGCACAATCATTTCTCGTTGGTAAGAATCAGGTGTTCTGACAAATAGACATGTAAGATTGTCTTGATTTAAGATTAAGGGAAATCTTTAGTTAATGTTTAAAAAACGGTCCTTCTCTTGACTGAGTCCACTTGAAAGCACACATATTCCACACAGAGGATTCTTTAAAATTGCTGATGTTAATTTTGTGTGTTATTGCATTGAACTTCTAGCAGTAAAAGGAAGAAAAGTATTTATTAGAATAAATTTCAGTTAAATTTGGAGGAAAGAAATGCATCTGTCCTTGTAGTTCAAGTAGTATTTCAAGAACAGTTTCTTACAGACTTCTGTGCTTCCTAATATTTTTTTCCCATTCAGGACCTTAGAAAAATGTATTTAAGCTTCCATTGCTATTTTAAACTTTACAGAAATAAGGAATCTGGCTTACTTTAGTCTGATCCTTTTAACCTTTCTGTAATTACAGACTTACCACTGTCCCATAAAAACCATCTGAATTATTAATTTTTTATAGTGATTGCCACTTGTGTTTTGCTTGTTACAGTACTAGCTAACAAATTTTGTGCTCTAGGGCTTATCAGAGACATGTCTTTGTCAGTGCACATAGGTAAATGTACTTGATGTTTAGCCATCTTTAATTAGGAAACACGTGAGTTACGCTGAATTGTTGGGGCAGACTTCAGGTATTTTTATATCTGGGGAAAACATGAAAAAGAGTAAGAGCGTCTAACTTGCAGGAATATTTATCTGGCCACTGATGTGATTCCAAGGCAGAATAACAGTACTTGCACGTCAGTTCTATTTGAGGATTTTCATAAGACTTATTCCAGTTTTGTGGTTTCCATGTAAAGCTATATCAGCTGTGTGTTTTTTGTGACAAGTATTAATCTGACAATGTTTAGGTGACAGAAATTTAGAATGGTTTCGAAGTGAGTTGTAATAAGGAGTTAAGTTTTTCCACAGAGACTAGTACATTAAGTGTGTTTGCTGGGAAAGCATCATCTGCATGTGCACACTGTTTCCTGCGGGTTGTCCCAGCCTGGTAGATGGGGTGTACAGAGCCCAACACTGACATGTGTGATGCAAGTTGCTGCAACACCAGAAATATGAAGATATTCTGTATACATGCCCTAATGGTGATGACACAAAAACAGCACCAGGAGGTGAAAGACAGGCTTTGGGATGTCTTCTCAGGTAACGTTCACTGTGACCACTTTTTAGGGTATTATCATGAGTTTTATGATATTTTGTGCTTTTCATGAAGTACTTTTTGATTGTGTACGCAGACTTCAAAATGTGAATCTCAGGTTTATTCCATTTAAAAGCTGGTGAAAGAATTAGTGTTAAATCTGAAGAATTTTAAGTCATTTTCATGATCCTTTGAAGCCTGTTTCTTGATACTTTGAATTGTCATTATGGTAAATTGTAATGTCAGATTTGTTTCTTCTGATTTTCCTGTTCCTCTGCAGATTATTCAGCTTTCACAAGCAAGAAGCTACTTCTCTCTTCTCTTCTCTTCTCTTCTCTCTCCTCTCTCCTCTTCTCCCCTCTCCTCTCTGCTTTTGAAGAGGAATGCTAAGTTATTTAATTAGGGTATAATGCTGGAAAGAGAGACGTGCACACAATTAGCAAATTGTTTTGTATTAAATCATCATTGCTGTGGGTTCAGGACATATGCTGTTGAAAACCACCACCCTCATTTATTACAAAGACCTCAAATACTGACTTATTTCATATATTATTTTCTTTCTTCACAGGGAGCTATTTATCGTGCATTTTATTAGCTGTATGATAGGTAACAAACACAAACGCCGATACCATTATTTGTCATATACACAGTATTCCAGTATTTCAGATTTATTAAACAGGTTTTAAACTGGCGTTTTTGTTTTCGTACTTAGATTACCCTAATCTACTGTTCTGGTGAGACCCTGTGATAGGCACCTAGTGTGAAGAAACTGTGTTCATCTGAATCCTGTAGAGCATTTCACATTTTCAGAGAACGCTTCTCTTACGTTTAAATTGTTGGCTCCATGTTCCTGATAGAAACAGCACTGCTGTTATTTGAGTGCATTTTATAATTTTTAAAGTTCAGGGGAAAAACTCTGGAAGAGTATAAGAAACAATAAATATATTAGCTATTCTGTGCATATGCTTCCTCCAGCAACATGAAGGCACAAGATTTCATCAAAGAACAAAATCAGAATGCTGCTTAATGAAGAAGGAAATGAAGTTACAGAGAAATACAAAGTCACTAAAATGCTAAATAACACTTCAAATAATTTATTAGAGAAAACTGTGAAATTGGGCAAATAGTATATCTTGATAAGGCTTTTAGAATAATGTGTTAGTCACATCTTATAGAAAACTTCAATAACAAGAAGGGTTCTTTGTCCTCTATGCCTTTGCTGTGTTGATTGCTTTACTTCTCATTGTCTGTTGCATCTTTGGATTCTTTAACTTTTTAAAAAGCAGCTGCATGAGAAACTCATTTTAGATGCTCTTCTAGTTTAAAATTGTTGCCGTCTTATGCTTTAGTAATTGTTGGTGGTAATTTATTTGCTATTTGCATGTAGATCCTCTGGATTTGGTAGTTTATGCATGTTTTTTTAAAAAAATTGATCAATTTTGTCTTTTTTCATTATTTTAATTAGATTATATAAACTCCCTTCCTTCTATGGACCATAATCTTCACACATGCTGGGTTTTCTTCTGTTTTCTCAGTTCAGGAGTATAAATCCAGATGCCACCATACACCACATCATTAAAAACTGACTTAATGATCATTGCCTTTCAGACCCAGATGACAGGACATTAAGAGAAGATGAAGCATCTTCCTACTTCAAGTCCTTCCTTCCCCTTCAAACCCTTCAGCTGGTGGCACTCCGTTTGTGTAACAGTCACCACATCCCAGAAGGAGATTGTAGCTCCCCTGTTTTACCTGCCAGTAACATCACTGTACCTAATCCCAGTCTAGTACCAGGGAAAGAATCAGACCTGTTGTACTGCCGGTCCTAATTGCTACACCAGGCTGTAGTTGCTTGTTAGGGAAGATCCTGGATTCCTACTGATGTAGGATTTCCAATACCTTTCAGGCATAGATTAGAAGTGAGCATGCACACTGCTGATTTCTTAAACAGTATATTGTAACAACTAGAAACATGGTTATCTGTGTCTGAAGCTAAGACCGAGGATACTGCTAGAGCTCACTGTGAAAGGAGCCACATCACTAGGTCTGAGAGAGAAACCGCTTTTCCCCACTCACCCGTCTATTCGGAGGGGAAGGCTTTTCTTCTGTGTTGGGAAGTATCAGCTGTGCAGCCCCGCTCCCATTCCTTCTCTAGTATGTTTGCTATATATATGAATGCTTGCTAAATGGAAGAATAATGATGTGAATTGTTAGATTGTTAAACTGGTTTGACCTGGTACAACATACCATGTTTAGTGTACTGTCTCTCGTAAGCTCTGAAGAAGGACATCTTTGTATTCCTGCAGTGGGTTTTATTGGTTATCTCCAAAACTCTTCAATTTCTGCGGTAATCCCTAGCATGGTTTTCTAAGGAGCTAAGACACATATGGTTGCACTCTGTGTCCTGTACTCCCAAAGCTTTTAAACCTGTTGGCTAATTCCATATGACTTTGACAGAAGTTTTGGTGACATTCAATCCCCATATGTTCTTTTAAACCTGTTGGCTAATTCCATATGAATTTGACAGAAGTTTTGGTGGCATTCAATCCCCATATGTTCTGTGAAAAAATTGGTGGCTGGTCAGAGGGTAGAGACAGTACTGCGGTGGGAAAGGCAGGCAGGGCTCGGGTTTTGCGGGGCTTGTGCCTGTGGCCTGGCAGCCAGTGTGTCCACAGCCCTGTCCGTGTGCTGTAGGGTGGCTGCTGCCCGCTGTGCCTTCACCTTGTAGTAGTACCTGTGGAAATGTTCATTCACTGGGAGTCTGCAAAAATCAGATGTTAACTTCACGTTTATAGAAGAATGTGTCTCTGCCCCCAGAGATGTTCAAAACCTGCTTGGACGTGACTCTGTGCAACTGCTGTAGGAGAACCTGCTTTAGCAGGGGGTTGGACTAGATGATCTCCAGAGGTCCCTTCCAACCCTGACCGTTCTGTGATTCTCTGTTTCTTTCTGAGTGTTCAGGTCTGTATTTCAATTGTGGACCTGTTGTGAGCGTATGTAATAAACGATACTTTTTTCAGTGCTACCTAGATCACTGATTTTCTTCCAAATTCACCAGCCATTCCATTCATTTTATTTTTTTCTGTGCTTCTTGGAGGCATATATACATGGATAGTTATGTGTAACTTCAACCTGTGTGAGCATTGAAATGCCCACACCACATTGTTACGGGGCAGTAAGAAAGTCAATAGTATCTCCCCGTGGAGGCTGTGTGATCCTTGCAGTAAGATTAGACTTTTCCTACGAGAGTTTCTGTCTGAACTAGTAGTTATCCTGAGCTGAATTCTTACCTCTTGCTAAATGTACCCTCCCTTGAAAAACTGTAAGGACAAAATCTATAGGAGTATGTCTTTTCTTTCTTTCATCTGAATTATCTCAGGGAAAGGGATTTCCTCAGGATTTAGGTATAGTCAAACCAGCGGTCTTAGGAGGAACTCTTGATACCTGGGTATGTCATTAGGCGATCCTTAACTGTCACAGAGGCTTTGCTTCCAATGTTTCCTTTCTTCTGGAATTGATGACCATCTTTTGATTGTCATTGATTTTGTTAGGAACAAGGTCCCAATTTTTAAAAAAAGTAATAAAAGTATGTGAAGTTGTGCAGAGGTAAAGAAAGACTGTTGGAAAACATTTGGCTGTTTTTACATCCTTTTTCATGACAGCCTTTATGGAACGGGAACTACTTATCTAGAATCTGGATTTTTTTTCCCAATAGACAAAAATTTCCAGTCAAAATCTGAAACTCTGTGCGAAGTGGATGGACCCTCCCTCTGGTGTCCTGTCAGAGTGAGGTTTCTGTGCCAAACTTTTCACCCAGAGCCCTAGAAACTCCCACAAGGAGTTAGGTATAGAACTCTTATGTTTTTCTAGTAAATTGCTCTCTTTCCACTATCTTTTTTTTTTTTTTTTTTTTTTAATGAATCTCCAGGATTGTAAAGAACTTGAATGAAACTTAGAAGCCCTGGACTTTTCCCCCTACATTACACTGAGTCAAGCATCATTCAAGGTCATTTCTTTTGATAAATGTATTGGCTCGAATAGCAAAATAGTCAATAGTACGAGTTCTCGCACCCTGCCTTAGGTTGAATACTGCCTGTACCTCGGGGGTACTTGTAAAACAATGTTTGGTTTGTCTGTAACATTTTAGCTCTCAATCTTTCAGTTCCCTTGGAGCAGAAACGATCGCACATTGTGTATATGACTTCACAGCTGAATATTCTAACACCTGATTTTTTTTTACTGCAGCTGTAAAATAGGTGTTTTTTGTGACAGAGGTGCTAGATTCCCCGGGAATCCCACGAGCTCCAAGGCGGGCGGTGGTAGCGTGATGGTGCGGTGGGGGTGGGAGGAGGGTCCCCCCCAGCGCCGCAGCAGTGGTTACAACTCGTGGGCACCCAGGCAGCAACCCGCCTGTTTTAAACCTTTCTTCCCCATCTGCAGTTCACGCCTGCTTCTCTGGTCTTTGCCGTGTCCCTCAAGTGCTGCATTGTCTTTGCCTTTAACTCTTTTTCATCACTATTTCATCTGTTAAGATGGCCATTACCTAGGAATTTTTGGCAAAGTAATAGTTCACCCTGCTTCTTCCTCCTCTCCTGTATATTGGTAGGGGAGTTTGGCTGGTTGGCTTGGACTAAGATTTTGGGGCAGGTATCGCTGGGTGTTCCTTGGAAAGCATCAGTGGCGTAGTGCCACGAAAGCCAACTGTTTCAGACAGCCGTGGTGGTAGCTGAGGACCTAAATAAAGGAGCCAGAGGGGAGAAGTAGCAACGATGTTACAACCAGACCTTTAAAGGGCTTCTCCAAACCATTCTCATTCATAACAAAGCCTGGTGCGTGCAATTCTGAATTGCGTTTTTTTGGGTCTGACCCAGGGCCACCGTGTTCCTCTGTCTCAATGCTGAGATGAGGGGACAGGTCTCGGTGTCCCCAGCGCAACAGTGTCACCCAGAAATGGGTCAGCCTCTGCCTTCCCTGTGGCTACAACAATATTGTAGGGGTGTGGGATGTCTGATGGGAGCAGTTCCCTGCCCAGAGCTGCTCCTTGCCCTGCTTATGGGTGTTATTTGGTGCTTTGTTTGTGTTTTTGTCTTTTTATTGGAAAGCAGACTTCTCTCTAAAGAAAGAACAAACAAAACCCTGCAGGCAGGATATTTATGCAGATGTGCTCTAGATGTTTCTTGGCTCTGATGTCTTTATCTGAAACTGCATGGCGTACGATAGGATGGGGGTAGCAGAGGCAGGTGTGATAAATCTGAATTTTCACACACAAAAGTAAAGCACAGTCTCTTAGCCAAAACTTCAGGGCAGTGAAACACACGATTGTTTGTTTGGGATTAGATCTCCTTCAAATCCAGCCACCATTCAGGGAAAATTTTAAAAATAGAAACCAAATCCTAAGTGAGGTGCATAATCCGTTTTTGCTCTGTCTGCTGCCTTTTGCTTTTAGGCTCCTGACTGCTGCCGACCGCGGGGGTCTTGGCCAGAGCTGCACCCCTCGCACCCTCGCTGGGGGTTGTCCTGTGCCTTGGGGGCACCTGGCATCCTCCCATCCCTGCGGCAGCCACTGCGGGGCTTTTTTACGGGTGGCATGGGACTGGTTTTCTCTGGGAGCTGCTGGCGTCACTGGAGGGAGCACTGATGGTCTGGAGGTGAAAGCTGCGCTGGTCCCTGCCCAACAGGGCATCCACCCCCCCACCCCCCCAATTACACGTGTATCACTGCAGATCTGCATAACGAGGCGAATGGAAACAGAGGAAGAGTTTATCCTGAAAGTGTAATTGTGCTCCCATTTAAAAAAAAAATAATCCCATTTCAAGTCAGTGCTATGGCTCAAGACAGGAAGTTTCGCATCAGCTCAAAATGTCGGGGATGGTGGAAATGCATCTCAGGTGGTGATTTAATGTTGGGGTTTGGCTGTGTGTGGTGACTGCAACAGTTCGTAAAACTTCTTTTTAAAATCTCTATAGCAAATAATGGAAAATTCTGTAATAAAAGTAATGACCAGGAAGGGCTATAATGTTCTCTTCCTGCCTATTCATAACAGAGGGAGAAGCAATAAAAGCCGGAGAGGGGGCGTTGGGGCAGGGCTGTGCTGATAACAGTGCTTCGGACGGACTAGGGATGCGAAGCGTGGCTTACAGTAAGGCACCTGAGCCAGAGCGCTGAACTTGAGGTTTCAGCTCCAGATGTGACTTTATAGACTTGTTATGTAGCTCTTAAATTGAGCTTCCTAGTGTCTTAGCAGGGAGCATCCCCTTCTCTGGGCTGCTTTTGTCAAAAAGACCGTGATCTAAAAACTTCCATGGAGACCTGTGTGCTCAGCTGATGCGGGGCTGACATTAGCTGTTGTTAGTCGGTGTTGGGGAACGCTCTTGTACGGGAGAAGCCGGCAATTCATCTAACTGTGGCCTCTTCCAGCGAGGAGCTCGTGGATGCTCCCTCATAAGAGGAGCCCCAGCTGCAGCTGTGACCCTCAGCTGTGGTTGCTGTGTTGCAGCATGGATTTTGTGAGGTTTGGGCTGTCTCGAGGGATGATGTCCCCTTGTCTGGGTACACCGCTCCAGGCATGCTGGTTGTACAAGGGATGATGTGCAGAGCTGGGTAAAGGGCAGGCTGGATGTGCGCCTGCTTCATCTTCTCCCGGTGGGTGATGCTGCAGGTCGGTGGCTGAGCCGTCATTCGTGTCGGTGGCCAGCAGTTCTTCAGGGCTCCTGTGCTGGTGAGCTGCAGTTGCAGTAAGAAGTGTGTTAGAAATAATTCAGCCCTGCTCTGCATGGCCAGCACGGGGTTTCGCCCCATTTCCTGGCCATGTGGCTGGTCCAAGGGTTTGCCTCCTGTGGCGGGTGGTACGGGACGCTGGGAGGGATGCGGGATGCTGTCGGGTGCCTCGGTGATGGCTGCTCCAGCGGTCACCTCTCTCTCTGTCTCTCCCCTCGCTGCCCATCCAGTCCCGCCAGACCCCGGAGGGCGAGTTCCTCCCACTCGATCAGCTGGAGCTGGACGTGGGCTTCAGCACAGGAGCCGACCAGCTTTTCCTCGTGTCCCCGCTCACCATCTGCCACGTGATAGACGCCAAGAGCCCCTTCTACGACCTCTCCCAGCGCAGCATGCAAACGGAGCAGTTTGAGATTGTCGTCATCCTGGAGGGCATCGTGGAAACCACGGGTGAGTAGAGAAAGCAAATGCTGCGCGAAGCAGATGTCACCCCACAGGTCTTTCCATCCACGTTTGAAAAATTGGGTGCTTCAGCTTGCCATTTAATCCAACGAGATGGTCACATTTTGCAAATGCTTCGAGACAGCCGAAGTCGTGTTTTCCTACAACGTGAAAATGTTTGAGGGATTTTTGGCAATGTGTATGTTCCCAAGGTGATGTACTTCGGTGCTCCCGGCAAGGCGGAGAAAGCTCCGTCGTGGCTGCCGCCGCGGCTTGGCGGTGCGGGGATGCTGCGGCGGGGTCGGGCGTGCTGTGCGCCCTGCGGCATCACCCCGCAGCGGCCAGCCCGGGCTGCGGCAGATGCTCGTGCAGCCAGCGAGCGCCTGGCTTTGCTTCCCCGGCTGCTGCCTAACATGGGGGAGCACTTAGTGGTGATATTCAGAATATCTTTGATTATTTTTTTTTGGTCCATATGTTGGTGTCCTGGTGTTTCTGTGCTGTGCTGCTTTTCTAGCACAGGAGGCCACCTCCGGGAGGCTCAGGCTGCGGTATTTCAATAACTCCGTCTGGTACTCGGTGAGGCTGGGGGTAGCAGAGGTGTATCATCCGGGCTGTCCAAGAAAAACTCCCTGATATTTCAAGGAAAACTCCCTCCTATTAGCACAGCTGGCTCATGTAAGGATTTCAGGACTGACATGCAGACCAGAGGACTCCAGGTGTTTTTTTCCTAGCAGAGCTGTTTCAAAACACAAAGGATTGAAGAAAAGGCATTTTGTAAATAACTCATTAGAATTTTAAAACAAAGTGGTCTGCTTGTATACTTGTGAGTTTATTTTTGTACGTTTCAGACTTTGAAATTATACATGGAACAAAAAACCCCCAACCAACCAACCAAAGAGGCATTTTCTGGAATTGTAAAGCCAAACTCACGTAAGCTTGCAAATTTTGTGACCTAGTTATATGAGATTAGATGAATATTGGGTAAAATAGGGCAAAATGTGCTCTATCTTGATAAAACAGGGAGGGATGAAAGGGTTTTAAAGTAAAAAAAAAATATCTTCAAAAATGTGACTAAATGAGAGGGGAGGTGAGTATAGAGCTGGAGGGCAGCTGGACTGGAGGAGAACCAATATCTGCGATGGCAAGAGCATGTAAATATGAAGATGGAGGTGCCGCAGGTGGTGGTGAGGAGGCAAAAAGCCTTGCTTCGTGGCTTTGGGGCAAACACTGGGGGTCAGTTATAAGCTGCAGCACTTCTCACTGATGTTTTCCATCAGGTAATTTTATCTGGGCCTGGCTCAAGTGAGGAAAAGAAGAAAAGACGCGAGGGACAGGGCAATCTTGCCTAAAGGATGTCTTTTTTTTTTTTTTAAGAGAGGAGGGGTGGACACTTAGGTTTAAAACTTGCAGAAGGTCAGGACCCATCCTCTCTATCCTCTATATATCTATATGTAGAGAGGCCTCTCTCTGTCAAAGGTGCTCTCCCAGCAGATTCTATATTATTGTTTCCATCTCCCCCATCATTCACCTTAAAGCCAAAACACAGCTGGCAGGACAGGGGTCTTGCTCTGGGAACATACGGTTCCCTATGTACACAGGCGGGTGCGATTCAGGTTTACGAATGTATTATATTTCAAGAAAAATGGGAAACGTTTCTTAGGGGTTACATACCTGAGTACCTCTGCTAAGGTTAAAAAATTCAGAGGTGGTTTTCTGAGAAGTTGAGCGTTAGCCTGCGAGGGCTGGCTGCTGGAGCGGGGCTGGCTGAGGGGCAGGGGACATCAGCCTCAGCACTGACCGTACGGGTTATGCAGAAGAGGTTTCTTCTCCTCGTGGGAACAATATGTTGCAGAAATCTTCCACCTAAGCTATCTTAACTTACGGTTTGCATCTGACAGCGACAGCCACCCCAGAACAGAGCGATAATTTGAAGGGGATTATTAGAAATATAATTTGCAGCTTGCTCTGCTGGTTGTTTTGTAGATAAAACCGGTAGAGACTCGGTCGGTGCCTCCTTCCTCCTCGGTGTAAGACAGTTTCGTGCCCTCGCTGTAACGTGTCCGTGGTGTCAGAAACGCAGTACAAGTCTGAAATGTCTGCTGGCATGGAAAAAATGGAAATAACTTGCAGTTGTTTGGAAACCAGGGTGCTATTTTCGTTTTGGTGTAAAAATGATGCTTGTTTTGTTGTTTTGGGTTTTTTTCTTTTTTTTTTTCTCTTTTTTTTTGCCTCGGATAGTCAGTGAGTAGGTCGTACATTTGAAAAGGCTTTTCCAATTGATCTCGGTTGGGTGTGGCTGGAGGGAGAGCAGTGATGGTACCGGTGGGTCTCACCGGGGCTGAGCGAGCCCCATCGATCTGCGTGTGGCTCAGGAGAGCCCTGCGGATGATGGATATGTAGCCTGCAGGTTGTAGGTTGGAGGAAGATTAAATAAACTGCGATTGATTTGTCAATGAGCCAAAAGTTACAGCTGGAAGTGTTTGAAGCGAGGACTGACCTGAACTAAATGGGAGAGGGGTTTAGGGTTTCTTTTTGCGCCTGGTCCCATCAAGGTCAGAGCCAGGGCTGAGTAGCGGGGAAGGCTGAGTTAGGTATGGGGTGGCTCGTGCCGCCAGCATCGGCCCAGCTGATAGCTCAGGCGATGCTCCTGCTTTCAGCCCTTCCAGCTGTGGAAGTCCCTTCTGATGGCTGCTGTCTTAGACCTTGGCTGCGTTGCCTTATTATTTTGAGTTTTGAAGTGCAATCACAATGTTCTGTTAATCCTACTGGGAGCGGTATTTAATTTAATTATGAGTGAAACCTGTGCAGATAGGACAGCAGCCTCCGGAGAGCAAGTCTTTTCTACAATCCTGTTCTTATGATGGGTTTCTTTTGCATCCCAGGAGTAAAATAGGTGTTTACTGTAGAGTGAAGAATTCCTCCAGCCTATGAAGCGGCCTTTGTACTAGTTATCCGTTACCCTTCTATCAATTATTGCATGAAAAAGAAGTCATTGTCATTTTGTATCAATGAATTGAAATGGAATTGGATTTTGAAACACAGAAGGCTAGATTTCAATACTAGAACACGGTGAAGATGGATGAATTTGTACAATGGCGTTTGGCTTCTTTCCAAAGGCAAGAGGACCAAAAGCCAAACTGAAGTCGGGTAGGGATGCATGTCCTCTGCCGTGCCGAAGTCGCGACGGCTGTGTCCCAGTGCTGCGGCAGGACACGGCAGCGTTCTCTGTTAGGGCATCTTCTGGCAAACCCTGCCTGGGGACTGTTTTTTGAGTTTAAAATTGGATTCCAGCTCTAATGTTTCCCTGTGAAGACAGTTAATTTCACTCAGATGTCTGCAGCAGTTTTAGGAGAAACTTTCCCCCCGCCCTAGATGTGCTGCTTGGCTTCCGTGCTGCGTCCCCTGACTTGACAACCAGTTCAGGGGATCTGATAAAATCGCATGGCTTCTGCACGTAGGCATTAAGTAACCTTATAATACAGCCAGTTTTCTAAAGCTGCTTTTTTTTTTTTTTTTTTTTTTGGTAAAATTTTCTTGAAGAGCATCAAATCCGTGGCAATAAATTGTTTTCTTCCCAGCCCCAGAAAATCAGAGTGGAGGAAACGCAGTTTGCTCCCCACTGCCACGTCCCTGCCGCGTGCCACAGCCGAGCAGCCCCTGCCTGGGCTCTGCATGAGGGTCCTACCCCTGATCTTTGCTAATGGAAATTTGTAGCATATTTAATGGAAAAAAGCTTTGATATTCATCAAAGTTCTTCAACTCGCAGAGTTTAAAGGGGAAGCTAGAGCTTTCAGCCTACACTCCTGGTTGCTTTTTCAAGTAAATTATTTTCGGTGTGAAAAGTGCTGTGGAACTGCGCTCAGCCCTACAGCATCCTTCATAAAGAACCGAGTTGCTGAAACATGTTTCCTGGGCCCTATGGAGATGTATCTGCTGGCCCCGCTGCCGAGAATTAGACGGCAAGCAAATAATAATAAATAAGAGAAATATTTATTTCATGGTATACTGTTAGCTTCTTTTCTTCTGTTTGTACTGACATGGCAGAAACAGCCTTTGGTCTGGAACTGAAGGAGGCAGAACTACCTGTAAAAAAACAAATGCGAACTTCTGGTTCAAGAAAGGAAAAATAAGAGAGAATTAAAGTCCCTGGAAGGACCAAGGTGGTGGACTCAGGGCTCTTGACATGTTTTGAAATGCTGCAACCTTGAACTACTCTGTAAATCGTGATTTCAAAATATATTTAGCAATACTGTCGCATTTCTGCGTTGACGTGTGATCGTACGGTGCCACAGGACATAGCATCTGGGAGGCGTGTCATGCCACTTAGGTCAAGCCAGGACAGCACAATTTGAGGGTAAGTCGTTCGAAGGATTCTCTTTACTTTGCCATTTCCCGTGTTGTTCTCGTCCCAGTCCTCAGCTGTCACCATGTGGTGCAGGCCAGGGTGACAGTGCCTTACAAATTGCAAAAGGTATTAGAAGGTACTGAGTATTTTTCACTCTAATATAGCCCTTGTATTTATAATAAATAGGGATTTAGGAGTCTTAATAGCATTTGGTTTGAGGCAGCTCTGTCTTTTGATAGGGACTTAGAGCCTCTTGGTTTTCTGTAGCAGGTGCTAGATGCTAGAAAAAAATGAAGATTTTTTTTTTCTTTAACTTTGTTTTCTGCTTTAATCAGTTGACTTTTGATATGCAATGTTACCAAGGGATTTAGAGAATTAGTAAATATATACAATAAATTTTGTTTTGACTGTCTGCAGAGACAGTAAAGACTTTTTGGAGGAGTCTAATGAGTTGTTTAAGCAGGATCTTCTTGCTTATAAATCCCACTTGGCTGATTAAAATCACCGTTTCCGATGCCTTCTCTCATTAAATCATATAAAAATGATTTCTCATAGATGCCTCCCAACTTGATTAAGTTAATTTACTGCCTCGTCACTGAAATTTTAATTTCTGGAAGTATAAACATTTCTTTATGCCTTCCTCACCCTTCTTAATTACAGCTTTTAGGTTGTTTAGATAACAACAGACGGGGAGTGGGAAGCGGCCCCTGTGCATCCCCAGGGGAACAAGCCAGGGTCTTCTGGCCCCTCCTGGACCTCCCTGGGGGGAGCCGGTCTCCCCT
Source organism: Ibycter americanus (assembly GCA_035590275.1). NCBI lineage: Eukaryota > Metazoa > Chordata > Aves > Falconiformes > Falconidae > Ibycter > Ibycter americanus. The sequence continues at coordinate 34,674,259 of JAVJGI010000064.1, read as the reverse complement.
TCCCTTCCCGGAGGGGAAGTGTCCCTTTCCAGTCAGCCCTTTCTTTTAGGAAACAGAAGCAAAATATCTCAGTGGACAGATTTTATTTTTTTTGTAGGAGGTCATGGGAGGGTGCATGGCCATGGATGCTTGGGGTAAGTGTGGGTGGCTCTGGACCCTCCTCTCTACGTCCTGCATGACCTGTGGACTAAATGTTGTGCCTGCAGAGTGCTCCAGGGCCATGCCAACAGCAGAGCCCAGGAGCTTTCCCTGGGAACGCGGGAGGATGCTCAGCGCTGGCTCTGGAGTTTGGTTTATTTCCTTTTTTTTTTTTTTTTTTTTTTTTGAGTGTCAGTCAGCAATGGGAGAATTTCACAGCTGAGATGTTCAAATGGCTTTTCAGAATCCAAAGATCGTTGTGATTCATAAGGGTAATTGCTAATCATTTAGGATTATTTTTTATATATATTCAACCCCTCCATTATTATGATAACATATAATTTTGAAGAACACTCAAAGCGTTTATTTTCAAAACCTATTGTCCTGATTTCACATTATTGTGATGGAGAATTTTAAGCTCTGTTGTCAGCAAACCTTCCCGGTGGTGTTCATGGGGAGAACAAGTTTTGACTTTTACATTGGCTTCCCCTTCTGGGGCTTTGCCTCTGCATGCGTTCAGGAGTACATCGCCTTTTACAATTGCTGCATTAGCCTGTGACTTACCGATAAGCTGCTGAAATGGCTAAAAAAATTAACAGCTAATAAGAACCTGAAACGTACAGAAACCTGGCAGGAATGGCATATGCATCCATTTTCAAAACTCATTAAATGTTATTTTGGAAACCTTTTAACATCATTTTCTGATTAAAGAAATCAAAAAGCCTGCCAGACTTTTTAATTAAACAAATAGAGGTGGAATCAAAGGCATATTCCACTGGTTTTACTTTTAAAAACACAAATAGCTTGAATTATGAAACTGTGGGCCTCCCCAGGAAGGTTTGTCTCAGAAACAGATACGTGGGAATGATTTCAAAACTGAAACAACTTGAGTGAACAAAGAAATGTAACACAGATCTGAAAACTAAAGTGGTTTAGGCAATTCCTACAGCCAATTAAAAATGTCTTTCCTATGTGTTGTTCTCAAGGTCGCTTACGCTTAGCTTTAAAGAAACCCCAGTACGAATTTAGCAGCTTTAAAGGTGGAGCATAAATTAGTTCTGGTTTTATCTTACCATTCAGATTTGGGTATTTTTGTGCAAAGTGTTGTGGGCAGAGGACGAGGACAGAAGAGAGGGGAAATACTCCGGAGTTCATGGAGCAGCTAACCAAAATCAAAGCATTGCATCACTTGATAGCTGGTAGACTTCAGAAGTTAAACCTGGTCCATCCCCTCGCTCTCCTTCTCGCCTGTTTTAGAGTAGATTTCGTGGCCAGGTCTTGGTGTTCGTAGGGTAATCAATCTCATATTGACAGGACAGAAACCTGAGTAGAGAGGTAGAGTGAGGAGCTCAGGGTCCAGAGCAGAGGCTTGCACAGCGCTGTGACTGCTGGCGTTGCTCTACCACGTATGGGTCCTGGCTCGCTCTGGGTTTGCCTGTCTGCAGGAGAATGGCAGGAGGTCGTCGGTAGCTTGGGTCTGGTGGAGTATGGACCTGCACGTGTGCTGTGGACCTGTTTGTCATGGTTTTTGGCAAAGGGTGAGGGAGTCCTTACCTTCTGTGTTGGTGGGAGGAGACGGGGGTCTTGGGGACCCCAAGCCAGCTTTCACCAGAGATAACTCAATGGCTGAATTTGCTTAGAAACCATGGCTCTGAACCACTTCTCTGCAAAATATCGCAGATTTGCAAATGGTTGAGGTTGGCAGGAGCCTCTGGAGGTCATCTGGTCCAACCCCCCTGCTCAAGCAGGGCCACCAAGACCCCCGGTTGCCCAGGACCATGTCTAGATGGCTTTTGAATATGTGCTGAGACATCAGGAAGGTGTGTTAGATGGGAAGGTGACAGGAAAAGAACAATTCAGCAGTTCTACGTAAGGAAAGTGACCTTTTTTTTTTTTTTAAGCATAACCTAAACATGACAAAATAGTAATTTAAAAATCTTGTGGTCTTAACAGTGCAGCAAATCTTTTTCCAGTGCTGCCATTATATAAAATATGTTAGTGGAAAAACCAATATTTGTTGGTCATGCAGACAAACACATTTGTCATTGTCAAAGCATGGGTGTGCTGAAATTGGGACCTTCATCATCCAGCTTCCCCCTGCCCCTCCTGCAGCTGCTGCTCAGGTGCAGCACAGCCAAGGGGCTGAGCTGGACCAAAAAAGGGGGGAAAAAAGTGGGTTTTAATCCTCATGAAAAGATTTAAGGTTCTGGGAAAATGTAGCAAAAGTGTATGTGTTTGGGTGCTGGTTCTAAGGAGGCACAAGTAGGAGAGAAGAGTTTTGGTAACTCCATCTTTTACGTAACTTGCAGCCATTGTGTTTTGGGTAGCACATCCCTTCTCCTGAGTACGGCAGCAATTCCCCAAAGTACTGAGTTTCACTGCAGAAAGCCTTCGTGGCTCCTTCTCCTTTTTCCCCTTAGATCTCTTTGGAGATACAGCAGAGAAAAATGATAGTTGTTTTTAATCTGGAGCTCTGCAGGAGCTTTCCTTTCACCATATATAATCTGAATAACTGGTGATTCATCAGAAGTCATGTCTTTGCAAAAAATACTTGTTCACGCTTAATCAAACAGAATACATTCCCCTTGAACAAGCCTTGTGCTGATCTTGTGCTGCGTGTGCTGGCACAGACGGACCTTGTACCATCCGTCTACACGTGTAGTTCAGTTTTTTCCATGAATAAGTATTGGCGGGCTAAGCACGAGCTGGTAATCTCTGGGTGAGTGATGTGTGCGATCATCCAGAAAACTCGGGAGCACTAAAACTTGATCTCCGATACAAATCTGCACCATGCCTCCAGGAAATCGAACGTATCTCAGAAGGAAAATACGAATACTGGGTTTCCCGCGAGTGTGCGAGCCGTGTCCCTTCTGCGGCTGGAGCCGCGTGGGTTCGCTTGTGGGGGTGCTGGGGGCAGGATCTCCCCGTTGGGGCTGGGGGACAGCGTTAGCACACGCCGAGCCCTGGCAGGTCAGAGCCGCTGGCTGGAAACGCGTGGAAGGCAAAGTGCTTGAATTTCTCATGGAGCAAACACGCTGTGGTGGTGAGGAGTGTTGCTTTCTCATGTTGCAGTGCTGGGCAGGGAATACTTTGCTCCTGTAAACCCACCAGCAGGCAGGGATGTGGAGATGCTGCTTGCTAAATATAGACCCGAATTGCTCCTCTCTGAGAAATTCATGAACAAATAAAAAAATTCTACAGTGCTCAAATTGTGCTCTTTCTCGCCTATTGTTTTCTCAGCTAATAAGCATAAATTGGAGGTCTTAATTTTATTCTTGTCCTCTTGCCATCACCGCCTCTCCTACTGAGCTGTATAAATGATTTAGTAGTTTTTTGTATTTCTGGACAGAAAAAAAGCTTTGGCTACAATAGCCCCAAGATGGGAGTCACAAGGATGCTGTTGTGGATCTGCAAGACGTTCGGATTAAAGACCTGTTCCACTCACGTGCACATATGGATTGTGCCAGGATCTGAATTTGAGCCATCATGAATCTGATGGACATTTTATTTGCCCATATCTGGAAGCGGGGCGTGGCATAAGAAGGTTCCTACAAAATATTTTGAACAAAGAATGAAAATACTTATCTGAGGATGGCTAATTTTGTCTTAATGCAGAAAACATTTTAATTGCTGGTGCAATTTAAATGCCTGGGTTTGCCACGTCTGTATTTGCTATAATAGCTCTTTCCATGGTAGCTCTGCTTGGGGTTGTCCCCACCTCTCCCCGTGCAGCAGCTTTGCCCCGAGAAGAGCAGCAACTCCCGGGCTGAGAGCGGGTGGTGGTACCCGAGGAGGAGATGGCTGCTGGCTTAGGAGTCCTGCCATTTGCATCAAATGACTTTATTGTTTAACCCTGCCCTAAATGAAGCCCTCAAAAATGACGTTTGCTAATACTGATCTAATTTAAATGCAGTCGGGCCAAGTTGCCTGTGTTTTTGTTGCTGCATTTGTGCAGAACAAGCACATCTGAGCAGTGTCAGGAGCCGCAGTGGGAAATCCCAGTGCCCGGGGGTCTGTGGTGCCAATCCCTGAATGGGACTGCCTGAGGGGCTGTGGGGTCCAAAAATCCCCAAAATCCCAGATGTGGCTAGTTTAAAGGCTGGAGATGCTCATTTCTGAGCGGCAGTGCTGCAGCAGGGACCACCCTAGAGACCAGGCTGGGGTTCCCAGCAAGGCTGTTGCCTTAAATAGAATTTAATGGGAAATAAATGGAACATCTTCTATTTATTTGGTGCAGCAAGTGCGTTCCTACTTCTGAGAGCCGCACTTTTTAGCCATTTCCTCATATATTGCATCTTTCTCATTTTTCCCTCTAGTTTGTTAGTATTAATGTAAAATAAATTTAAAAAAATTATAATCTTGCAGGCAGTCCAGTTCTGTCCGACTCAGCAGCCTCGTTCCTCTGCCTCAGGAGGAAATTAAGTCCATTTGACCTGATTTGCTCTGACAAATCTGTTTTGGCCTTTGCTTGCAACCTTGCTATCTTCTGGCTAATGAAAATTGTTTGATTACTTTGCGTGGTGTTTTTCCGTGATGCGAAGTTAGCCTGATGGGCTGTAATTACCCATCCCCTGCCTTTCCCACCTCCTGCAGCGCAGGCTCTGCCTTCACCCCTCGCAGGTCTTGGGATCCATGTGCTGCTCCATGCAAACATAAGAAGGACACGGACCGGTGGGAGCGAGCCCGGAGGAGGCCACGGAGATGCTCAGCGGGCTGGGGCACCTCTCCTGGGAAGCCGGGCTGGGAGAGCTGGGGCTGTTCAG
>JAVJGI010000064.1:34647261-34669258 GCA_035590275.1 Ibycter americanus | reverse complement strand
TTCCACTATCTTTTTTTTTTTTTTTTTTTTTTTTTAAATGAATCTATATTTTTCCTTCTTCCTACTGTGAAACTAACCCCACTGAAATCTGGAGGGAAGGAGGGGAACTGTAGCAGATGGTGGATAATGTTGAAGAGAATAAAGTGCCTTTCAATTCTCCTGGATTACTTAGCCATCCATCATTAGATATGTTCTGTTTGGATTTAGGAAATACGGTTTGTGCTTTGATGAATAATTACTTCATCACAGCCCAGAGACGACATTTTTAATGTTTTATTTGGTGCAATTCCAGTTGAAAGGGAGGTAATTTCTTTTAAGTGGAAGCTGAGAGGTAAAAAAACCCCAATAGTTAGAGATAGGGATTACTGAAAACTGCTCTCCTCCATAAGAATGTTGGAAGTTACCCTGAGTATGCAAAAAAAGGGTTTCAAAATGCGGTGCATCTAATGCATTGCAATGTTCCTGCTCTTGGTACTGACCCATAACAAATCTGTCAGTTAGTTTGCATAGATATGGGACTAATATTGCTGCTTTACTCATGATGAATTTTGCAGCTAGTAACATTTGTAAAAAAACCCTAATGAATACTTTTGTTTTGTACCGGGTGACTCATCATTCCTGGGGTTCCAAGCAGCAGTGCTGGTTGCTAGTCTTACATCCATTTTCTATCAAAAGAAGTTTAAAAATAGCTATAATAAAATAATTCCTCCAGTTCTGGTTCAAATCGCACATATTTGCTGCGGTAAGGAAGAGAACCATTTGCAAAGGCAGAAACTAGCTTCCAGTGAACTTTGCTTACTGAGCTACCTCTAGCCTTTTAGAAAAGGTATTCTAAAAAGAAGTATAACTTATTGGGGAGCATCCTTATCTTCTTAAGGCATTGTCCTGCCACTAGGAGATCTGGGTGTAGTGTCTAACCTTGGAAAGGTTTGGGGATGTTATAACATGTTTTAGATCACAGTCTGACCTCATCTATCAAGCTTCTTACCTTCTTCAGGAATGAAGAGTTTCCTAAATAGCACTATTTGTAGAATGCCCAATGTGGATGAAGAATACCTTACCTGGTGGGCTAATATCTACATTAACATGTGCAACTTAATAAAAGTAGTAATATAAGTCAAATAGCAAACCATAAGAAGATATGAGCTATATGGATGAAATAGTTTCCTCCTGTGTAATTGAAATTCAGGCTCTATAAAGTCAGTAGTAATGCACCCTATTTGCAGAATTGTAATATAACCTGACTGTATTGCCATACCTATAATGTGAATTAATCATATGCTTCCTTACTTGCAGTTTAGTTCTAGCTCAGTCTGTTAGAGGGCCTTGACTTTTTTTTTTTCTGAGCACACAACTGAAAACAGTTTTGAAGGTAAACCTGAAATTTCTTGAGTTCCTTGTGCATTTGCTTCCAGTTTGTTTTGACAATCCTTTTAGGTGTAAAAGACTGTTTCATGTGTACCATGGGTCTAATGTAAGGAAATTGATGTTTTCTATCTGGGATGATTCATTACTGCCTTGTGGAGCTGCACTGAAAAAATTCTGCCTTCTTCCGTGGTGTGTGTCTAAAAAGGAAGTGGCTGTACTTTGAGAGAGAGGAAACCATCATTTGTTCAGATGCTTTGCTAATGGGGCCACAGAAGTATATAAAGGATATTTAGATAGCTTTTGGGTGTTACAGTTTATTGGAAAAATATATCAGGAGAGATCTTGGAGGCTTGCTCTTAATGTTGCTTTTATTTTATTTGAAATCTGATGGAGGAACTGAGTGTAAATAATTAAATTCTAATGATGCCAAACTCCTCCCTCTGTAAAGCAGACGCAGCTCTGAGATTACATCTGGTAGCAGTGATGTTTAGAAGAAATGTACTTTATAGACTGTTCTGGGACCTTCACTATTGGCTGTGTGGAAAGAAACTAGTAACTTGAATTATGTTAGCTTCTTGCATGTTGATATGCAGAGTGCTTGATATGGAGAACTACATCTTTCTGTCCACGCTGACGGAGCCTGTCAAACTGAGCTGGGTAACGTCATGATTCTGTAGAGGCATAGGACCGTGTTCCCTGTGGACTTACTAGGTGAGAAGAAGGGCAGTGAAATTTATTCACAGTGCTTTGCCAGAGTCTTTGTCCAAAGTCATGCTCTAGTCCTATCAGTAATGATGTTCTTATGTGGACATGTACATTTAGGAAATCTATACTTACCTGCTCCTCCTATCAGAGTTGTGAAGTCTCCTTTTGGGAAATTTTGATTCCAGTTGGGGATTAAAATTTGATAAATAGAAAATACATGGTCTCCATCCTCAGTTTTAAGCATCAAAATCCCATGAGGTGTTTGCGTAATGAACGTTTCAGGTTAAACATGTTCTTTGTTTCTCATTTTTAATGTATTTTAGTTTGTTAGGGATCAGTATAAAAAAAAAAGGTATGTAATGCCACACGTATAATGTGAGTGTGTATTTGCCATGATGATGTGCTGGACCTCCTTCTTGAAATAATGGAGTATACATGCATTTGGTGCACAACTGAGCATGAATTTTTGATGTTCCTCTAAGCAGCAGTTTTAATTTTTACTATTTTAGACTACTGCTTAAATTAGCAACATTTGGTAGGAGTGGTCTAACAACAGTTTGAAAATGATGAAATCAGTCCTCCTGGGTGTTCTCTCTGGTTTGGATACTGGCTTACTGTGTGAACTTCTAAACTGCATAATCTCTTATATATTCATTTTTCTGATTCTATAGTGAGGGGTCTAATAATCACCTCTGTGGAAGAGCTGTGCTTCTCTAATGAGGGTTTTCCAACAGTTATTATAAGCTTTTGGTACACACTGAATATTTTTGTGCCTACTTGAATACCCAAGCATTGACTGATCTTTCTTGTTATTTTTGCAAGTTAAAAATTCTCACTCAAAAATACCACGGGTTCACTCCTGCACAATATATAAGCTATATGAAGAAGCAATACAGAACAGAACTGTAAAAGGAACGTAAAGCTTTGCATTATGTAGCAACACATCTCTAAATGGTGTCAACCTACTGTTTGTGAAGTGTCCTGAGTTTCACCAGCTTCTTTCTTTGTGGTCTTAGTCTTTCAGATACTGTGATAACACATGAAGAATTTGTTGAACCATGTTAGAGCCTCATCTCCTTTTCATACCTTCCTGACGTTCCTTGGGTCAAATTAAAACAGAGAATCTGGGAGAACATTAGAGGTTCAGGAACAAATCTATTGGCTCATTGAAGCCTATTTTTTTCCCCCTGCTTTAAAAGCAGGTTGGGTTTGGTTTTTAGGGTTGGGTTTTGTTGTTTTTTGGGGTTTTTTTTTCAGTCCTTGGTCTTTTTTTCAATAGTACAAATCCAGAGAAGAGGAACTAAAAACCCCAGAAACCTGTTCATCACTTTTGGGACCAGACATTCACATGAGTTTCAAAGCGTTTAATACGTTCCTTGCAAATGTTAGTTAAGACAGAAGATTGCTTTGATTAAACAGGTTTTGAGACTGCTGCTGTTTGTAGGCCTGCTGGTGATAAATGATGGGACCAGTGTTTGATAAAAATGCCAAAGAACTAATTTATGGATTTCTGCTAAATTCCACTGAGGTAGACAAATGTGCAGACTTGGTGGAATGAATGCAGTCAGGCCTTTGTTTGTTCATAAAAGTGACTTGAAAGGCAGCCCTTGAGGACCTAGTCATACTACTCGTTGAACAACAGCTGTAGTTAAAAATGTTGTGTATATTTGTAGTAATACATTATTTTTTTTATTATTTCAGAAACTTTCCTTCAGTTATTAAGATGCATAAAATCCAGAATATTGTCAGGGAACCGGGATCTTAGGATCTGGAGCCCATTTTCCTACCTAGAGAAGAGGGAAGAATTAATTTTTCTCTTGTTGGTCCAAATAAATTTTGCTGGTGCTTTCTTACAACCCCATCAGTTATACTGCACGTCCCCCAAAGGGCTGCCCTTTAGCTGTGTAACATTGCACAACCTTTAAGTCACCTTGACAGCATAAAGGAATAGAAAAACATGCCAGAAAAGTCCCAAAGCCACTTTTATGGTATATATGCCCCTACCTGGAGGGCCTGTACTATTGCCTGCTTGCAGCTGCTGCAGCAGGACTGAGTAATATCATTCTATTCCACTTCCTAGGAGCCTGTGTTGATGCTTTGTGCAGAATTAAGTCAAGGGAAGAATAAAAGTGAATTAGAAGAGGAAAGAATATATGGTCATTTTAATCCAAAATCTTTATGTCCTTGTTAAACACCTTTAATTACTGAGTGCAGGTTTATGAGCAGTCACACGACTGTGGAAGAGGCAATCTAGATCAGTATTTTTAAGGCAGCTGCTCCATGAACATTTACTTTGTTCGTTTTCTTGCATGGAACTGAAACTACTTGATTCAGTGACAGTTGCCAGTTTTTCTCTGGGAAATTCTATTTATTTCAAGTAGTTGATACTGGTATTTGTAGATGAGGATTCACATTCAATCATTGATACCTTGTTGAAATGAAATTCCAAGTGGCCATGGTGTGTTAATGTGAAAACTTGGGTGTCCACAGCTGTTGCCCTGTACAAAACTAAATACGTAACCCAAAACCTTACAATTTACTGAGCAGTTGTGGAGTGTGCAGAGATTTGGAAAGTACAGCAACTGCACCTAAGTCAATTAAAGGTGGTTAATGTCATGTTAAGTTTTACATGGCTGCATTTATTGGTTATATTCACTGAAATCACAGGAAAAAACACAAGCCAACCACAGTTAGCATTTTATGCTTAGCTGCAATAAATATATAGTCATTTTACTTCTATTTAGAATGTCTGATGCTGTTCAGTGTAGAAAAATTATTTGTCTACCAAGAGATCAAATGAGGACAGAACCTCAGTGTAAGAAAATGAAGTGATACTGGAGAATATCAGGACAGTATGAGTTTTATCCTGGATACCTTTCATTTTTTCTGGCTCTCTAGGTTTAGAGGTAATCTATAGAACGATAGCTTTTTGCGTTAATTAGGTTGCTGTCTAGACCTCCGTTGTGAAATTTGCAGAGCAATAGAAGTTAATCAGTTTTCTCACAAATGCAGCTGTGTCCTCCTTTACACCGTCATTGGTACAGTCTGACCACAAGCAGGCACTGGGATCAGAAGCCAAGGGAATGATTTCCTTTGCAGTAAATAAGTAATGGCAGGTGCTTACATATAATATATATATGTGTGTGTGTATGTATACATGCATCTGTATAATGCATGCATTTATATATACACCAAAATTACTATTTTTTATATATATGTATTAAAAAACCAATGTATCTATATTTTTAAGCCTTTGCCAGTACTAATTTATATATAAACGTGTATACTTGCACAGTGAATCAGAGAAAAGGACGTTTTATGCATTCAGTAGCTGCACTCAAGTAATAAAGCAATTTTTGTAGGTCGAGAACAGTGTTATGTAGATACTGATTTTGCGTTCTGGCCTCATCACTATTGTCATCTTGTTAAAACTACAGAACTTGTGGTTTTAGCAAAAGTGGTCTTATCAAAATGTTTCACAAAGTTCCGTGGTTTAATTGCAACTTTTCTAGCCACTTTTAATAATAGTGTGTGAAATGAAGCATGTAAATATTTTTTTCAGTACTGGTTTAATTGCAAATTTTCTAGCCACTTTTAATAGTAGTGTGTAAAATGAACCATGTACGTATTTTTTTTAACACACTGCATTTTCAAGGAAAAGAAAATTGTACGTCATATGAGATAATGCTAAAAATACGAATTGTTCCTGTAATAAGTGATGTAAAGGGACAGATATTTTATTCTAAATATTGTAAACATTCTAATAACCATGTGAAATCATTGTAATTCTGTTATTACCTTAGCGCATTCATTGGAAAACAAGTAATATAAAAAACAATGAAATCAAATTTAGTATAAAACAAAGGACAGGAAATGTCTTTTAAAAGCTCAGAAAGGGAGATCTACTTAAAGCAATTGTAATTCTAGAACATGCAATTGAAGGGAAGAACATAGGTTTAATTATGGGATTAGCTGTCTCTGGTAGTAGTTCACTTCAGAATATATCAGCATATTACAAAAGTACTTGAAAAATGGAAAGAGTGGCAATTACACAGATCCTAGTTTTGAAAAAGGAAAAAGAAGATGTGTGCTAGAGCCGCTACAAAAACGTAGTCAGTTTAGGAAAGCTCAGTTAAATTACGTGGCATCTTAAATGTTATAGGTAATGTCTCTTCAAGTGTTTCCAGCCTAATGCAGATAATAGGGTAATGAGGCATTTATGGAGATTATATTTTAAAAGTTACAAATGTACTACTTTCTACCCAGCAAGACTGCACACAAAAACAGTAGTGGGGTCATTCAGGAAATAATTAGAGATATTCATAATGTAGAAGAGAAGAAATTGAACTTTGCTGGGCTTAATGGCTTTTCCTTGTGTCCTAAAGGGTTCTTATGTCCTTTTCAAAAATAGTTCTCCCTTACATTGTGCGCTTGTGCGGTGGTTCTAAAATGTGTTCTTCATCTCCTCTGTCACAGGGACCAAAATGTCACGTTTTCAAATCCTTCTTAGTTCTGTAGTTCCTTTTGAAAGAGAGGGTTATTTGATATGCCCAATCAGTTGCAAAAAGGCAGGGACTTTGTCAGGTAAAATTTTTGCCATCAGCTAGTACCTCAGGTGGCGTAACCTGGCATGAAGTCCTTCATGTGTGGGAGCCCCATCATCTGTCCCTCTCACTTCTTTACTTAGCTCTGCAAACTTACGGTGCAGTTTTAATTTCCCATCAGAAAGTTATTGCATGACTTAGAAACTTGAATTACTTTCAGAAAAATGAAGAGATCAGAGTTAGAAAAGTTTGTTAGTAGACTCCCTCAGTAGACTGGAGAAAGAAAGTTGATGCAGAGAGTATGAAGTGTAAACTGAGATGTAATATATCCTTATGTGTGAGTGCTGGACTTTCCATTGACTTTGTAGTTGGATCTGGTCATATGTGAAGATGTGAGATAATGGAATGTGACGCAGAAGGAAAAATAGAGAAGAAATGAGGAAATTAAGAAAGGAAAGCATCAGATAAGAACAGAAAAAGCATGTGTTGCAGCAAATAGAGACACATTTGAAGAGGATGCTAGTAACTGTGGGTGCCTCTTGTTGTATGACTGTCAGTGAAGGACTTAAAGAGGAATTGGACGAGACCCTAGATCATGACTGATCATGCTGTGGATTGGGTTTTGATGAGGGCAGGGGGGAGAACTTACTACACGGTAACATGGAAGTCGTCATTTTAGTATCATTAATTATTCAGTTACCTTTAAAGTAAAATAGTAACTTCAAAAATGTAACGAGGCACAAGGATAGGGTGGTTTCTGTTGTGTTCTAATTTTTTTTTTACTTTTTCTTTTTTTCTTTTTCTCCTTTTTACACTAATTAGGAGTAGCTACCTACATCAGTGAGGTGAAAGGTATATACATATTCTCCCAGATCATGAAGATGATATAAAGCATACTACCTTCTCACTTGCTGTCACTTACTGGTAGGATGGGACTTTTCAACCCTAGCATTTGCCATCAGTTCAAAGAGCTTGTTTATTTTGAATCTTGCTTTTTCTTCTATGCATCTTGAAGATTTAGTTTTCTTCAGTTCTCTTCTTCTTATTTCCTCTCACAAATTTTTTATCAAATTCCCACTATTTTCCCCAGATAGACCCTCAAAACCCATGTGTTGTTCTTGTTCTCTGGATCTTTTCTTTGCCTATGGCACCTTGTCTGTGGCTATTCTTAGGAGACTGTTTTTAACTTGGAAGAAAGTGGCTTAATGCTGCCTTCCAGATGATTCTTAACTCATCCTGACCTCACTTAGAGGTGAGCACTTACAGATTTGTAGTGGTGGAGTCCAAACTATGCTCTTCAATGATCTCTCCTGATCTTCGGTACGTCACAAATTTTACATTTCACCCTGTTTTAACTGAGCATCTTTTCCCCCTCACCCACCTAAGCATATCTTCTCAGAGGACATTCAGTTTAGAGTCACAAACATCCTGGACGTTTTCTTGATCACTTGCTGTTTGGCTTTTAAAAATATGTGTTCATTTTCCAACATTAATTTATCTGAATATGTCTTGCTGTTGCAGTTTCCCTACAGTGCACTGGTCCATTTAGTAATAAAGACATGTCCCCTTACCCCATGCACTAGGGGGGTTTAGATTGGATATTAGGAAAAATTTCTTCACCAGAAGAGTTGTCAAGCATTGGAACAGGCTGCCCAGGGAAGTGGTTGAGTCACCATCCGTGGAGGTATTTAAAAGCTGTGTAGACATGGCACTTGGGAACATGGTTTAGTGGTGGACTTGGCAGTGCTGGGTTTATGGTTGGACTCAACGATCTTAAAGGTCTTTTCCAACCTGATGATTCTATGATTCTATTTGAAAATCTGTGAAGAACTTCTGCTCAACCTTTAGAGGTGTGGAATAGCACAGTAATGGGTGTATGATCAGATAATTAAAAGATGCACTTTAAAACACAAAACTTGCCAAAAAATATTTTCTTCTAGCTAATCCATGTTGACAGGATGTGGAGAAACTATTCATTCCTTACAGTCTGCAGCAAGCTATAGGAATTAAATGCAGAATTTTTCTGTGTTTTTTCTTTAAAGAATAAATATTAAGACATTTAAAGAGATAGATGCATCTTTAAAATTGTTTTCTATGACGACTTCATTTCAAGTGTGGGTTTTTACATTCTGAACCTCTCAACTGATGGTTTGCTGACATTAATGTTCAGAGTATCATTAAAGATATATTGTTACAGTAATATAGTAAGTGTAATATATTAGCAATATAATGTTCTTCTATCATATATCAATGAATTAATCATTACACTGAATTGTTTGATCTATCAACAAAATGCATCATTACCTTGAACCATCTGAATTTTTTGCAGTGTAATACATCATTGGAAAGGTGGAACCCTAATAAAAAACTAGCATGCAACCAGGCTTCATTATGTTAAATTATCTAAAACAAGATTCTTTAGCTTGATAAATATATCATGTAAGCCATCTCATCAGCTGGGAGACTGAGAGATAGAAAAGATCTTTGAATTAGCATATGTCTGAGTGTAACAGGAGAGCAGAATTTGATGTGTTTTGGACATAAAATACAAGCCTAACATGGCTGTGGAAATAATTGGATAAACCAGCACTTACTTCAGTCATGAAACTTGTCACTCTGTAATTACCTCTTGAGGTTAGCATTATCCTGTTGGTCTGTCAAATTAGAAATGTGGAATGGTAACTGAAAATGCGTATCTGAAAAAATGAGTATTTCTCTGTATAGACACGACCATTAAGAAGGGTGAAGGCTCTGAAGGTACAGTCTCCTGTATTTGCAGGAAAACAGATGACACAGTCACAGGGAAAAGAGAAATTCAGTCATTTACATAAAACCAGAATATAATTTATTTACTTGCCTCCCCAATAAGCTCCAGTAGCTGAAAGTGGCCAAGTTCCATACGCATTCAAACATTATCTGATTGATACAGAAAATAAACCATGTCCATGTGCCTGTAGCTTTGCTACAGTTTAAATGATACCGTGTATTCTGACATTTCTAACATCAAACCCATAACTCCATCTGTCACTGAGTTAAATAAATCTCAGGTGGTACTTTAAAAAGTAGAAAATTTAAATACTTGCTGACAGAAGACTATTCAGAGAGGGACAATCAAGTACTTTTATTCATGTATTTAAAGAAAAGCGATTACTTACCTAAATATGTAAAGCAAAAGTTTTCCAATTACAAATATGTTTTAGTAAAAAATGTAAGTTTTCACAGGAAAGGTGATTTTTTTTTTTTTTTGGGGGAAATAATGACATTTTTATTTTTCACATCAATTTTTGATGAGACAAAACAGAAGATAGTTGATTACAATCAGAACAAAATGCAAATGGTCACTTGATTTTACTTCAAAAATCTATTGTGAAGAATTGAAATTTGAATGAGAAAAAAATCCCCCAGACTTTCCTTTTAATTATTTTGTAGAGTAAGGAAGCATTTTTGAATCGGCCCTAAACAAAAAGAACCCTGGTGTTTTATTTACCTAAACCTTTTGGAGTATAATAAGGTCAGGACTAGATTTAGTCAGATTGCTGATGAAATATACCCTCCCCTAAAACTGGAAATACCATCTCTTTTCCTGTGTAATTTTTTCTCACATAAATGTTTGTTAGATTATGTGAAACAGCAGAGTGATCTTGGAGAGGTAAACACAATTTATTTCTGTGGGACTTACCTGCAAGAAAATGGATCTATTTGCAAAGGGAAAACTTCATTCTGAAGATTGAGCACGTGCTTGTTTGTAAACATTGTCTGATACTTCAAAATGCTTATTGGTGTAGATAAAGCATGCGACTAATGGTTTGGAAGATCAGTAGTCAATGTACTACTCACCACGTGAGAAGGTGAAAAATCTGGCCTTTTTGCAAGTAGCGTTTCCTGAATTTTAAGTTACTAAGAATTCATGCAGTTGTGTGCTGTATGGAGCAAGCGTACAGGGGTTCCTTTCTCAATTCGTTTTTGTGAGGTGGATTGGAAAACCATCTCTCATCTGCCTTTGTAAGAATATCTCGAACAGCCTTTTCTGGTGTTTAGACATTTAAAAATTGGTATGCATCCTTCAGAAAATGTTGGATGGCAAGGTAGCATCAAATAGAATGCATAATTTTGAGTCAGTGTCTTTATTAATTTCTTGAATTGAAATCTGAGTATTAATAAGGTTTGCAGTAAGTAGTTAACTAAAAAAAATGAAATCTAATTTAAAAATTCATAGGCTGCGTAAGTAAAAGAATTTGTGGAATATAGTTAAAGATTCAAACCTAATTAAAAATACCATACTATATTAAAAATGAAGGAAATGTTTTCATGATAACTATACTGCAAATAAATTAGCTGTTACATTAATACTATTTGTTTAATGCTAATGAAATGCTGAGACATAATTTGGGATACATAGTTTTGTGAATTTTTCTTTTTAGCCTAATCATATGTGTGTTTTAAGGTCCCAAACTGAATATTTTTCAGTAGGTTCTGAGGCTTATATCCAGTAAAAAGCCCCACCAAAGGTGATCTGAATCAGCTATTGAAATATATTTGAAATTTAGCTCTGTTAAAAAAAAATAATGGTACAGGTCTCAACAATGGCTGTGGATATTCATTTATTTGCACGATATTTCTACATATACAAGCAAACAAAAGAAGTTACATTCAGAACTGATGAGCAAAGTGTTGTGTGTGTGTGCATGTGTTCTGTGTGTGTATATATATGTGTATGTATTTTAAAAAAGCGTATTTGCCATGTCCTGATGTTCCTCTTACTCCTCAGGCTACTGCCAATGAGAACAGAAAGGTAAGAGTGGATGGAAAGGATCAGACTTGAAGTCTGGTTCCACAGATACCCGGGCAATTAAACACCTTTACAAAGCTCTTTCTTTTCTATTTCTTCTATTACATTTGGTTTACAATAGGACCCAGAAACTTCAAGCAAAGGTCAGTATTTCTTTTAAGCTGGCATAGGCAGGGTTGATTGTAAAGGTGATGTATGCCAGTGCCACATCCATCTCTCAACTTTGCATCTTCTAGAGCAAAAAATACTAGTTTCGTGGTGTCCTGGTTTCAGCTGGAATAGAGTTAATTTTCTTAGTAGCTGGTGCAGTGCTGTGATTTGGATTTGGTGTGAGAACAGTGTCGATAACACCCTGGTGTTCTTGGTTGTTGCTGGGTAATGTTTGTAATAAGTCAAGGACTTTTCCATTTCTCAGGCCCTGCCAGCGAAAAGGCTGGAGGGGTACAAGAAATTGAGGGGGGGGACACACAGCCAGGACAGCTGACCCGAACTAGCCAGAGGGTCGTGGGACACCATGCTGGGTACATGGACTGGCAGGGGTTGGCCAGTGCTTGCTGATCGGGGAGCGACAGGGCATCGTTCAGTGGGTGCTGAGCAATCGTATTGTGCATCGCCTGGTATTTTTCTCCCTTCCCTTTGGATTTCATTCCTCTCCTCTTCTCCCTCCTTTTCATTATAATTGTTGTTGTTGTTATTATTACTGGTTTTATTTTATTTCAGTTATTAAATTGTTCTAATCTCAACCCTTGAGTTTTTACATTCCTTCCTGTTTCACCTCCCCATCCTTCTGTGGCGGGGGAGTGAGCAAGCGGCTGCGTGGTACTTAGTTACTGACTGGGGTTGAAAAACAACGAATAGTGCAGACCTCAAGAGCTAAATCCAGGATATAACTTCGACCAGTCATAATAGTCTACCTTTTTTTCTTCATGAGGAAGCAGACTGTCTTAAACACAAAAAGCCCAGTGCAGACAAAGAGACCACTAATGTTATAGCTAACCCATATTAAATTAGAGTTGTTAGGCAACAGTTTAATTACAAATATGTAAGCTATTTTTTGAACTACCAAGCAAATAAGCATTAGAAACATTAGACAAATTCTGTGCAATTATGGGCTATGCAAGCTGTTGGTTAGGTGGTTAACATTACGCTGAAAAAGGCAGCCAGAGAGTTTATTTAACACTTTTTTTACCTTCTTCCTGTTACTAATACTTTTATAAAAGTTTCCACAAAATAAAAATAGGTGGCATCCCCCTAAAAGAACCAGGACAGTGTTAAAAAACCCCTGCAAATCCTATAAAAACCCCATGTTTCTGGTATCACAGAACACATCTAGTATTTGAAAAATGCATTGTTTGCATGCAGTAGATTAGTAGCACTAAATAACTCTTTCTGAATGTCAGCACTCTAAAAATCTACATAGCAAAAAATCAACAGAACGGAAAGTTATAGCACTTGGTGTCCTGTAGCATCATCCCTCTTTGCTTTGGTAGTATCTGAAGAATGAAATGTGAGGAGAATGAAATGTGGAGGGTGAGTGAAGAGCCACAAGGGCTTTGTCTCTGTGGTATGCGTGTATGTACATCTGTATACCCACAGATATGCACAGAGAAAGAGCCAGTATGCCCTGTGGAGAAGAGCATTAGTGCTTAAATTGTCTTGTTGGATTTTTCTTTTCAATGCCATTTTCCCCCTTTACTTAATTTCTTTCTTTTCTCACTGGAATCTCATCAAGAAACTAATCGACAGCGTAAAAGAGCATTGGGTTAGAGTACCTTTCATACAGCTATTTTAATCAATCTTCAGTAGTGTATATGAATTCGTATAAGACCTTCAATTAACTTGCACATTAACACTGGTAAAACAATTTTAGATCCTTAACTGATCAGGAATGCTGTATGCAGGGGATTTGAATAGCTGAGCAGAATTTGTCATCAGACACAGTTCATCACTATGCTCATATTATGCTGGTCACCAAACAGAAAAGGAAACAAATGAACTGAGAATGTTGCTTTTCTGAGATTTTTCCATTCTTTAAGCATAAATGTGATCTGCGTATTACTGTCTCACAACTTTAAGCAGGTTTTCGGAAGGGAGAAGTACTTGCTGTTCCTGTTGACCTCGGTCAGAATTGAGGATATTCTCTATGTGAAGAAGCCCACCTCATTTGGTTTTGTAGTGGTTTATAACATTTGATTTCCTCTTTATATTGCACATTATCATACCTCTTAGTAGTAGTTATAAGGAAACTTCAGTTCGAAAATGGTGCTTAACTTTACCCATTTGCACAGTGTTACCAAAGTCAATGGAACAACTCATACAGAAAACCTCTACCTGTGTGGAGTCACTTGCTCTCTTGGGAGTAGAAGTTTTTACCTAGACATGCACATGAAATAGCTAATGCATTTCATCTCAGTTTTTGCAGCAGTTAACTGATGAGATTGGATGCATTGATCACTATTCGGCATTTAGACATTTATTTAAAATTGTATATATCTCAAAAAATCTACCAGAAAAAAATAGCTATTTTTGTGCTTTCCTACTTGTTTTAATCACTGTGTGAAAATACTTTTATGTCTTATGCTTGTTTCTAGGACCTTGTAAGAAACAGGAACTTACTATAAAATAGTAAAAGTAAAATAGCATAGACAGTAAAAGCGCATAGTACCTACTAGTCCTCACCATGAAGGACCTGGATCATTTTACAATTTATTTCATTCTTTTGATGTCAAATTCTGCTTTCAGAAACTGCAAAGTAAATCTAAATCTCATGAATGAAAAGTGTTTTACTGCACTATATATGAGCTAATGCTTTCAATGATTCAAAGGTGCCTATAGTATTTTAACCTGTAGTGCATTAATTTGTCCAAGTTATTGTGTCCAGTCAAAAATGATACAATTGTCCTTCTCCTAGTCAGAAGGATGATGAGTGAGTTTCAAATCCAGTTATTCTGTTATCTGCTCAAGATTTCTGATGACTGAATGACATCGTTATTATGATGCAAGTTTTCAAGGATACCTATGAGGATTGTTGTCATTGTAGCAATGGAAGATAACTATACGTTGTTTTGGAGGTATGGCAAAGACCTTCATTTAATACTCGTTGGTGATCTTGTTGGTTCTGAAACGCATTCAACTCCCAGTGGGTGTGATCGGTCCACTCCAGTGAAGTGTATTAGGCATGGATTTGGCCTCTGAGGTCGGAGCAAATATTTTTTTCATTTAACTTATTGGAGCGATTCTGTGATACAATAGCCATATGTTTATACAGTGAAGGCCAATGAACTTTAATGGAGTTTATAAATCTATGAGAAAACTGCACACCAACACAAAACACCTGTTGGTGGAACCGCATATGCGATTTATTTCTTGATTGTACTCTTTACAGAACTCAGGAAATACAACCTTGATAAAATCTTTGCACTGCTTTACTGATGGCTTTCAGTCAGCTTGTGTTATATTATGAACTGTGTATGAAACTGAACCCCCATCATCCCTGTCACATATGTAACTCCAGGAAGCTTGAAAACTGTATGCAATTACCAGATACAAAAAGAAGGTAATTAAAATAGTGCATTCTCAACACAGAAATGCATAATGTGCTAGAGAATAATTAAAGATATGAGAACACAGATCACTAGGAATTGCCCAAGAATAAAAGTTCACTTGAAAATAAGGCAATTAAGTTAATCTTCTGATAGTGGAATTTTGCAGTAAGTACATGTATCAAATATGAAAGTAAGGAACTTAAGAGGTAATTGAAAGTAATTCAGGCATTAAATTAAGCTTCTAGCTATATGAAGTGGTCGTAATTACAGACATCAAAATTAGAACCATATTGTAATCAGAGTAACTACAGTGTAATTAATGTACCTACATCACAAGCTACCTACAAAAGCAAAATACAAGGTGTTGGTTTCACAGAAAACATCATTGTTTTAAGTGGAGGGTAAGTCAGTCAAAACTTGGAGCAGACGGCCATACCCAAAATACGAACACGGTTGTCTGCGCTGAGGATATGTGCTGTTTGCCAAGTGCTGACCCAAAACTCTGCCCTTGAGTTTCCAGGAAGCCCATGAAAGACTGGCATTCTCACCCGATTTTGCTGTCGGGAGGTAGGCTTGTGCTGGGCATGAGCTTTGCAGGCTCCCTGGCAAGTCAGGAGTTACAGCTCTGTCTCAGGCAGGCAGAGCCTTTACAGTTAGTTGCTTTCTGCAATTAGGCTTCTCAACATCTCTCAGGAAAGTACTACTGGCTCATTAAGGCTAATTGCTGGCAGACACCTGAATCCCTTAGAGGACAAGGAGAGGAGCCAGGCTGCGGGGAGGGCTGTGGTGGGGGAGTAGGAGCACCTACCAGGCAGGTGGATGCACCTTTAATCATTCCTACAATTGACTTACAGCTACAGGAAACTTGACCTTTTCTTTGATTAGAATCTGAGCTGATGAAATTCCCCTTCTTCTCTGCAATCAGTTGCCGCATGTATTAGGCCGTTAGATACGTGTATCTACCCATCCGCCCTAGGCATGTTGTTAACGCTGCTGTGATTAAAGTAATTTATTATAAATTATTGGGTGTGAAAAGGGATCTGATACTACAAAGTAATATTTTAAAGCAGAGAATCTAAAAGGTACAGGCGGTGTCATGCTTTGTTTTCAATTATTTTACGTGACAAACCTGATGTTTTTATCTCTGGCACGAGCAGTAGATTACCCGCTGCAGGCCTTACGTTACAGGGCAACTTGTACATGATCTGTGAAGCAAATGGGATTAAAGAAATGTCCAATTACATCTCAGTCTCAGCAGAGATGGCACCATTTTCCTGTGCTGTAGAAGCAGGTTAAGCATTGCAAAGTTTGATTTCTATGTTATTCCTTTACTGTAGAGTTAAGCATAAGCCATTTTGCATTTCAGAAAAGGTTTCTTACATGTTATTCCTCTCTCTCTCCCCCTCTTTCTTCTGTGCCCTAATTTATTTTATGTATTTGCCTGGAAAATACTCAAGTTTTATTTTAATATTGAGTCTTTAGCTACATCTATTTACATGTGAGCAAGACGTTTAACACTTGCTCCACCATGTTCATTTCAGGGATTTTTACTGTAGACTTGGCAAATTTTTTGGCTTGAGGCTGTTACCGTGCAGCTAGACACACTGAAAGCACTAGGATGATGCAGGTGTACACGAGTCTTCATAGAGTCAGTCATATATCTGAAAGTTGATTTTTTGAGCTCCAAACATTTAAAATGGTTTGGAGGTTTGTATGGATGTGTTCAGGCACGCCTTTGTTCTGCTCTGCGTAGAGGGTCAAAGACGCTGCGACCCACATTAATGCCTTTGTGTTTCTAGGACTTTACTTCACGGTTTGTTATTGACTTTAGCTGAAAAGATGCAAATTGCTTTGTGTAATTACCCAGTTGAACTACTGGAATTTCCTGAAGGATAGATGGTATATCACATTCATGGCATTTATTACTTTTTCATCTGAGTGAAAAAAGCAACAGGTTGCTGTAAAAGTCTAATCAAAATAAGCACAAACTGTATTTACCAGTAGTCTTGAGTTAACACTAACATAAACAAGATTCACTGAAAAGTCTGACCTTAACCTTAAAACCTGTTTGATTACTGCATTGTGGTCTGTCAGTGAAAAAATACTGTCTTTTTTGCAATTGTGGATTAAAGCAACAGGAGAATGAACATAAGAGCAAAGAATCAGAGAAGGAAGAAAACATATCTTTGATTTAAAGCTGTGGTTAATTCAGTAAAATGTGACCCTTCGACATTTTCCACAAGAAAGCTATTTTTGTACTTGGACTGTTAGTGGCTTTGATGAGTTGGACACCTGTCCAACAAAACTGGAGAGAAGCTATTAACTCTTCTCCTGAGAAATTTTTTTCCTAATTCCTGTAAAATTCTTAGACGTCTTAAAAAACAATCTATCATGCTCTTTGTTAAGGATTTAAAGTGCCATTATTTTGGCGAATGGAAATGAAAAATAATATAGGCTTATTATTATTGTTTTGTGCGCTTTGATCATAAAGACTGATGATCTTTTCTGTCTCTCGTCTGAAAATGTATGTGTATTCCTCATACATGGATTCTATCTGAATATTTTAATGTTGCCTCTCTTTCCAATTTTGTTGGTCAGGAGAATGTAGTGGTTTAAGACTTTGAAGAAGGTATCATAACTTTTCATAGTCAAAGGCTGTATTTTCTCAGTATTTTAATCAAAAATACAAGAAATTGATTCCTTATTGAAGAGCAGCGAGGAAAAAATTTGGGTTGCAGGATTGTTGCAAGACTGGACATTGCCAGAATTAGTGGCACTAAAGTTCTTGCAATGGTTGAGAGGCTGGTAGCTTCTTATAGGGTTCTGGAGCTATAGGAAACACGTGCCACTAAGTTAAAAATAGCCTTACTCTGCATCATGGTTGGACAGAATTGTAAACAAACAGTGGAGGCAAAAAACCCAGGGGTTAGAATGTGCAATATGAGTAGGTGCAACCCATCTGCTATGAATTGGAGCATGATAGAAATTGCTGTTTATTGCATGACTTGCTTGCACAGAACATAAGTTAATAAATTTTCAAAAAAAACCTGTCTCTGACCATTACAATTTTTACTTCCAAGGACCTCAGCCTGGCTTGTAGGGTTGTGGCCCAAATTTTCTGAGTGTAATGAACTGCAGGCACATAAACCAGACATCAGATCTGTAGGCATAAAGGGCAACAGAATTTACACCTGCAGCTGAGTGCTTTTGTGATATTGCAGCTACTATGTGAAAAGTAGGTTGAACACTGTGGAAAATGTGTTCCTAGCTACAGGTGTCAGCATGGAAAAGGAATTGAGATTTGTGAGTGATCATCTTGTCTCTGTGGTGGATTAGTGCTGTGTAAAGGTTTGGGAACGCCATTAGTATTTTTCAGTCGTATGCTTTAGTATGTATATCTGGGAAATTTCAAGATTAGGGATAATCTGCTTCTTGTGCTATTTCTTCTTTTTCAGGGAGTTCGTTCCAAAAAAGTTGTAAGTATAGTTCCACTTGCAGGTATTATTGTTTACTAAGCTGGCAGTTAAGGCTGTAGGTAAAAATGTCCCTTTGATCTGATTCTAGGGAGTCTAATACTCTGTACAAAGACTTCAACATGTTAAACAGAATGAGGTAACGTCATTTATTTCTAAATGAGCATAAGTAGTGCCTTAGTCTTTCTCCTTTGTTTTCTACATTGTCTTATTACAACAGTAAAGAAAACTGTAGTGCATCTGTATGCTGTAATTTGGAGTGATGGATACGAAATTTTTGAGAAACCTGATTTTTACATGGGAAGTAACACAACCAAACCCTCCAGGCCATGTTTTCTAAGGAACAGCTGCTCCCACTAGGAATTAGATTATTTCCTGTATGTCCTTGGAAGCACTGGTGGGTACCTGAAAAAGCTGTGGAGCCAGGAGGCAAATTTTCTGGCAAGGGCTTTTGGGGAGGGCACTTGAGCATGTCTGTTGTTGTACCCTGTACAGCAGACGGTTCTGTTAAAAAATTTATAGTTGAATGTTTGGAGCTGATTTCTGAATAATGAGAAAACAAAAGTTGTGATTTCTTATTTTTTTAAGGTCCACAATTCAAACTTTTCTTCAAAATTATGCTAATGTAAAATGTCTGGGTTTTTTGGTTTTTTTTTAGATTCTGGGTTTTTCAATCAGCTGATACCATAAATCAGGTATAAATTTTCAAAATTAGAAACATTGCATAAGGTTTTTCACATCTCTCTTAGATTTAGCTGATGCAGAAGGAGTCAAGCTGTGGGAGCATGAGCTGTGTCTAACTCGTGGTGCAGGAATGCCTCTGAAGTCAGACTCAAAGCCAAATTTGCTCATTGTCTACTCTGGGTTCTTAACAGTGTCCTCATGGCTCCAGAGCAAACAAGCCAGTACTTCAGAGCTTGCCTCAAAGCAGGTTTGTCTACAGCATGGGCAACCTCTCATATAACCCATCGCAGTCTTGTGGTGATGGCACGTGAATGATACTGGGCAGAAGATACTACAAGGCCTGTGTGGATCCACAAGACCCTCAAAATCACCTGCTGTAAGAAACAATGAAATTTATGTACGGTCTGACACTCTTGAGTTTAACTGCCTAGGTGGGCAATGTGGATCCATGGAACCAAATTTTAAGACTGCTTTGGTCTAGTGGCCACTCCAGGGCAAATGCAGGTCAGTGCAGATTCTTTCCCTCTTGTGCCTGACTCGGACACCTCAGCCCTAGCTGGAACATGGTGCAATAGTGGAGCCGGG
Source organism: Ibycter americanus (assembly GCA_035590275.1). Taxonomy (NCBI): domain Eukaryota; kingdom Metazoa; phylum Chordata; class Aves; order Falconiformes; family Falconidae; genus Ibycter; species Ibycter americanus. The sequence goes on along the minus strand of JAVJGI010000064.1, from coordinate 34,649,565 downwards.
ACACTCGGTGTCTGATAGGTGAAAGTGAGTTGAATACCTTCCCTTCATACAGTAATGAATAGTAATCACGTTCCTAAATGTTATCATGTGTATGTCTGATAAATCAGCCCCACTGATACAGATAAAAGTAGCAATCGCTGATCCACCCCCAGTCTCTCATTTTAACCTCGTACCCTACGAATTAAAGCATCTCTTGAGTAAGAGCTATGGATGCCACGTTAGACTGCTGTCAGGTTTCTTTTCTGCTTCCCATTCCAGCAAGAACGACTGGCTCTTGTACGGCATGACCTGATCACCAGGACAGGTCAGCCAGAATAGAACTTCAAATTGGGTTGGATGTATCTTGAATTTAATTAACTCCTGCTGTTTAGGCCACTTAGACCTTACTTTCTGAGCTGAATGGTTTACCCTTCCACTTTCATCTTTTCAGGATGAGAAGCTGGGTCCAAAGACCAGTGAATTGAAAGGACTTCAGGAAACTTTGTAGCCTGTTACAATAATAACGGGGGGAGGGATGGCAGAAACTGCCTTTTGAGCAGCTGTGCACCAGGTGAGAGCAAACTCTCTGAAGCAGAGGGCAAGGCTACTGGAGCGCGCCATTCCTCAACTTTTGTTCCTGGAGCTGGAGATGAATAAGGCCAGCTTCTGCTCTCTGCTCCACATGCAGCCGAGACTTTCCAGTAGGGAGCAGAGGAACGGACTGAAATGAATGACAGGCTCCCAGGTTAGTTAAGGTTCTCTTGATTCATCTTTGTTTTGTTCCTTACTAGAGTCACGACTCAACAAGTCTGTGTAACCAACGGTGCTTTTAAAGTCTCAAACAGTAGAAGGCCGCCCTCCTGCCCCCATATAAAAAGCAGTGTTGGATCTTTAGAAGGAGTATTCATATACATTCGGAGGACAATACTTGCAGTTCACTTTATCATTGACTTGCCATTTCTAATGCTATCAGCTGCATTTGGAGGATGACCATGACTGCCCTCGCAAAATATTAGGGCCATGCCTGATGTGAAGAGAAGAGAGGGCCACGTGTAGGGTATGTGCAGCTATTTTGTTCCCCGGTCTGGGCTGTTACCTTGAGATAACATGTTATCTTTGTTAATAAGCAGAGTTAAACCCAAAGAAGGGTCTCCCCAGGTTTTAAGGAGCTATCCTGTGGTTGAGGTGATGATTCTGTGGCTCTGCAGTAACTGAGGCTTCTGATTCCTGCACAGCCATGTACCTTCATAAAATGGGTTAGACCAGAGGCAGCCCGTTTCCCTTCATAATCCAAGGCTACTTTGAAGAGATCATTCAAAATTTTCACCTTTCAAACCCGATTTTCAGCAACGCTGTTCCCAACCAAGAAGACGTTTAGGCGTGGATAGAGCCTGAATGCTCTCACCTGCCCAGAGGGGTTAGTCCCATGATTGACTGAGCCCTTATAAAGCTGATAAATCACTGCAAGAGGTGGTGTTCCTTCCCAGTGAATGTCTACAGTATACCTTCAAACTTATGCGAGGTGTCTTCCTTTTTCATAGATCTTTTTATGTATTTTGTGTGATTATTTTTTTTATGCCACACATTTTGTGCTGTATGTCTATTTCTTCCTCAGAATAAATGTTTCAATAGTCACTTAAAAGTACAAAAAATTAGTGTCTGCAGCTGAGCTCTCAAGGGCAATAATCTAATAACAAATGTGTGGATGAAAGGGAAAAAGAGACTTGATTATGCATTTCTAAACCATTATGACAGACAACAACAGAGAGGAAATGTTTTTAACCTATGAAACTTAATTAAATTTTATCTTCCACTATAAAATACTCTGGCTGTGATCCAAGAAGGACGTGAACAGAAATGCCTCCTTTCTCAGTCCCTGACTTCTCAAGTGGATTGCATGACCCTGTGTTAAGCAGTTTGGCTCCCTAAGCACATCATGAGAAGGGCTTGGAAGAATCAGGCTGCAATTTGAACACCGCTTTCAAATGTGCTGGTTTAAGCAGCCCTGTTGATACTGTTTACATCTCTCTTGATCACCTTTAATTTGCATTATCTCCTGACCAAGTCCATGATGTGGCCATATGCAATGTCATACATGTACATACCAGTGAGGTGATGGGGGCATGAACATAGAAGTGGCAGGGAGAAAAGGGCCACCGAAACCAGCTCTGCCTCTTGAAGCCACGTCTAAGCAGGGCTTTCTCCTTGTTTTTACATGGAACTGGAGAAAGAAGACAAAGCGCTCTTCCTCATGAAAAGGGCCTCCTAGCCATCTTTTTTGTATTTTGCATAAAAGAAATAATTTACTTTGAACCATCATTGAAT
>JAVJGI010000064.1:34572446-34647161 GCA_035590275.1 Ibycter americanus | reverse complement strand
ACTGTTTACATCTCTCTTGATCACCTTTAATTTGCATTATCTCCTGACCAAGTCCATGATGTGGCCATATGCAATGTTGTACATGTACGTACCAGTGAGGTGATGAGGGCATGAACATAGAAGTGGCAGGGAGAAAAGGGCCACCAAAACCAGCTCTGCCTCTTGAAGCCATGTCTAAGCAGGGCTTTCTCCTTGTTTTTACATGGAACTGGAGAAAGAAGACAAAGCGCTCTTGCTCATGAAAAGGGCCTCCTAGCCATCTTTTTTGTATTTTGCATAAAAGAAATAATTTACTTTGAACCATCATTGAATAAAACCCACAAGTGTTCTTGAAGCATGAACCTGGATTGCCCTTCCCAGCTACTGGAGAGACCTTCCCCGCTCTGTGCTCCTGCCAGGCGCTGTGCCATGTGGTATCTTCTCCACTGTGAGGAACAGCTAAAGGGGGACACATAAGGATGCTGAAGCTAAAAAATAAAGTACCGTGGAATTTGGGTGAAGTAGAAACTGATATTGTAGCTGTGTAATTTTGGTGTTAAGTCCCCAAGTTCCACCTGACTCCTGCTGTAGATGTGCAACTTCCTTTGTTAAAAAAAAGGTCTTTATTTTTGTTGTTGTTGTTAAAATTGCAACTCTAAACTCAGTTTCTCAGCAGTAGTTTTCTAGTCGATGGTAGTCTTCAGGAATAAATCGGGAATTTTAGAATTAGTTAAAAGCCTGTGATTAAAACTTTGGTTTGAGTGTCCTTTTGGTGAAACATTGATGTGATGATGGACTATTTACATGATTTGGAGGCCAAATGTCCTCCTGTTTGTATTTGTTGCTTTGAAATTCTCTACTGGTAGTTAACAATTTACTGGATTTCTTCATCTGTGACTGTGTAATGTATATTTAGGCCTCACACTTTTCACATGTTTTGCATTTGGCTGATTGTGTCTGATTCTAATGATTTCATAATAACATTATGGGGAATATCAGGAAAAAAATAATGGTAATATTTTTTCTAATGGAATTCCCATGCCAGAGTGGATGTGGGTAGGAAACCTAAAGGGTGGATGAGGGGTATTTCAGACTTAATGGAAGGAGATTCAGGCTCAGCATCTAAATATGATAATACTTTGTTAAGTAGTCCTCCTGACAGCCAGTGTTACATTGGAACACTGAATAGAGGAAAAAGAAGCCCTCAGGAATGCTTCCTGGCATGAGACAAACATCATCTTATAGAAACAGAAGTCAAGAATAGATACTCTGATATAAATTAGAGCAGATGGGAACTGACTAGGCTTAACTGTGTTCTCCCAAACATTATAAACCACTTAAATTATTTTTCTAGTTATTGTATGATCATTAAAGCTCTTTAACGACAAGGTGCTTATGTAAGCATAGTATTTTAAATGATTAGGCATAGCATCTGAAATGATTAGGCATAGTAAATTTTAGCTTTTCTTTTGGTTCTACTATTTAGGCAGTGAGTGGGAAATCTGTTAAACATTCTTCTAGGATGCACAGAGAAAAATGTTTGCCACTTGCCGTGTGTTATATACCTAATACTGTAATAGAAGAACCGGAACACTGTCCATCATTGAAAAGAGATAGGCATAGGCAATCTGCAGCATACTAACCCTGCATTTTCTTGACTTTTGGGATTGTAAGCTTTGTAAAAGTGTCTTCCTATACAAAATGCCATTTTCCACAGCATATTATTTCTACATTTTTTTCCTTCTGTGTGAGATACCCAGTAAAAACAGTGAAAATGTAAGTAAAATAATGATGTAGCAATTGTGTCATGTAATTTTTCAAGGGCATGTAAAGGCGTTCTTTCATCTGAAGTTAAATTAGTCTCACTGCAAAATCCATGCCAAGTACCTTGTCAGCCACAATTTTTAATATGTTCTGTGGTTGTTGGGTAAGTACTGTTATCTGCAGTTTATACCTGTGCCCTAAAGAGAGGAGCTGAGTTAAATCTTAGACAGTGAGTCAGTAGCAGAGCCAGACCCAGAACACAATTTTTGTGCATTAGGTTTCTCATTTTGATACAGCTGCTGAAGCTTTTCCGAAGCTCTGAGATGCTTCTACCGTAAGTGCTGTTGCAAGCTTACCACTGAGGTGATTTCTCCAATACAAAGTATTGTACTTTATAGGTAATTTAACTGTGCGTAAATAGCAACGTTGCAGTAGAGAAGGAAAACTTTAAAGAAATTAATTAAAAATAGGACAAAAATCTGCTAAATGTGGAACTTTCTGGCTAGGTCAGGTAAAGGGAGAATAATATGAAAACTATCTTACAAAAATTTGAGGCAAATTCTGCTCTGCGTTAGAATGAAATATCGAATGGATGTTTGCAACATAAATGTATAAGTGGAAATCTAAACTACACAAGGATTTTTCGACAGATCAAACATGGAGAGACCCTACAATTTATGCCAGTAGGAGAAGTTTTTTTTTCAAAAACAGGATTTTAAAAACAAGTTACAAGAATTGTTGCCACAGCAATGGCAAATCACAGCATAGAAGGACTAGCAAAACAAATGAACTCAGGGGTCTCTCTTCCTTGATTTGCAAGATTAAATACACATGAGAAAAGCATTATATCCCATACAGGGGATGAAATAGAGGAGGCTTTGTATGATGCTAAGCTTGTTTATTTAATGCGAAATACTTGTCTGTAGTAGGAGCCTCAAAAGAAATTGTCAGAGCTCTTAGAAGAAAAAGCACCTGTGGTTTGTGCATTTTTATTCCTTTGGGAAACTTCTGCCGAGTCTTACTTTGGTTGCATATAACACAGAAGGTGTCACCAAAAAGTAAAATGTGATTTTAATGATTCAAAGGTTACTAAGGTTTCTATGTACGATCATTTAATCTGAGGTAGAAAAGTGTGTTTAATTGAATTCTTCATGCAGTTTTAGGAAGAGTATGTAGTGGGTAAAGCAAAACAAAACTGCCCAGGTCAGAATCACATATGTCTTGTGAAAAAGGGGGTGGGGTGGGGGGAGTGGGGTATGTATGTGTGTGTAGCAGTTTTCTCAACCCCTAGTTTTTGATCTGTCTATCACCACCCTAGGAAAGCCGAAACCCTCGTGCCCAACCAGTCTGTCAGTGTCCCACTATGGGGACCCTTCACTGAACACTCGTGCTGGATTGGAGGGTGATTTGACTGACTTGTTCAGGGAAATGCGCCAACAGCATCTGGGGGGGGACCCCTCTGTTGGTCTTCCCACTTTATTTGTATATCTTACCTGCGGTCGGCGACTGCTAGCACCCACAAAGGACTAACACTAACAGTTTATGGAATAACACTTTTTATTAGTATGAAATTGTGACAAGTCGATGCTTGTGATTGCTGGTGATAGGTACTGTCTGCAAAAACAAGCCTGAAGTAATATACAACCAAACTATATACAACCAATGACAACTAGTGTGAGTTAGTTATTTAGCACATGTAAGATAAAGTTTTTACTCAACAGGTGTCCCTATGGGGGAGAAGACAGGTTCAGCCTGTCGACTGATCCCAGAAGTTATGATGGAGTCTTCCCTAACTTCTCCCCTCGTTAGTGCACTTTTTATACTTTTCTTTACTCTCAGACGGAGCTTGGGTGAATCTAGTCATACATTTTTTTATTATTGATTGGTGTAAAATCCTCTCGCTTCTCATTTAAAGATATAGCCAATAAAAAATATAAAGTGCATGCTCAGTGAGGGGTGGTCGTACCTTGGAGGTGGGTAGCTTTGGGATGGAGGTGTGTGGTTAGTATTTTAACGAGATTACAATGACCAAGATTCATCTCAGGAAGGTGGTTTCATGACAGTTGTTGGCTCAACAACAGGCACCGTATATCTCCCATTTGACAGCTGCTATGTAGCTTATCAGCTGTGTGGTACCATCAAGTTCCCCATCCTACAGGGAGTACAGCAGAGCCTGGACGCGGTGTCTCCACTCCGCTCCACGCTCCACTGCTCCTCTAGGATAGCAGGTGGTGTTGCCTAGGGAGCCATGGTGGAGTAGATCCTATGCATGCCAACTGTCCTGAAAGTGGCAACTGTATTTTATCCTAAAAAGGTTTCTATAACGCTACAACTTCTGTTAGGTCCCAGTTTTCTCCAATTCCCCCTCCAGGTGATTTTCCCACAAGACACAAGTGCACGGTATCACAAACAGTAACAGTGTACTGGCCTCTCAATTCAAATGGAGCTGGTGACTTGGAGAAGTGGTCATCGGGCTAAATGTGAAGTGGGAAAGGTTTCCTTTTTTGTCATTTCTCTTTCCTGAGCTAATTGTTTATTGTTTATCTTGGCTATGTTCTCCTGGAAATGATCTCCTAAGAATGCTAGAAGCATTTTTGTTTTCAGGTTACAGAGGTGCAGATTGTAACTCTAGAACAAACTCAGAAGCAATTTGATAGCAGTGGGTGTGTTTTAAAGCATAATTTAACTTCCAGCAAGTTTTTTTTAGCATTAGGTAGTCAGCTAAAGATGGAACAAGAACATATTATATTTAATTTAATATCTTGGTTGCTGAATTGAAAGATTCAGAAAAGGTTTTAGATGAAACAGTTGTCTATTTTTCGGGCTTTGCATCCGATTCTCATCAAGACAGTAACAAATTTTATTGTTGGTTACTTTAGAGACAGAGCAGCTAGACATATTTCTCTGTTCAAGGAAAAGTTTTGCACAAACTGATGGAACTGCATAGAAAATGCAAATTATTTTTATAGGTCTGCCATTGGTACACTGAAGTTCAGTCTGTGTGAGTTAAGTTGTACTGCATAAGGCATGGCAAGAGCACAGAAAATAAATGCAACAAGCAATGGAGGAACAGCTGTTGCAGAAGATGGATGTTTTGCTGTAATGATGCTGCTAAGATTATTAATTTATTTAATAGAATTCAGAAAGGATTCATCTGTTAGCTGTCATGATTTTATCACTGGGAGTCTGCGGGTTGCCATAGGCTATGGGCATGCTGTTTGCCTGTTAACAACATCCAGGGGGGGTCAACTGACAAATAGCTTTGTTTATTACCATTTGGTTTATAGTTCGGGATTCATTTGGAATGTCCCAGCTAACATTTGGTCCCTCAGTTTCCTAATATTGCTGACACCAGCTGTAACAGCAGCCTTTCTCTCCTGGAAAATCTTTCTTCCTTTAAGAGCTTGTTCCCATAATTAGTTAGGTTGCTTTTTTCCTCCCTAGATGTTATTAAATGTTGGTATTGCAGGGTATCTGCAGGCCAGTTAGAAAACATGACCTTGCTATTCTAGCTGCAGTCTGTACACATCATAAAAACACGTGTTCTTTAGATGTCTTACAGTCTATGTTTAAGATGAGGCAATAGATGATAAAATCAACAGATGCAAGGGACGCAAGGTAACAGTGAGATGATAGCAATTAATATAATAAGCCCTTTGCCTCTAGTCACTATCAAGCAGTTTAATAAGAAGAAGTTATTATCCAAGATTATAAGAAAAAAATACGAGAATTTTTCTTAAATAGTAGGTGAAGTTTATAGGATGTGGTTTTGTTCCCTGCTCCTTTGCTGTAATTTTTTATTTTGATCTTTTTGTCAGTCTTTCAGTGCCATGTAGTAAACTGAACTTTTTCCACCATAGCAACATCTGCCTTGAAGTATGCTGGTATCATCTGGAGGCAGAAGGGTGAAGGTCACTGTGATTTATCCTGATATGTGTACTGATGACATCCGTGTAACCTCAGTCGCCAGCAGTTATTGATTGTAATCTGGGGCTGTAATTCAAGTGGTCAGATTGAATACAAGGGGTGATAATGCTTGTTCTTGTTATTATTATGAAGGAAAAATACCAGCAAGTGACCGTGTAGTCATGATTCCCTCATCATCTGAAAACTGTGTGAACCAACACTCTGTGATTTGATTTCTGAGAAGCTAATGGAAGGAATGGTGGTTATTTCTTGTTCTCCATTTCTTTACGTCTTGTTCTATATTTTTTAAAAAAATATAGGAGCCTTGATTGTCCATCCTTTACCTATCCTATCAGAAATATGACCTAGCTTAAGCAAATAACTTTAATTTCAAGTGATTTGTTTGTAGATTGTCTAAAGAGGAATGTAATAACGTAGCAATTTCAGCCATACCATTAGGATCAACTTCTTACTGCAGCTCAGGCAGATAACCCAGTTGAATTCTCTCTGTGCTTGTTTAAATGTGGCACAGTGATTCATGAAACTAGAGGAAAGCCAGAAGGAATTATAAGTACTTAAACGCTTGGCAAGTAAGGAATAGAATAGAACCTAAGTTTAGTAAATTGATGAAAGAAAAACAAAGAAAGTGGGAGTGCTGGGAAAAACCCCAAACCAACAGCTTCATGTTTGGAAGAAGAAACATTTTAGGCAGGGTTTCTAAATCTCATATTCATGTCCTTACAAGGTTCAAACACATCACCATGAGTCCCAAGACCAGGCTGAATAATGCGAGCTCTGTAACTCCAGCTTGCGTTTTTGGGCAGCTCTGCTAACGTCCTTGTCATTGCTCACCTGGTCTTCCATCTTCCCACATTCCCTGCCAAGCAAACAGCACAAAACCACGACAAAGGAATTTATTACTTCTTTGACTTACGTACTGCAAACAAGTGAATGGCATGTAGCAGAATTTTAAAAATACTGTGAAGCGATAAGTACCGTGTCAGCTTGAAAAATAGCTGTACCCACAAAAATTAATCTGAACTCAAAGGAACTGTGATCACTGTGCCTTGAACAGTGGAGCAGGATCTGTCAGTCTTCCCTTGAAACTCATCTGAGGTGGTTGGCAAGTCAGATGGTGCTATCCCAGTAATTAAGATGGTACTCACCAGCTTCATCTGGACAGTTATTAATTGAATGTGCAAGCCGTTTGTTATTGATCAGTGCTACTCGTCTGAGATACGAGAGGCATGAGCTTCAAGTCTTTGCTCTTTCTGCATCAGCAACGATGCTTAGCACTGGGAAACTGGGGAAGGATGGTCTTTTTTTCAACTCTTTCTTAATTCAGCAAACATAAGCCCAGCTTTCTGGAGACCCCTGAACATGGAAAGGTAGGCTTGCAGAACATGGCAGCCAGTTTGTCAGTAGGGTCAAAGAGCTTAATTTAGCCATTCTTAAGATATCATTGCAAATACACAAAGAAGAAATAAATGAATTCAAGCAATGGTTCAATATCTTAGAATGTTTTTATTCTTACTGGTCTGAGTAAATGGATTTTCCTTATACATATCGTGTAGATACTAATTGTGTAAGTAAAATACAGGCTGCATCTTTTTTCAGACCCACATGCTTTTTTCCAGTGCTGCATTGACCCTTCTTGAGCAGCTCAGTGGAGAGGAAACATGACTGGCTAGGCTGAAACTGTTTTTTAACCTCCTTCGTGTCTTCTAAGGTGTTTTGCATTTATTGGGTTATGAAGTAACTGAAGATGCATAAGTTTTTTTGTTTTTTTTCTCTCTTTAAACAATAAGGTAAATATGAAAAAAAATTAATTAAAATGAATCAGTTGAAATTGTTGGGGGAAAACTCACACTGATTAACACAGTGAGAAACATGACTCATATTTAGACATAAATTGTATTTTACAGGATTTTCCATAACATACTCCAGTGAATATCTTTATATATGCATACATAAACACGCAGAAATGTGGACCTATATTTCACTATTATATCTTTTTCTGCAAAATAACAGTATTCTGTACAAGTGATACAAAATACCTGACAGTGATGATATTAATATATATTATCTCTAAGGATTTTCTAACAGATGTATGAAACTCAGGAGAGCTGAAACTCAAAAATTTGGGTGCCAATATGTTCTGCTTTCTGTGCCTTTTAAAAAGGGAGATTTAGGGAATCCTTTGAACCCCTGGAATATTATGGTGTCATGTAAAAGAACATTGGGAGAGAATTTAGCTCTCATGGTATTGAGAGATGTGGGATTATAACTTCAACCTGCTGTGGTGGAGGTGGACACAGTCAGCTCCACACATGGATTTCTGGTGGCGCCCCTCAGGCCTGACCTGTGCCATGTTGTTGCAATCTGAGTCTTTCTGAATATGACAAATGTCTCTTATTTTGTAATGTATTTGGTACAAGAAATTAAATACATTAATTAAATCCTACTTTGAATTTGCCAAGGCATCATGGGTGTTTGGGTCCTATGTTTCAGTTTGGGCTTGTTTCTGCTTTTGATGTTACAGAAATATCTGGCAAGTTTTCTGGAAGGAGGATGGGGGAGAAAGCATGAGGGATGCTTAATGAGAGATTAGGGATGTAGAGAGGACAAAGCTGTGTCATCAAACCGAGGCATTGTTAGTATCGGTCTATTTTTCAGTTGTTTTGTCTTCGAGATCTGTACCTAGATTAAGAAAATGAAAATATCTGAAGAAAGTTTTTGTGAAGCATGAGAGAAAAGGACACATCTGCATAAATTTAATCTATAAGGTAATACAGCAAAGCCTAATTTAAGTGTTAATCATGGTTTTGTCTTATTTGTAAAATTTTGTCTGAGACAAAATAAAGAATATTGTCTCATTAAGAAATCTGGCAGTATTACTGTGACAGTAATCACATTTTCATTTTATTTTCATAACCAAAGCTTCAAAGCAGCTTGAGAAATATTCATTACTGATGCAGGCTTGAACATGCAAGTGAGCAGCTGTATCAGCACTGTCATATGTAATTTCAGCAACGCTATCAAGCGCAAGAGAAGTTTAGCTAACTTCAGGATAAAAAAATTGACTGCTGGATAAGATTAATGCAAATGCTTCTTTAGAAGAAAATAAGCATCTTGGAAACAACAAAACAAAGCAAATGGTAATTTTTTATTAAAATAGTAAATGCTGCTGTTTTGTTGTTTGCTATTGATAAATTCTGTCCTCAAGGAATGTAGTCTCCTGGATTTTAAAGATATGTCTTTATGTATTTTTGCTCTGAGGGGAAATGATGCAAAGAAAACAAAAATTCAATGATGTGGTTACACTTTATATGTTTAAAATCAAATGTGGATTCTATCTTTATTTCTGTTTTTCCTTTAGAATTTTTTGTCATTATTTGTTGAAAACTCTAAACTCTGAAACCTCTGTCTACAGTAGAAGGTCTTCAGGGAGAGGCTTTTGCATTGGTACCACTTCCTCCTGTGCCTTTTCATACCTAAACTTCACCCTTCACAACATTATTTTTTTTTCCTGGCTCTGTGCTTGCAGCTTGAGGAATGAAGAATAATCCTTTATGCTAATTTTGGATCTTGTCTAGTTTTATTTAAGTTTTTCCTCACATGGTCTTTATATACTTACATGTCTAATTCTTATTCGTTAATTCCATAACAAAATACAAGCTGGTTGCAAAATGTTTGCTTTAAAGTTTCCTACCCAAAAGTCTTTGATGTAAAATGAAAACTGAGCGTGCAGTAGGCTGACGTTGCTTCATTTGTAAGGTATAGTTCGTCGCTCACAGCCTATTATATTATTTCTACTGATGAGGGTAAACAGATGACTAGAGAATAACTTTCTTCAGCTAAAAATGGAAATTTACGAATACTTTCTTGTCATGCAGTAGCTCAGAATATTTGTAATTGCTAGGACTAACACAATCTCATTGGTTCTGGGCTGTATTTCAAAGTAATCCTGATTACGTATAAATGGAAAAGACCATTGCACGTGAGTTCTGAAAACTCAAAGCTCTGTTCTGTTTCTATGGACTCAAGGTGTCAAATGTGAGACATGTATTGCTGGTTGTTTTTTCTTCTTATGAGCTTCATCTTGAGTGCAGCAGAGCATGATCCTTACAAAATTTTGTTGGTTTTGACTACACAATAAGTGCTTTTACAGTAATTTATCTTCTTTTGATCCACTTCCATCTATTTAGGTGACCTTGTTCACCTTCCCCTCATCATCCCTGTTGGTCTGATAGGATCAGCAGTTAGGTGATGAGTACTTGGTTAAACAAATGACAAAGTCTACCTTTTCTTTGTGTTAATTAGAGAAAATGAGGCAGAAACTACAGCCCCAGCTGTAAAAATCCATTTTTATCCATTAGCGAAGGGCAAACACCAAAGGGTTAGAGGTTTTGCCAGTTCAGGAAAATAAATGTGGTGCTCCAGGTTGCTACACCTCTGTGGTTCACTCTGTGGCAAAGATGCAGAATGGCACAGTACTTCAAATTGAGAAGCATAATGCAGGGGTGACCATGGTCACCTGTGAGGGTCTGGGGAAGAATGTGGCTGCCCTGGACGGGAGTTACCCAGGCGCTCTGAGGCATGCTAATAGACGCTGGTGAGATGTGGTTATGGTGAACAGCTTGATTTGGCCCAGGCAGTGGGAAAGGTCAAGGGACAGTTTGGTTTTCCTTCTTCAGTACCACCAGGGTTTTTTTTGTTGGTTTTCCATTGCCTTCATTAATCTAGAAGCAGAAATTAGTCTACTGAAGTTAGAAATACAACTTTAAAACAGTCAAGTGCTGTGGAGCTGCAAAGACAAAAGAAAATGGGAGATAAGTACCATTCTTTTAATTTACATACCCAAAGGATCCAAGGGATGCACCAGAAAGGAGGTAAAATTAATCCCTACCGTGAAGTCCTTCTCTACCCATTCAGGATTGCATAGTTGTAGTTAGACAAATCTCATACTAAAACTGATGGTGACATAAAACTATAGTTTAAATCACATTTTCCTCTGATCCTGCTTCCTGGCTTAAGTTAAAACAGTTTAAATGCTGCTGTTGTAACCACCATTTGACTCCACATAGCTACAAAGGCTAGAAATGGGTAGTATTTGAAAACATTTTGGCTGTGGCTCTAGTATTCTCCCTTTTCCTGAATCTATGATGAGGAAGGTGGGAAGTAAAGTGGAAATGGCACTACTACAGGAGCTCATTTGCACATGATGCATCCTAAACTGTGGTGCCGCTTTGGCATATTGTTCCACCTGTTCAGGGACATTTTTCTCCAGATAGAATATACCCTTAAGTTACAAGTTTGGAATTCTCTAAATTGCTTGAAAGGGAGAAAAACCAGTAAATTTGTTGTTTTCTGTTGGAATTACTAAATAAAGGAGTTGGAATTTGTAGTACTGTATTTTTAAAACCTGAGACTACGTATACCTTCATAAAAAGTAGTACAGAAAATTTGCAGTGATTTTTAAACTAAATCCTTTTCCTGCTGTTGCTCCAAGTAAAGTTTTGCTGTCACTTCAATTGACCACAGCAATGCAAACCAACGCACAACACTAGGAACATGAACGAGAAGAGGAATGTTTTCTAAATCATATTTATAGCTGTCAAAGTGTAGCTATACCCATTTCTGTAAATCTGCTATGCAAGCTAAAACTACAGCTGTGATTTATGGGGTCATCCATGTTTTACTTTTGAATGCAGTCATTTTTATGAATTTTGGCTTTAAAACACAACACTGTGATATGTCCTTATTGCAACTTTGTCTGGCAAAAAGCAATTACAACACATTCTTGGTTTTTGTTCTGCAGTTGTCAGGATGGTCTGATGTGATTTTATGTTATTAGCAGATGATTATGTAGCCTAAAGACCTGGTGGTCTTCCAACAGAGCATGCACGAATTTCCTACCACACTCTGTTTCTCTGGTTTTTGCCTCTGGGATCTTAGCCTTCGGTGGGCTGTGGTTTCAAGGTTTTTGTCTCCTTAATATTTAATGATAGTTATAGCAAATGGAAAAACAAACTGGTGATATTCGTACTTGTTACTGAAGAAATGGTTGGACATTTACAACTGTGTATATTTAAGGGTACCTAGTGTAGTGGTATTTAGAACTACTTATAAAGATTTATCTACTTTTGTCCTTTAAATCAGTTTTTCATGGTGACTGCAGATCCACTTCTGTAACAAATATTTAAAGAAGTCAAATTAAACAGGTGGAGTGAGAAGCAGACTCACTGTGATGTGGGGTTTACAAAACCCAGCCTTGACATGCTGGAGATTTCATAAATCATATTGTATGCTTTCTGCTTAGCTGTTCACAATAGCAAAATTGCCCTCTGTCCTGGGCTAAAACAGATATTGTGAAGCAATGAAATATAAGAAACTGTTATAAGCAGTTTTCTCAAAGAGTGACCCTGAACAAATTACCCTATATAGGGATTGTGTTTAGAAAGGTATGATAAAAAGGGAGGAAGGATTATGAGTCAAAATTAATTGGAGTGGGTTTAGTATGAAAAGTTTCACCTCTTTTGTTAAATTATTTTACTTTAACACCAGCTTATTTTTCAGACATTTCTTTTTAATTTGTAGTAAGCACCAGACTGTGAAGCAGCAGTTTTTATGTAATGTTCTCCATGTATCAGAGATTGGTGGTGGTCCCACACAAACTGCCTTGTCACTTTTTACATTATTTCCCAGCTTATTACTAACAGATACAACAGGTGCTTTCCCAATATTTAAGTTTTGTGGAAGGTACTGCATGCGTTGCACAGGAAAGCTGTATCTCTGGTATTCAAAAGCTGTACGTGATTATGACTCGGAATAAGAAATAAATGAGAGCCTATATCCAGTTGCAGATGTACTGCAGCTTTCAGGGTGGATTGCTATGTGGTAAAAGACTTTCCACCAGTGTAGGAGATAATGGAAAATCCTTTCTTTTGGAGCAGGACTTGGAAACTGCACATTGTGTAACTTATGCTAAAAAAAAAATAATTGAGACCTCATTTATTCTATAGCAGCCGTGCTGAGTATTGCTGAATGTTTTTCTTTGCATCTTCAGATATTTTTGCTTCTTTTCAAGTTCTCTGTTAAACAGTTGCCAGACCCCCCTGAGCGCCCCCGCAGTGCTCCTTGGGTCTCCTGCAGGGTCTGCACAGCTCGTCCTGCGCTTGCACTGCTCGGGTGGGCGAGAAGGACAAAGCTGCACGTGCTTGTCTGTGCTGCTGCAAAAGGGCTTAGTGCTTTGCCCTGCCGGCAGCGGGCACAGCCAAAATTGTTCTAATAGATGCTGTGTTTTGGGTACTAGCACGTAGTTTCCTGACCCAGTAACTCATATGATACTTTCTTATTGTAGTAGTGTTGCCTTCCCTGGACCTAGAAATACAACTGGCTCTGAACTTGAAAACTTTCCTTTTTTTTTTTTTCTTCTTTTTTCTTTTCTTTCTAAATTTAGTTCACTTGTCTCTGTTCTCTGAGAGTCAGTGTTGAGCCATTCCCATACGCTGACTGCAGCAATGTTTCTCCATGTCTGTTGGTTACTGAGCTACTTTCGTTTTGAAGCTGACCTCTAGCAAGGAACAGATCCTACTTCACTCTCAACAGTATTTTAAATGTTTTAGGGAAGAATGGACATTATTTTGCCTCCTGAGTCTTCTGCGAAGTCTTGCTACCACCAGTAACTCCCAAGTTTTCCTATTCTTAATTCCTTTCCTTAAAACCAGGCTTTCCAAAACAGTGCAGGATTCATGATGTTTCCCAGAATTACTTTTTAAGGAAGTGTATATGGTATGGTGGCTGATTTGAACTTGCAGGGTTTCCTGGGAAAAATTTGTAGAGAAAAGGTGTTGGCTGTTTCCAAAGAAAGCCCAGATTTGCTTGTGTTTAACCTGTGGGATTTTTAAGACTTTATTTGCAAAAAATATTTATAATGGTCCCTTAACATTTTTCTGGTTGTAAGAGAAGAAGAAAGAATTAAACAAAACTAAGTAGGACCTTGGTTAAGACTTGAAAAGGAAAGGTTAGAAGAGCAAAATACCAAAACAAGTGCATTCTGATCTATCTGACAGTTTTAACTGCACAGGAAGACAGATGAATTGTTGGTGTGTATGTGTGCCTGCTTATGTCTGACTTCCTAGTACGTTTGTCACTAGTACTGAAAATCAAACATTGCGCGGAAGGAAGCAGACTCATTTAATAAATGAAGAAAGATGAGACTAATGTGGCTTGCAAATAGCTGTTTGAATAAATGGCACCAAAAATACAGGAAAGAGGCATTGGTGATTCTGGAGTGATGAGAACCCTGGTAATGGTGAGAAAAGGGAGAAACTGAAATGTCTGTACTTGCATGTGAACATAACGGCAACGATGATGATAGCGTGTCAGTGGGAGGGCCCAGCAGGAAATT
The DNA here is from genome assembly GCA_035590275.1 of Ibycter americanus. Classification (NCBI taxonomy): domain Eukaryota; kingdom Metazoa; phylum Chordata; class Aves; order Falconiformes; family Falconidae; genus Ibycter; species Ibycter americanus. Next base: position 34,633,099 of record JAVJGI010000064.1, on the reverse strand, counting down.
ATCTAGCTATGCTGCTGTTTTGGTTTTGTTTGGGTTTTTTGGTAATTGTGTTTCTAAAATTGGGAGATATTTAAGAGCCTATACTTTTTATTAAATGAACCCAAATAAGTGGAACTAACTGGAAAAGAATCTGTTACCTAGTAAGATTCTATGTTAAGTATTAAAGTAGTGAAGAGCATGTCAGAAAATAGGATCTGGAAAAATGTAGGAAAAATATACCCATGAGGAACAAACATTTTGAGTACAGTGATTTGAGCTCCCGTGTTTCGTTAAGCATAACATTAAAATGGCCATACTCAACAGGTATTTTGGCTAGTATAGGTGTTACTGGCTACACTAACGTCATTATTTCATATAAGTCAGTGAAATGAACACTTGTGTTGCCTTCTTGCATATTCCCAGCCTCCTCTTGTCATGTAAAACTAAAGAAAGCACTGAGACACTTGTCACGTGGCGTAACGCATTTCCAGAAGTGATGGAGGATGGCCTGGGTGACCTAAATATGCCTATTGTATCTCAGACTTCTACAATTCCATTAAAAGTGGTTTTCTCTCTATGATTGAGCAATACAGAGATGTCTCTAATCTGCGTTCCTCCATCTTGTTCTGAATGAAGGATCTATCTGGGAAGTAACTACCCTTGTGGTTTTGTTCGCTCACTGTAGTTCTATTTCTGGGACCTCCAGTTAGTTTTTCCCAATATCATTTGTTCAAATATGACATTTGTCTGCTATCTCCAGAGCCCAGCTTTCACATTTACAGAGAGTTTAGCATTAAGGCCTAAGCCAAGGCTCATATCATTCCGATTTTGTGCTTATCAACAAAGTCCATCCCTTTTCCATGAATGTAAACTGTTGCGGATGTCTGGCACACACTGGAACAATCTTGAAATATTACCAGGTAAAGGCACTTTTATCTGCTTGCTTTATATATTTTCTGACAAACACACAGGATTTGTCACTTTATTATTCTGGCTAATTATACTGCATTTATACGAGAAAGTACAGTCACGCATTAGAGTGAATACTGTATTGCATTAGCAAATAATTTATGCTGTTCCTTCAGCATCAGAAAAGTTGTTTCCTCAGATTTACCAGTGAACTTATTCACCTTCTGATTTTATCTGATTATTCTGTTATGACTAATGCTTTTATCAGAACTTTACTATTAGTTGACTTTCTGGCATTCTGTTCTCTGCCTTTTCTTTTTAAATCCAGTAACAGCAATAAACGCAGCACAAAATTACACTTGGGAAGTGTGCAGGTAGGCAGGGCAGAATTTTGGCCAAAGTGTCCAGTTCTGGTTTAGAGTTCCATGCTTCTTCAGACTTTGTCATAACAAAACTACAAAGTTTTCTCAATTGCTGTTGCCACAGTGACCTTAATGTTCATTATCGATGTAATAATTATTGACTTCTCTAAGGTACGGGTTAAATGCTGTAAAGAGTAGAAATATGAGCCCATATTAGTATTGGCACGTGTTTATAGCATTGATTTTACATCTCCTCAGCCCAGCTTGCAATATATTTGTTTGCAGAGTAGTTAACCTGGCAAGGCATAAGTATTTCTTTTTGGTCATGACGCTGGGACAAAATGTTAGTGGAAAACTTGTTGAGAAGCTTCTCTTTTTAGCTGACTTCCCCACATCTTTTTCCTTCTTTCTCTCTGATCTGCAGTCTGTTCCTTTTACTGCCTGCTTCTTCCCTGCTGACCGTGAGTACAGGCACACTGACACAGACTCATGGTCCATCAAGTCTATTATCCATCTCTGGTAGTAACCTGTACCTGGGATCTTGTGTACTTTGTGATATTTTTGTTTTGGTTTTGGCCTTGATGTTTGCCAGAGAATCATCCTTTTACATAAATGCATGAAGAAATCTTAGCTTTCGATTAAAAGAAAGGGGATTGGACCTTTCAATTACGTAGAAATCACTTTGAATACAAACTGAAGGTGAATTGTAGCAGCTCTGTGTGCATGAGTCTGCTGGTATTGTAAAGCAACAAAAACATCTCTGCACTTAGGGAGGCTTGACTTCAAAATCTAATGGATACATTGTAAATATCACCACGACTACAGCATCCAATTTTCTCTTTTGACTTTCAATACCTAATTTCTCCTGTTCAAGAATCTAACACCTACTGCAGTGGCAGTAGCCAAAAGGCAGGAATCCCTTGATTATTTTTTTTTGTTTCACCTGCAGATAATCTGTGTGCAGGTATCTTACAAGCTCTTGCTGAACAAACCTATCTGCTTCTCTATTTTATTGTTCTCTATTGCTTGCTGTGCTGCATCTCACAGATTAAAAGGGAGCAAAACTTAGAGAATTTTGCAAGTTTTATTGAGCTTGCTCATTTTATGACCACCTGTCTGTTGAGGGCAGATGTCTTGATCACCACAAGAACATGAGCTACGGGTATGAAATGAATAAATACAAAACTGTCTCTTCCAGCCATTAAGATGTAATGATTATAAAAAACAATGTTTCTTGTTCCCCTGTGAGGAACCTCATGTAGCTACTGGGTTCATCAATAGAATTGGTTCTTAAGAAGCTCTGAAATACAGCTTTTTAGCTTCATATGACACTACTGTCTGCTTGAAAGCCTGTTCTCCCTGAAAGACATGTCCCATTAAAAAAGATCGTGTTGCAAGCCACAGTGTGCGAGGAGAGCTGCCCTAGATGTTGCATGATCTTACCCAAAGGTGCAGAGAAGGGAGCCTGCAGCCCAGCATCTGGTGTGAGCTGTTGGCTGTGCTGGTGTGGGCGGTGAAAGAGTGATTTCGGACTTGGTTCTCTTTTCTGCAAGTAAGCAAAAGGAACAGTTCCTGCTGCTCTCCTAAGAGAGCAAGTTGGGTGTGCATGTTTGAGACATACGTATACACAAAGAGCAGAAAATAACGCTTTTAATACTTCTGTACTACCTACTTTTGTGTCAAAACGAGGCATAGTCTGCTTATAGCACACAAAGTCAATCACTTTGCTGCCATTTATTGCAAAGTATTTCTTTCTGCTTAGGATGATGTATGCTGAGACCTGAATGGATTGTCCCTTTTCTTGATGAAACAAATGGAGACTGTCAATAAGTGAAGCAGAGATAAGATAGATAGTAGCTTGTTAGTGATTTGAGAGTGAGGTGATACGGCACAATAGATTAATGCTTTGCCTTCATTTGCTGACACTTAATCTCTAGACTTTGGTTTGTATTCAGTACACAAAGTAACTGAAAATCTCTCTCATTTGATACTTGTGAAGCTGATACTAGACTCGCAACCAGTTTACTTGCTCTTTAGTATTTCCTTTTTTTAAAAGTATTTAATCTGTGTTTCTGAAAACTACCATAATTTCACCATTTTCTCCTCAGGAGTTTCAGTAATTAAGACTCTGTAGTATACCTTTTCTTTTTCAACCTCTTTCCTCCTTCTCCCAACAGTTTGGTCACAGGCGTGTAAGTCTGCTGCACTTAGTCCCTGCATTGCCTGCATTTTTCTTGTAGCTACTTGCCCTTCCTTGCATCACTCCTGAATCTAACGAGGCAAGGACCCTGGTGCAGAGGGGGCTGTTCCATTTCTGGCCCTGGTGCAGAGGGGGCCGTTCCATATCTGGACATAGAATGGATGACGGTGCCAACCTACTGCATTTCCAACTGGATGGAACAAAACTTTGAGGCGTTATTTACTGTCTCAGATAATCCTGAAGCCCTCTTAAAGAGAAATTCTCTTATTATTCATTGATATCTTGCTGTAGCTGTTGAGGCTGAGGACTTCTGGTTTCCAGGTGCCCATGTGAAGGAGTGAAGATAAGTCCTATGAAATAGACAGAGCTTCTCTGTGCAAATATTACCTCCCCCCAGCTCTGAAAGATACAGGAGTGTGCATAAGAGCAAAATTGTTTCTGTGTATACAAATCTCATCATGATAAAGGGTTGTACTGTTTTTCTGTAATGCTATTAATAACAGCGTGATGCTGAGCTGATCATGAATTTTAAGTTGGGACGCTTAGAACTGCACCTCTACTTAGAACTGCTGCTGAAAGCATACATGGCATCCTTTTTGTAAAAGATGACCATTACAGGTGTGTTTGATAGAGATGCCATCTTAAGATCACTGGTGATCGAAGTTGTGTTTTACTCAAAGAATCTGTGCAGTCTGGGTGGCAATAACTGTATGAGTGCAGCCTCCTCGTTCCTGTATCAACAAGCTTCATTAAGCTCTAGAGAGTTTGCATCAAATACTGAATTAGAGAGAGCAATTAACTCTGCAGGTCTGGTGAAGGGTGCCTGCCCTGTTGATGCGTTTAATGATGACCCTCCTCTTCTGGGAACTGCCCCTGCTGTTAAAGAGGTTTTGTACTTGGCAGTGACTAGATGACCTATTCCCACCACAGGAGAGACTGGCTAGCAGAGCACAAGGCTGAGAAGGGGCTTTGTGACAAAATGCAAAGAGAGAGGGGGAGCTGTATAGTGCCTTCTCTTCCCATGACATCTTCCTCACACAAATGATGATGATAGCCAAAACTGTTCCTATCCAGCACACAACTGTCTTTACCGTTGCCAAGATTTTACAGGCATGACATATCTCTACGAAAAGAAGTGCAGCGGCAAAATCAGGAAACTGATTTTCTCTGCTGGCACAGAAGAGCATACAGAAGCGCCTTGTGCAGCATGCTGCTGCAGTGTGTCTTGCTTAGAGCTAATGTTGTCATTCATTCAGAAAATACCGGTTGAGGCAAAAAACCAGTTCATTCATATATTTGCTAGTGATGGAAACAGACCGCCAGATATTACCTCATCTAAATACAAAGTAAATGAATAAACATCACATGCTCTGGATCAACATAAAAATAACATTTTTGCAAGGATGATCCCTTTCCTTTGGAAACAACCTGTACTTGAGTCTTTTTATTTTAACCAAACTTTCTGAACCGTGGCTGTACCTTCAATAGCAGATTTTTCTGTGCATTACCATATTTGATTATTAATTCATTTAGTCTCTCCTAAATCAACCTTTTGTGTGCAGAAGAAAGCTAGTAGATTTTGTTTCTAAATCTTCTAATGTACTGTGAAAAGTCTGCTCTTAAATATTTAAATTAGTGTGCTTCTGTCTGCACAACTGATTTGCATGACCATTGTTTGGATATGTAACTACATGGCTATTGTAAATACTGCAAAATCATATAATCACCAGAAAGAGCCTGCAAAATCTCTCTAAGAGATTCTGCTTGACTTGTTTTTAAAAAACATAAATCACATTATTTTTTGTTTATAGAAGTATATATCCACTGTATTGTCAATGGCCTCAAATTTATCTTGACCTCCCTGAGATCAAAATCTATTTTAGTGCTCCAAGGCAGCCTTTCCTTTAGTTTCTAGGAAGGTCAGCTAGGATACTTGTTTCCATATATCATCCCTCAGGACTTTGTTAGGTTTTAAGTTTAGCACTGTTTCCTCCATTCCCAGAACTAATTGTAATTATGATTTCCACAGTGTATCTGAAAAATCAAGCAGAGCACATTTTTCTCCTTAAGCTGCTTGCTACTATATGCTATATTCTGTCTTCTCCAGCCTCTTCAAGGATGCCCACCATGCCTTAGGTGCTCACCTAAGGGAAGAGTGGCTCTGACATCCATCCTGTTGCCAATGGTTAATGAATATGTTTGTCATTTTGGTACGATAATATTTCCCAGTACGTGATATGATGAGGGAAGCAGAGGGCACCACTTGGTTGCTCTTTTCCTCTGCACATCCTTGATCCAGATTTAATCTGAGCTGATAGAATCAGTTAACTGTTTTTAGCTTCAAAACAACCCTTTCTGCCTTTGTGACACTATGGGTTTGCTTACAGTGGCTGATACACAGTATGTTAATTAGCGATATTACAGGGTTTGTGTCTAGCTGCTCAGACTTTCCAATAACAAAATCACCAGCTCAACCTTAGATACAGGGACCTTGAGTTGTTATGTGCTTTGGTGCCATTCCAAAAGTAGATATGAAACCTTAAGCAATATGATTTAGCAGTGTGTTTAACACGCTGAAGAGGATCCTCCTTTGAGGACTTCCTTTCTCTGTTAGCTGCAGTACAATCTGGAAAGCAGGATAAGCGGAGATGTGGTGCTTTTCATGTACTCTACATCATCATTTTCATTGCTATTCTAGCTTGCAAATGCAAACATTCTACATTAAGTTACTTTTATATAGAAGTTCTTTAGTTGTCTCTTTTGGGCTTTGGTTTCTGAGTTCTCTGGGGTTTTGTCCCAGTATTTTTACACCTTATTCCTTAAGTCTTGTTTTAGCTATTTTTTCTGTAGTCCTTGACCCAATGTGATTAGATGGACTAGCTTGAGTTAGATGGCCATGTAGAGTTTGCATCAAAGCACACAGCTATCAGAGTCTAGACACCTGTAACACTATGGCATTTCCTGTAGAAGAGCTAAAATAGGAAGGAAACAGCACGCTAAAATAGATTTTGCTCCAGTGCAGATTCAATAAACAAACTCTGCCAAAATATTTGTGATGCTGATTACAGAAGGGCTTGCGAAAATGAACAAAAAAGGTCACTTGCTGCCTTCTTGTGGTGTTCGTGACTCGTTAATCAGGATGCAGAGTTTGCATTTATCATTTCTCTAAACAGACAGTGAAATCTTGAAGGAGCAGAGACCATTGGAGTATATAACAGATTTAATACTAAAATGGTTAAACACATGTCAGTTCAGTATAAATTGGAGATTTGTGGAGGTCATGCTTTCCTTTAGCCAGGTAGAGAGGCAGTACTCCCATACACTCCCTAGCAGTTGATTTAAAGTTGAATTACTGCTTTAGCAAAAACTGTTAGTCCTTTGACCTTTGAGGTTAATGCTGTGATGCAGCAGAATATAGATAAGGAAGAGAGGAAAAACTTAAAGGAATGTGAGCTTTCTTTTAAAGTTTCAAATTATCCTTTCTGCAAAAGAAGGTAAATCCCATGCAGATATCATTTTTTATTTAAAGATTTAGATTACTAATTGAGGCTTTGGAAGTCCCTTAGATGGTGCCTTACTAGGTCCTTTGACATGGAGAAGTGACTGGTTACAGTGTGCTTTTGGATGTGCAGAGATTAGATACATAAACCTAAGCTTATATCAGGGTTTGTTATGTGGTTTTTTATTTCTCCTGTGGCTATGTTGACTGTATGGGCTTCTCAGCCTAGCAAGCTTCTGAGCAACCTTCTGAGGTTCATGCCAATCAAATTATTCTATGATTCTGTGACAATGTTTTTATTTCACCTTAAAATTAGGGCAAGAATTTTAGGAAGAGGAGGAGTTGGTTATGAAATGTGAATTGGTTAAGGATTCATGAGTAAAAGACATTTACAGAGAATTAACACCATTGACCTTTTACCATAAGCCCTCTCTGTTCCCTACAGTGAGTTGAGAGTGTACATTTAGCAGACTATATATCCCTAATGTGGTTCAGTAATCGTATGGCTGCACGGATAAAACTGCACCGATACGAATTTAGGGGATCTTTGTGAGGACCAACATAATATGTCTGACTGCTGCCAATTTTAATTTATATAATACATTCTCTTATATATATTGACACAAATATAGACGTTTTATTATTCCTGGTTATTTTGAATAGAAAATTCTCCTTGTTTTCACAGTGAGGAGGGTCCTTGAGGAACTTCTACTCTATTACGAGATTATGGGTTGAGTGGCTGTGAAGATGCTGTTGTGTTGACATTGCTACGTGTTTTCTCATCTCAGTTTGTCCTGTTCCCTTGATTTGGTTGCTTGCTGTTCTAAATATTTTCCTGACTGTTTGCACAGATTCTTTCAAAGAAATATTTAAACCCAGCTAGCTTAGATCCAATCATGGCAGGAGCCTGCTGCTGTTCCAGTATATTTGCTTCAACGCTATAGGAATAAGATAAATAATATAAAAGGTATGTTAAACTGATTTTTACGTTCATGAACATGTACATACACAGTCTGAATGAAGAAATGTAGATAGCAGGAAAGGTATCAGTACGTCCCTCTTTTACTTTGCCTACTGCCTTACACTTCAAGAGTGTATACTGGACTTTGCTGGCTGTGGAGGGACTTTGCCAACTCGCCAGGGAGATCCGCCTACAGAGCTCACTGCTTGCCCGCTTCCCTGCTGCTTTTGAGCAGCAGGTGATGTGTGAATGTGTGCAGCTGCTGCCTTCCCCCCTTTCTGGCACTGGGCTGAATGAAGGCAATTTTTCTGAAGAAACCTGGGTGACGGGGAGGTTTGCAGGTATTAGGTCTGTGCATGGAGAGGGAGCTCCCAGTTGCAGGCCACCTTGAAGCCCAGAGCCTGGTTTCCGTATTGCCCCCACTAGGTGCCTGGAGTACAGTCCACGAACAGGTCCCCTCTTGCAGCAGGCAGTAACAGATGCATTTTGTACAATTTGTCTAAAATGAAGAAACTAAAAAATTCCTTTGAAGCTTCTGACAGCTGGGAAGATGACTTGAACGCTTTCCACAGACAGTTGACAAACCATTGTAGCTGGTATATGCATCATTTTAACCCAGTTTTGTTTATACCTAGTAGATAAAATTCAGCATTTAATTGAAATGAATATTTAGACTATCTGCTGTAAATGTTTTATGAAAGAATTTTTTTTGCTTTAAGATACTGCAGAGGAATGGATAAGATTTTCAAAAGTAATTACTGAACTTCGTATTTTGTGTCAAGGAATTTATAGAAATTCATAGAAATCAGTTTAATAGATTAAAATGACGTTTGGAACTCACTGTAAAAAAATCGTCTTTTGCACTTTCACTTTGATTAGGATCTCAGATTTTATCATAGCTGCATTCTCTTTTCAGAAATAATTATTCTTGACTCTACACAGTACGTAAAGATTTGGAAGCGGGTCTGAGTTCTGTAAGCTAAAACAAAATGCCAGTCTGAAATCTAGGTCCTTTTCTCAGAATCAAGCAGTAATACTTCTCTTCCAGTAGATGTAAATCTAGCTACTCAGGTAGTCTAAGCAGAATAGGAGCACTATTTTAAGTACTTTTGAAAATGTGTGTGGTTTTCTGTATTCACCAGGGATGCCCAACCCAGTGCACTGTCTTGGTGACTATTCTGAGTGGTAGAGAAGAGAGGGATCTCTGGCGTGAGCACGGCAGGGTGCTGTGCTCCGCAACTGTGATCTGTGAAGTGATCGATACGGTGAAGCACCACAGCTGTGCAGGTTGACTTAATATCCTTATCTTTATATAGTTATTGCGAAGATTTGTGTTTCTTTAAAATTGTAACTACAATATATGTGAATGTCTGTGTATGTTTAAGAACAGATTCTTAGTTAAGGTAATCAAAATTATTTAGAAAAGATAGGTTGGTAAAGTTTTGACATACTGAAACCACTAGGATTTCACAGAGAAAGATGCATATCTGGGGCACTTATATACACTAATTATGCAGGATTCAAGGCATCGACAACTTCCTCCAGCTCCATCCTTCTGCAGTTTTGAGGTTTTAACAAACCAAATTCATTTCACAAAGCTGCTTAAGTTCTCTTTGATGTGCAAACCTTTGGAAACAGTGAATATCTTGTTATGTTCTCATTGATGCACTAATCAGCTAAAGGACAGACACATGTTTTATTATAAGAACAAACAGTGCATCTGCTTGAGGGATCAGAGAGAAAGATACGAGGTTTGACAGCTGTAGACTTCTAAAACAGGGTGGACTAAAATGAAATTTTACAGAACAAGAGCCGTTACTGTTGTGGTAATCAGTTTTCATCTGAATAACAACATTTGCACCAAAGACATCTCTGAAACAGTGACATTTTAATAAGATACCTGCATGTTTGCATTTGCACAATAATATAGTAGAGCTTCAAATACTCTATCAAGACCTAAAAATTGATTTTGTTGTATGTCAGGAGAATATAAATGAGATGAAAAAGAAATGTAAAATGCCAAGTTTACATAATAAAAGATAGTAAGTGGAAGTACTGTGGTGTAGAAAGCCATCACGGTATCGTATTTGCCTTACACTGACTTGGGTTAAGTTCCACAGGTTAAAATGTTACTCTTGTCCAGGTGTTCTAGTAAATTTATTAAATCTATTTTTCAAGAATCATGATTTTTACACTAAATACAAAATGCATCTGTAGGCCAGTGTTTGGACAGTAATGCTATATAGCAACTGACCTTTTGAGAAAAAGAACAATAAATTTATTCTTTTGTAGTCTCAAAAGGTCTTTATAGTGTGTGAGACTTGAAATTTCTGATGGGATCTGGCAGAACAGAGGATAAACTGCTTTTCCATGTAGTGTACTCATACAGCTTAAGTACAATATGGCATTTTAGGGGCTTTTTTTGCCTCAAAAGAGTGAGTTAGACTATATTGTTCTTCAGTATGAAATTTTTTAAAATATCCAATGAATTTCTGAAATACTCTGTCAATCGCTTTCATGCACATCTAGAAAAAGACCTAAGAAAAAGTGGCAGCGGAAAACTAATATTCCAAACTGTCACCAACTAATTAATTTTCTCATTTGTATTCTAACTACACTCTCAACTCACATGGACTGCTGCCAGGGAACTCAACAATAAAATGTTCATTTAAAGTTCCTAACAATAAGAAAATATTGAAAGACTGGGAATAAACAGACTAGCCTTGGATGAAGCAGTCTGAAAATTCTGTATTTGCAAGTAGACAAGAGGCTGGCCCTCACTTTGCAATAATGGTAAAACTGTAGCAACCGAGGTTGCCTTATATTTTAGGACAAATGGAGTTGCCCTTCACACCACGTTAGTGTAATTTTAGACTTCCAAAATTTACTGGTCTTTTTTCCTCATGTCTTTAAGAATATCAGACAAACCAATTGTTCATCATGCTCTTAAAATTTAATATTGCTTACGTTAAATGATTTATACATAGACTGATCTGGAAACTTGGTATCTGCCTACGAGTCATTATTTTAATCTGCAGATACTGAATTCAGTAACCAGTTTTTTTTATGTACTGAGATACCTAAAGGTTCAGCTAATGAGATGTATCAGAAAACATCTAAGGACCTAATTCCCTACATACTCAAGTACTTTAGAAACTCCTTGAGACATTACCTGCATCACTAAAGATCTGTAAAACTCCAGCACTACAACCCGTATAATTGTAGATTGCTGGAGCCTAGCTGTGTTCTTACTTTCCCCTGTGAAATCCCATTCATTTAATTATGCAGTATATAAAATTTAGACTCATTTATGTATAAGATACCTGGAATTATGCACTGGTGTTCATCAGGAAGCCTGTCTGTAGAGTTTCTACATCAGTAACTTTTGCATAGTGGTTTCTCGTGTTGTTTTGCTATCTGGTTAAACAATGTGTTTGCGAGAGCAGCATTGTGGTGCTGGGTTCTTGTGTGACACCATAAAAATATACCAACAAACAATATATTGTCTGACATAGCAAGGAAAAAATCACCTAACTTCTCCTAAGATGCTGCTTGGTTTGGAAATTGAAAAATTGCTTGAAACTATGCTAAGAATTGAAAGTAAATGAAATGGAAATACAATATATTATAATGAGACAGATGTGAGCTCATTTTCCCTAGTGCAGGTTCATGGGCTGTGCATTCACTTGGTCCGCCTGACATTTAAATTTGAGTAAATTCAGTGGTTTATAAGAAAAGCATCTGTTGTTGGAATGACAATAGCAAGATACAATACCAAGGAAAAGGAATCTAATTGTTATTAGATATTACACCAGAATGTCAATGAAGGGGCTTTCATTGTTTTGAGATTCTGGCATCAGCCTGGGTATTAAATTGGGCAGCTCATCAGGGAATGTAGCACATTAGTGAGTGATTCAGCTGTGACTGAGTGTGTGCATTAAAATGCGTGACTTAGAAAGTTTCTAATACCATAAATCAAGAACAGACTTAATACGCAACATGTTCATGAAGGGAATATAACATAAATTAGCATGCTTTACTTCTAATAAGTTTAACCTTTAATCACATTAGGCTCAAATTTTAATTTTGTATAATGATATTAATTTTATTGTCATGTTTACTGTCCATTCTATAGCACAGGTAAAACCTTGAATTTTGCCATATATTCAACCTGAGCAAGCTGTAAAGCCTGCAGCTTACAGCTTCTGGTTTAAGATCTCCATTTGGGTATGTTCAGCAACAGAATAGTGAGGGTTGCTGTTAATGACTTTTAATTAAATCAAAAAGCTCTGAGAACATAAACCTGCTGACTTCATTTCCTTTTTCCAGTGCACTTCAAAAAAGTAATTACTGTATTGCGCATACAGGCAAATCTTGTAAAATGCCCTCAAGATGCATCTCAAAATTAAGACTTCTGGTAATGAACAAAGTCAGTAATGTTTTGCAGTAAAGAAATGAACCCCAAGTTAGTGTATTCTTCAAAGCACATTTGGGAGTGATTTTATTTCTGTTCTATTTTTAAAAAAAAAATCACAAGACCCTGCGTTTTCAGGCTTGGAGAACATTAAATGTAAATCTAATTTCCTTTCATGATTACTTTCTGATCACTGCAGCAAACGTAGGGTCTGCAGTGTTGTTGGAGTCTTTATATTTGATATGCTTAGTTTTTTCTTCATCGTTAAAATTAGACCAAGAGCCTTGACACAAAACATTGAGAAAGTATAGAAGATGAACAGAACTTTGGTCACAGGGAGTGTCACAAATGTGAAAGATCATAAAGATGAAGAACAAAAAAAGAAAACATTTTATTTTACCCCAGATATTTAAAACTAGTTTTCAGGTAATTTAATGTCATCTCCACCATCTTCTGTGTCTCCCCCACCCCCCCGGGCCCCCCCCCCCCCCCATTTTTGGCCCAAAGGGGCTTTTTGAAGTAAAAGATCTGAAAACTGAAAATATCAATCAAATTTTCTGAGTAAAATCTTGTCCTGATTACTTCATGAATACACTGTTTTCTGAATTTGGGAAGCAGGTGCATCCATTGAAAGCCTGCATTTTTGGGCAGGGAAAGGAAGTGTTTATTGAAAAAAAAAAATCCCAGCTTTTTATTTTCTTGTGAAATAATTCTTGGTACAAATTACTGTCTATGCCCGATGCTTTCTGTCATACGTCCAGCTTTCTCTCATACTCCAGTGGTGGGTGCAGGACGTGTGGCAGTGCCCCGTCAGCCTTATTCTGCTTACATACTTCTATCTCCCATGCATAGGATTCTGATTTTTAACTAATCTTAGAACTTTTTTCATTACTTTATCTGCTTTTCAGCAGGATTTCTTGTGCCCTTTATTCCTCTGACATAAGCAACAAGTATATGCCCAATTATTTTTTGTAACCCTGTTTTTAATAATAGAGAAGCTGATACTTTACCCTGCTGCTCTCTTGCACCAATGTTTTCACCCAGACTCACACAGAATGAAGAAACTTGACATTTTCTTTTGAAGAATCTAACAAAGTGTTTAATCCATGAAGTCGAGGTACAAGGAAGTTCAGTGAACTGAATATCCAATCGAATTGTATTTCACTTTCTTCCACTCCTTCTTGAATATCCAATAGGTAAAAACTATCTTAGCAGTTACTAGAACTGTTGTTTCTATAAATTGTTTTAATCTGCATATATACTGCTTTCTGGGTTTGTATAAAGCTAATGCATCTTTAACATTAATTTGAATTGGAGGAAAAGGTTTGTGTGTGGTTGCTTTTTGAATTAAGATAACACTGTTTTGGAGGCAGAGGTGTGAAATACTTTTTTAGTACATAGCAACTAAAAAGCAACGTCTGTACAAGGTCAAGAACCGGGACAGTCATTGCTGGAAAGACTAAAATTTTTTTTTTACTTCTATGCTTTTTTTATCATTTGTATTTTTACAAATAGCCCAGAGGAAATGTGTTAAAAACCATAAAACATACAATATTGACTGCTCCTTCCCAGATCTCCCAGTCTGTAACAGTGGTGTCTTCCTGAGGCAGGGGTTGCTTTTATGTCTTTAGAAACCTGAGAGAATTTCTCTTCCCTGACCTGGCCACATTCTCTGTGAACCACTATAAAGCATCAGCCTCTACAGTATCCTGTGGCAAGGACCTCCACAGCCTAACTATGTCTGCGTGAAGGACAAAACCTCCTTTTATTTCTTTATAGCCTTCCTCTGTCCTGTGTATTGGAAGAGGCAGCGAACAGGGCCATTCGACCTCTCCCTCCCGCTCATCAAGGGCTCCATGCAGTATTTCTAAGCTGTGTATACATCTGAGATACAGACACTTAAGAGAGAGACGTGCCTGGCAGAAAAATGCATGACAGAGCAAGAATTTGCAAGGTGGGCTCTGATGAGCACTGCCCACTCATGAGGATCTGGTCAGGTGTCTTACAACAGCCAGAGACTGTCCTTTGGAAACATTACCCAAACACCTGTCTTCCATATGTACACCCTCCTGGGTGTTTTTTTGTAGGAATCAGGATAGCAAGTCTTGAAAGAAAACTAGTTCTTTGCAGATAGTCTCAAGGTCAGCATTATGGATCACTTCAAGATGATCATTTCATGCATAGGAAGTAGCACTGAGGAATACTCAACGGCTCTTCTTCGCAGTGCAGACAGCTTTTCTAACCCCTAGACTATGCTATCTGCTCACACCAGTAAGATGTGGTATCTTTAGCTGTAAGAAATTCTGCACCATGTAGAAGAAATTCTGTTTGCTTCATTGCAATTCCAAAATATAATTATCTGGAAAGAACAGCCACTGTGTCCCAGTATTATACCTTCCATTTGCACAGATGAATATAAATGTGAACGTCTTGTACCTTGCAGTACCCTGCTAAGTTTGGCAACCACTTGAGGTTTTATTTATTTTTGGGTTTTTTTCTGTTTTTTAAGGGAGCTGAATTAGTTATTAATCTAAAATGCAAGTGAGGAGGTAAAAGATGCAGCTAAGCAGTTAATATTCATTTTACAATATCAGCCAGCTGTTAGGAGATTAATAATTTGGTTAGTATTCGAAAGACACTATAACATCCAGAAGTACAAAGAATATTTCAAAAATAACAACATAGATGGATTGTACTGACATTTATTATTTATGTTCTTGTTTCTTCAATTCTTACTCATACACAATTGAGAATGTGTATCCTCACATGGAGGAGTCATCTGTAGACTAGTGCTGTTGCACTGCATCACAGTGTAACCTGCTATGATAGAGGAATTTGGAAATACATTTTACTTTTAGGAAAGTGAAATGTCTTAATTTTATTCTAATGTAATGGACAGAGTTACTGTATACTTCAGCGATGCAGCCCATGAAGAGCAGGCAGAATACACAGGATATCTCAGCTATGGGATTGCATGCTGCTGGATGTCAGGGATGCTGGTCCATGGCTGGGGGCTAGGGAAATGAATGTAATTAATTGTAATTGCTACCTGAGTAATACAGCTGACTTCTAAGACTGCTTCTTGTCTTTTCCTCTGCAATAGTCCTGATAACCACGCTTCATCTTTCATCTAAGTCTTGATTTATTGAAAATATTCAGATGGTATTGCACTTCAGTTAGGCAGCAATTACTGGAAGAATGCTGATCCCATTTAAAAGACATTTAAATACAAGAATTTTGTGTTAGATTACTGATCATTACCTTTTGAACTGAATAGCAAGCAAACCTGAAGACCAGGAGGGGTTATCTGAAAATTTAAATATTCTATTTAGCAAAAATATATATTATGTTTTTAAAAAAAACCCTGTGATGGTGTTTCATTTAATTGCTGAGACCTAGACTCTCACCTGTTCATGCTCTATGGAAATTATTTTCTTTTTTTCTGGGATTTTTGTAATTTTTATTAAATTAGATTTTCAGTTTTACTTGAATATATGGGTTTGGTTTCCCCTTGGAAACCAAGGAGTACTATTTTACTTTTGCTACCTCCCCGTTCTGTCTCAGCCCCGTCCCAAGAAATTATAGAGAGCCAGGAGAGGCTGCAAAAATGACATTTACTATCTGTACAGCTTGTGGTTTTTTTTTGTTTAGTGACAATAGTTCAGTAGAAATATTTTAGTGGAGATGCTTGGATCCTTTTAGCTTTCTGTGTTGAATACATTTTGCTCAGCTAGACTACATTTTAAAAAGTTTGAAACATGATACAAACTATATATGATTGCTACGTAAAAGGACAAATTGAGCTCTTTAGAAATGTACGCATACTACTCTAGTAGTATCTAAGGAATAAATACATCATTGTCAATTACTTAAAATTTATAGTAATAGTAAAGATCTAGGAGCATATTTGAAAGACCATGAGAGTGCCTAGGACCAGTGTTAGAAAATGCAGTCTTAACTTTCCAGTAGTAAGTGTCATAGATCAAAAGTAATTTACAAAGCATGTACTTTGGCTACAGTTGTTTGTAGGAACTTCTGCTTTTCAGAAGGTAATATGACTGACAACAAATCACTGCTATTTAAATGATTAAAAAAAAAGAGCCTGTATTCTTTAGGAGGAATGCAAATGTTAAAACTGGCTTTTGTATATAAATATTTTCATGGAAGTTCAGTAATAATTCTGGCCGTGTAAAATGCAAACTTCTCCACACTGGATTTGCCCACAGCGGTGATGGTGAGGTGAGGTTCCATATGCTCCAGGTGCAGTGAACCCCATCTTTCACTAGTGTGGGCCATCTATTTTTGTTCATAAAGAAACTTACACTTACTGCATCCTTGGTCTTTCTGGGAGCCTACCAACCGGGGAGGCGTTTTTGTACATCAGAATGCACAGAGACCAGCAAGTTGGTGCTTACCTCTAGCTCCTGTATAGGGCTCATGCTATGCAGAAGTGAAACATCTCCTCAAATGGGCATCATGAAAGCATCTTTTCAGAGCAGCAATGTGCATGTGTCTAGGACTTTCCAGTGCTGGCAGAATCTTGATTTTTTTAAACGTATTTCAACTGACTTCTATAATAATCTACACCACAGGATTTGTCTGCTCAGTTGTACCATCAGCCTGCAACAACTGGGATCAACAAAGAGTAAAGAAGAATGGGGTTTATACATGAATAGCCATTTATGCATTTGGCATATAACCTTTGCATGTTAAGGTTTTTTACGCGCTTATTCCCAAACGTACAGAATTCACTATTTCCAAGTAAATTATGCATTGCTCAGTCTCATTAACTACTCACTCCCTGCTTTGCTTCCATGGTAAGCAAGCTCCATTAAACCCTTAATGGTGTTCATGGGAAGCAGAGGTAAAAACAGGCTGATAGGAGATGATCTCTTCTTGACTGCATAGACTGTATTAGGTTCAAGGCGTATAATAAAGTTGTCTAGG
Organism: Ibycter americanus; assembly: GCA_035590275.1. Classification (NCBI taxonomy): domain Eukaryota; kingdom Metazoa; phylum Chordata; class Aves; order Falconiformes; family Falconidae; genus Ibycter; species Ibycter americanus. The sequence goes on along the minus strand of JAVJGI010000064.1, from coordinate 34,615,828 downwards.
GTCACATTTAAAAAAAAATAAATTCTATCTATTTACTCTTTGTTTTAAGCAATTACTTTATGGTGCTATTCTGTAAGAAATTAATATCCATAACATATCAATTAGTGGTCTGCATGTAGCTGTAAGATAAGGGGTATAATTACTAGAGAAGTTGGATCACCTGTCTATAGCATCATTTTGTAGTTTTACATGCCATGAGGGAGAAACAATATTTATAGCTGTCCTTTCTTTAAGAAAATATAACAGTAGCAAGTGAGTAGCCAGGTAAAATATTAGTTGAGATGTTAAGGAAAGAGGAGAAGGTACCACATAACGTTAGTTTATATTCTTCCAAGTATTTTTAAAAGGGATTTATGAATGGGTCAAAGACTGAAACAATAAATTTTAAATTACTTTTCTAAAATGAAAAAGCTGGGTTTAGCTGTGATACAGCAGCCAAATGGTATTGCTTCCTGTGTTCCAAGACCAAGGTGGGAGAGAAGATATTTTAGGAAAGCATGCTAGGTTTCAAACAGTGGAGCACCATGGAAAATATTCTGATTTTCAAAGTGGTTAGAAAAGACAATAATAATTGCAAATAAAATCTTACTGAGTATAGGGATTGTTTTGGAGAGGTTTTTTGGAAAGGTGACACCTTGGATAAATAATTGACCAAATGAGAAATCTGCAGCTTGAAAGTCTAAATGTGAATGTCACTTCAATAAAGGGAAAAAACCCCAACATCTTTACTGGCATGGTTATTCCACACAGGAGCAAGCTACTAAATCTAGCATCTTTAACCCAGCAGCGGACCGGAGCTGAAAGGAGATCTCATTGTCCTTTGCTGGAAACAGAACGGAGTGCAAGTGAGAATCACTGAATCAGAGAGGCTTGACTTGACTTGAAAGCTGCTAAGCAACCTGCCAAAGGACGTGGCCTTTCATACTCTCTGGTCCCCTAAAGTCCCATGATATGGAACAGTATTTATAACTAGTGAAAGCTGAGAATAAAACAATTATTACTGTGCGTCTCTTTTTTCAGTAATAGCAGTAAGTGGCGCCCTCTCCAGGACAAGGCAGGAGATGATGCCAGGTGTCCCTTGGCAAGTGCTAATGCAGCTGCATCTCGGGTACTAAATAGTATCCACCAGCACCTCAGTGCTTTTTAACTGGGCAGTGCCTGGAGTACAGAGCGGAGACAACATGCGTAGTCTTCAGCTGAGTTCTTTCAGATAGGGACAATGAAATTATTTTCTAGTTCCCTAAGATGTAAATGGCTGGAAATAGGAGCAGGGTGCTTTCAGCTGGTGAAGCCAGCGAACAGCTGGAGGTGCTTGCTAGGACACCCCTCTTCTCTAGTTGCTGGGTGGCGGAGGATCAGGTGAAAACAGCTGAATCCTTCTCACCGTGGGTCAAACGGACACCTTCACCCTGTGCTGTGGCGGCACGAAGGTGTGTGCTTATGGGCATCCAGAGCCAAGGAGAGACAGCATGCGGGGAAGCAAGTGGGAGAGCAGGATGTCGGAAAGAAACCGGAGATGACACTTTTGAACAGCAGGGAAACCGGCATCATTTCTGGTCGTAATGAAGGAGAAGAGAGAAAGTAAAGAAGCTTTTAGAAGAGATTGGAAAATCTTGAGGTTTTGATATGCTGATAACAAGCTGGAGATGGCTGATGTTGTGACCAGAGGATATCTGGGATCAGACAGAAAGAAAAGTGCCTGAGTAGAGAGCTGGACTTGTGAGTGTGCTGTGTTAAGCCAGTGCTGTAAATAAAAACCTGTGTGTGAGTAAAGTCACCAAGTGAATGAGGAGGGATGAGGTACCCAAAACTGAGCACTGAAAAACATTAGAACAGACTCTAGATAAGGTGGGAGACAGCATTAAAATAAATAAATTAAAATAAAATAAACATTAAAGGACAATTGAGATGAAGGTGAAGAGGGATAGACAATGAGGTGAAAGCCAGACCAAGGGAAGTTTCAATAGTGAGGAGTCTCAAAAAAACAGGTCAGTTTTAGAGACACGCAGAAGAGTAAGCCCAGAAAAATGCTTTATTGCGCCAAACACTAGTTATGGCCAGTAGATTGTGCTCAGGTGATCCTGCAGGTTCTCCTTCTTGTGAATGAGGCATGATTGCACAGCTTGCAGGAAATTGTCAGTATATGCATAATACAAGTACAAAGTTCTTCAGTTATCTGACTGAGGGTCTCTGGGCATCTAACGCAGCTTTCAAGAAATGATAGAAAAGGAGCAGACCTTATGTCTGCTACTGTTCCTGCTCCATGCTCTCTTCCCACAAAACTTGAACAGAGGATGAATTTACTGCAGTATCTCTGTTGTTTGTTCTAGGATCCAACTATTTATTTCACCAAATTGTTTTTTAAATTCCCATCAGTTACTAATGCAGAAAGCATTTCATAGTTATACAAACACGTAGCTTAATTTGCATCTCGATATTTTGTCCACATAATGATTCATCTGCTAAATGCTTTCTTACTATTTTGTAAAATCAGCAAAATAAAAATGAAATAAAAATACACTGGTCCTCCTTTTAGTCTCAGCAGTATAATCAAAGGTCAATAGATAAAGACTAATACCATATCCCAGTGGCTGAGAGGTGAATAGGTATTTTATTGCTACGATAATTTGACTTGCTTATGCCAAGAAATATGGTACTGCTAGGTAAATGTTACCTTAGTTATAACAATTATGAACAGATATATGTTCTCATTAAATTTATGGAGAAAAATCTCTGGTGTTGAGACACTGATTAAATGAAAGTTTTCTGCTGAAAATCCTGTGAGGTCTTTTGAAAAAAATTTTTTTTTGAAAATAAAACGTTGCATTGTAAGATTTCTTGTTGGGAATGTGATTTCTATAGATGATATATGGATATTTCAGGCTGCTACTGGCACTGGTCCACTGAGATACTCCATACATCTCAAAGCAACAAATATATGTGAAATTATGGGGGAAAAGAAGAAATTTTATTTTTGTTTGAATAGTATAAAAGTAACCCTACTAAGTGATTTTCACTTTTCACGTTTGTTGGGATCTTTGACACAGTTTTTATATGCTTGGTAGTTAAGATTGTGTTACAATTAGGTGTCACATCATGAAAGCTCTTCTACCATAGACCTTGACTGTTACTATCAGAAACTAATGCTAACCAGGCTGTTGAATACTCTTAAAATTCCAAAGAGTAAACAATTCTCATGATAACACTTCTGTTGTCATAATATTCATTAATTTTTAAGCAATATACAACATGTTGCAACATAAAAAGATGATTTAATGTTGTAAAGAACATAAATACAGGCTTGAAATACATTGCAGATAGTGTATATTTTAAGTAAATCGACTCTTTTTCAAATGGTGTATTTGGGTTATGAAGCTTGTGATTGAAAGAAACTCAGATCTAGCATGTGGACACAAGGCAATTAAAATGAGAAAATAGATTTTTAAGTAAATGCTGGCATTCAGAGGTGATTGGGAAGTTGACACTTAATCTACAAGCCCTGATCCTTATTGTCAGATCAGCTGAAGAGATACTGTATGAAGTGGCTGTCAAATTACATGCTTTAGCGGTCTTTGTAATTGAAATGGTTGCACATAATAACTGTATCATGTCTGGATACTCTGTATCTAATGCAGTGCAGGAATGAATTTTGATTTTTCCTGCGTATTTCTGGTTCTTTGCCTGAACGCTAGAGTAATTGCAATGAAGTAGAATGTTGCACCTCCAGTAAGTGTCAGAAAGTTTTGTTGTTACTGTTATTTGGTTGGCTTTGGGATTTTTTTTTTTAGGAATTCATTTTTGTTTCAAGTCTTGAGAAATTTATTACAAAATACTAAATGAAAGATTATTGAGGTGGATCTGAGGCAGCTGTGATGAACAGCTAAAAGAAAAATTTTCGGCTGGGTAGTCCTTGATCTGTACTGGGAAATGGAATGTTAAAAGTACCTAAGCAGTCCCTGTAACTTCAGTGGGGGCTTCAGTGCTGGGTGGTTTCAGATTTTGTGGACAGAGGGGACCCTCTGGCCTGCCACATGGAGGTAGATGTGAGGCAGAACAAGCAGAGGCAGAGATGGGCTTCGTTCAGCTGTGTGACAACGTAGCTTCTGCGTGTCTATGCTAACCTGTTTATCCGTGTCTCTGATTCTATCCTTTATATCCCAGTTTTGTACAACATATAAGGAGAGCAGGTAAGATGTTAATCATAAGCAGGAGCAACGAGGTAAAATCTTCTTTCCCAGCTTGGTAGAGCTACAGGCTGATGCAGCAGTTTGTCAGGCTGCACGGTGGTGCTTGGGTTTCCATAAACACAGCTTGTGTTAACAGGAGAGTCAGCCTGCTCCGTAGGTGCTGCAGTCTAAAGAAATGGGACTTGTGGATTGTTTTATTCTTAGCTTTGATCCTATTTTTTTAAAATCATATTATCTCCTTATTCTTATTTCTATTGATTGTACCTTACTGCATTACGCTTCACTTGCTTTTTGTTTCTTTCCCTGTGCCTACTTTTTTTCTACTAATATCAATGATTTTGAAACAAAAACTGTTCCTGTCCTTCTGTATTGGGGCAAAATGGGATATTGGAGCAAAGCAGAGAACATGTGCAGGGCTTTATTTTCACTGAATTTGTGTGCTATAGCACTGAATAGTTGGTACGCACCAGGATTACAGAAGTTTCTATAGGCTAATTTGCCTCTGTAGCTGTCAGAGAGGAAAGTGATGGCACACAATTACCAAAACTTCCCTGTGAAATTTTGTCCCAGGACTAACAGTGAAACCTTGTGTGTTTTACGTTATTTGTTGAGCTCACAATTGCAGCATTAGTTATTATATTTTCATAAATATCACAAAGGCAGGGATCAGCATCACGATACTGAAACTCTGCCTAACAGTGGTATGACTGTGCATCAGCCTCTGAAGAGTCTTTCTAGTACTGCATTTCTGTCCTTCAAATATTTTTGCAGTTTTCTATGAAATAAATTATTTTAGCAGGGAAAAATGTCTGACCTAGTAGTGTGGATGTGTCTTGCCCATTAGCACATCTGGTTGCTGTGGATTATTTGCCATTGCCAGGGGAGAGTGAATGTTAACGTGAGAGTGACAAAGGAGCACCTATGTTTAGACACCTGCAAATCACCCTGTCATATTGCCTCATAGGTTGGGTGGACACTCAGTTGAGGCAAATAGAAAATCTAGGGTGTGCTCTTTTTCCCTACACCCTAAAGTTGCAATTGTTTATCTGATCAAGTCACAACGACAGCTCTTTATTAATGAAGACCTGCAAGATCACTGTAGGGGCATCACCTAGTCACCTAAGTCACCTAAAACATCTCCAGCATAGACGGAATGAGAGATATGAATTTAACTTTGATAACCCCTGTACATATCTGTGGTAGCAACATGATCTGTGCTATGTTTTTTTACAAATATCTTTTGTATTTTTTCTGCATCTAGAGAGGTCCTGTGAAGACAACAGACAATGTTGTCCTGAAATTTCTTTATAAGTAAAAAGACACTGTGAAGCTTTTTGGGGTCAAGGAGCTTTAATTTTATGTGTTAATTCCTTTCACTTGTGATTATTCTGTTTATATGTAAATATAAATGGAAGTTGAATGGAAATTAAATTACTTGAAAGCTGAAATGGAACCTTTCTGCTTTCTTCAGTTGACAAGATCAACATTATTCATTTTCTGCATTGCCACTGCAAGATGTTTTTGATTTGATCATACTGCATTCTTTTATGGAAAATTATTCCTTTCATTTTTTTCTAACTGTAGTCTCTTCTATGAATACTGCAAAAGCATTGAAAAACTCCAGTATATGAAATCTCTTCTGTCTCTAACACTGTTTAATATGATGGAATATTAAAGCTGGAAAACAGTTTTGTTCTGAATGGTTGAGCAAGATTATTTAAGATATATAAAGTGACAGGTACAGCTTTTCCAAATCAGAAATTAATACACAATTCGGTTGGAATACCATGAAGTTCAGGTTAATTTAGATTTATTGTTATGTAATGTAGTTAGGGTTATTGTGCCGTGTGTGGTTTCTTGGTTTGTTCATTTCATGAATACACATTTCCTCAGGTCATCCATAGAGAATGAATTTAAAAGTTCAGGACAGAGGCATGTATTTTATTTCTTGAACAAAAAGAGCAGCTGCATAAGTCAGTAGTGCTAGTTGGTGTTCATCTTCTGAGTCCACGGTATATGGCACATATTTTTATATATTTTTGAATATTTTATATTATCAGATCCATTGGGTTTTTCTTATAAACGGTTCTGTGCTCAACTTTGGGGAAATTTCTATATAGCACAATCCCTGACTTGATTAATGCTGGTTAGAAACTTTTTGAATAAACTTTTTCCATGGTCCAGATTTGTCAGGTCGTTTCCCAGTTCCAGAGTGGAATTTGTGGTCAGAGAGAAAAGAACTCCCAGAGTAACAGGCAGTCCAGTCGTTACTGACAGAGAACCAGTCATCCTCCATTTGCTCAGCTGGCTAATCTCTCAGTTTTAAAAATGTATGCATCATTTCAATTTGCCTGGCTTAACTTCCAAGCACTAGTTATTACTCTGCTTCACAACTGGATTAAGCAGCCTTTTAATACCAACAGTTTTTCTTATTGAGCAGTACATACACGCTCTGATCAAGTCTCCTTCCAGCCATCTTTCTGAAAAAAGCTCTGCCTTCAACTGTAAAGCGTTCTTTCTTGCCTGTGGTATAATCTATAGTTCCTAGTATTTTTTATGAAAACCGGTAGATACTAGATCTACACCCGTTTTCATTAGAGTGAAAAATACCTCCCTATGAATATACATTTAGTAATCAACATTTTTAACCACATTATCATGGTGGTAGCTCACTCATTAACACAGTATAACCCCTCCCCCTTTTGGGGACATAGTCTCTTATTTTGTGAGGATGTTCAGCATATACGGCACAATTTTGCATTTGGCCACCTTAAGATACATCTTACTTAAATAGTGCTGCCTTATCAAGCAGTCTGTATTTACTCCTATGGCTGCTGTGTCCTTGATATTTATCACCTGGTCATTCTTTGCATCATCTGTGGATTTTATCAGCACTGACTTTATGATTGTTTATAAATCATTTAAGAATATCTTGGTTAGGACTGTCTACTGTTTCTTGTCACAAAATGTCTTTTGAGTTCCCCCCAAATCTACTTCTGGTAGATAGTTTCTTTTTGAGCTTTATCAGCCAGCCAGCCAGTTCTTTGTCTTTGGGTTATTTCCTAATAAGAATGTTTAGGTCAAAAAATTTACTACACAATTACAACTACAAAATTTTCCAGTCTTCTGGAGCATATGTTAAGCCCCAAGATTTAATAAGCTGTGAATCTTGGGTACAAGGAGCCTTACAAGTCATCCCAAGTAGGTGTTGTCTGCTATGGATGTTGATCACTAGTGAAGGGAGAGGTATGCACATCTTCTTTCCAAGTGTAGATGGAAACAATTACTAAACTCTTTTTCTCTGTCTTTGATATGACTAAAAGTGTTACCATCCTGCCTCATCGTAGACCTGTGTTATTGCAATGAGTTTAGAAAATAAACAAAAGCAAGTCCCAGCCTATGTCTCTTTCCATGCCGCTCTCCCCCCACACCTTGCCACCCTTCTCTTCTCTTACTGGTTTTCTGCATTTAGAACCTTCTATTTCCTATTGATCGCTACTTCTTCTTTTTGTTTTAAATAGCTCATCCATCTTTCAAAAATGAGCTACTTTCTTTACATCAATCCAGTGGATTAGGAAGATTGTGGTCCTGCTTCTGTGCATTGGGACTGAACAAATGGCATCAATGGCAGCTCAGCCCAGTACAAAACCTGATTCCCAGCCAGATTTTTTTTCAACCTTGCACAAGGATGAAAATGGAAAGGAAACTGGCTGTGTTCACTTCCTTACTTTTATACGCCTTCCTTCAAAGTTTGTCCGTGGGCTCATTAGAAAAAAAGTATAACAAAACCCCAACAAAAAAACTTTGCGTGGAAAGAATCTGATCTAGAGTTGTCGGCATCTTCAAAGTACTGCCAATCAACAGTACTGCCCTTTTTATGCACATAAGGGTACACCTACCTAATATTTAATTCCTAGGATACAAAGGTTTTTGTATAATGGATGAGGCAAATGTATTGCTTATGATATTCATATCTTCTGAAAAAAATGAACAGTTAAAACTATACTTTGTCTCTTCATACTATGTTAAAGTAATTTCTGATCTAGGATTCTGGTGCATGTATAAGTCAAGGAAAAATTAAATAACCAACCAAAAAAATAAAAAAAACCAACCCAACCCAAAACAACAAAAGCCATAGTTTTAATATAAAATTTTTCCTGCGTTTGTATATTTTTGATTCTGTTATTTAATTTCTGGATGACAATGATGTGGAAGTGGTGTGGGAAAAGTATTTACAAAGACAGTTTTATTAAAGGGCAAAAGTATGCTGTCAGCGATACGTATGAACACATTTCTTAAACTTTGCTGCTCGCAGCTTCTCTTCTGCTTTACACGTGCACTCCGTGGAGCCTGCTAGAAGGGATCAGTTGTAAACTGGTGCTGGCACATGGCCCTGTCTGAGGGTCTGGGGAGTGCAGCCTTTGTGGAAAAGCTATGATCGTGGCTGGAGGGATCTTTTCCTTTATCACTTTGTGACTATGAGTATCGGTGGCCCAGTAAGAGAATTAATGTTTAGAACAGGTTTGTGCCAACTGTTGTGCTACATATGTACCGCATAATATGCAAACATATTATGTAGTAAAAAGCAAAATTTCCCAAAAGTTCAGATGAAAGGCCAGCTCACCAAAGCAATCAACTTAGGCAGGCCTGGCTTTTGGTCCTGCCTTGGTATTTTCACCTGAAGACTTAGGTCTTGAACCATCATATCTTGTCTATGTTCCCGTCACACATGACACTTGGAGGCTACCTTATGAGGTGTGGTGTTACCTACACCGTACCTTCTCTCAGCACTGCTTTCTCAGCAGGCCCTGGAAGCTGGTGGCCTGTTTCATTGGCTTGCTGTCTTACGAAATCTCACTCAGATTTTGATCCATTGTGGTTAGTAAAGAAATGACATGGGGCTGCCTCTGGAGCCTGCTCCTCACCCATATCTTGATCACCTCTTTTAGGCAACGGTGTTTTAAAAGCACATCTTCTGCAAAAAGGGGTTTTCTTATTGGTGGGGATGATGGTAAAGGAGCATTTTCCATCGCTGTCATTTGGTCCAACCATTCTGGGAGGGGAGAAAAGGTGTTTCAAGGTGAGTAGTGGTTCAAGACTTTGACGGTGGTTTGGCTGAGAGGATGAGGATGAGTCAGAAGGGCTTGCCTTCTGGAAATGCTGCTGGAATTTCTTGTTCTGTGCATCCACGCTGTCTTGCTGAGCCAGACGGTTTTTACAGTGCATGACTTGGAATATCGGCACACCGGTCCTGCTGAAACAGAGCAGCTCCCAGAGCTAAGGTGTCGTGTAACCCAACAACCCAGCCAGGACTGTCGTGAAGGGGTCTTACTGTTATCACCACACTGCTCTTTGGCCCACACGTGCTCTGTGCTGGGCAATGGCTGTTCAGACAAAATCCATCAATAACCAGCCATTCTAAGGGATCATTTGACTGGAAGTAGGATGTGCTTGGAAATGCTTTTGGACAGCAATGTTGACAGGCTGAACTATGTCACAGATAACACTAAATGCCATACTTTTCTTTACCTCTTTGGAGAAAAGATGGTAGGAAAAAGCAAGACGTGTTAAATAATCCTGTTGTGCGCCTCTGACGAAACTGGTTCTGTGTGGTAGGACCCCAGCGTGGGCCAGCGGCTGGAGGGGACAGGAGGACCCCACGCATTTGTGCATGGGAAGGGACTATGGATTTCCATGTCTCACGCATGGAAAAAGAGGATCTTTTCTTCACCTCTGGTTATTTTACTCCAGCTCAAAGGAGAAAAGTGAGGGCCCTGAAGCACTTGCTGCCCTCCCTGTGGGCGAGTTATTTCATATGCTCTGTTTTCCTGAACTTTTCTAATGGTGTGAGATGGCCGCATGGCCTCGAACAGATGGCTGCGCACACACTGCGCCTCGGCATCTAATGCACTTTCCTCCGTAGCTGAAATGCATTCCTTAATATGCTGTGTCATAATTTTGGGGTTGCTTTTTTCTTTCCTTCTTAAAACCAGAAAACAAGTGCATTTAACCATGAAAACAGGTACAAATGTATTCCTGTTGGTGGATAATAATGAAAAGTCGGAGAGATTAATGTGCTGTTACTGTTTATTCAGTACTGCATTGCTTGTGACTAACTACAATGGATGAGACCTTCTTTCTGCCTCATTAAATAAGTTAATCATGTAAATCAAGAGAAAAAACATTTTGGATAGTGTGAGTACAGGTTAAGCATCAGATAAGCACTTTTTACTGCCGTGTATTAAAGGAGATTTGACAACATACAGGTGTCCCAGCTACAAAACATTAACATCAGTCTTCTGTTATCTCTGAAGTAAATGAAAACAAAATTAAAAGGTCAAACTGGTGCATGTTTCAATCAGGACTACATGGCCACTGACTGGAATTTCTTTCAGAGAAAGAGGGGAACTGTAAACTGAATGGAAGTTCTTGAAGAAGACAAATTATAATGGACATTCCGATATATTCAGAAAGAAAAAAAAGCTTTTATGGCTTTTAAACTGTAAATCGAAAGTATAATTAATTTTCTATAAACTAGGATTTACTAAAACTTCTAGGCATTGCTTTCGTGACTTACCAAAAAAACATGCACAAATTTGTACTACAGGCTTGAAGCCAAAAAAGAAAAAAATGTAAATTAGGGCATAATCTTGACAACCTGGGTAGGAATAGGAATAAAACTTTTTAGATTAAACTAGCAATGCAGTGATAAAGAAATGTAGCTCTCAGAATTACAAGACTGAATCAGGAAAAAACCCACCTTATCTGAATATTTGTCCAAAACACTTTTTAAGCCAAAGCTGAGCTGCTGAGACTCAAGAAACTTAAGGTTCTGATATGTGATTTTTAATAAGACCGCGTGCTTGCATTTTGTGATTGCAAATGGAATGGAAGAAAAGATTCCAAACATTACTTTTTTCAACTCAAGAACTACTAGAATTCTCGTTTATGTCATCACAGGATTCTTAATCCAGGGACTTCAGATAAAGAAATCCGAACGGCTGGATGCTTTAACTCCAAGACAAGAATAAAGTGGCCATGTAGATAATTGGCAGAAGCTGGATTAAAGGATATAGAAGTATTGCAAAAGTATTGCCTGCCTTCCTTTGTTTTCAATTAAAAAATAAAGTAAAATCCATTATCTTTATTTTTGGAGATGGTAGCGATCACAGGGGAAGCAAACAAGGAAGCCTGCAAAAGGATATTGAGAAAATGCCATCATTTTACTGGTTGGAAGGAAATGAGAATGGATCTAATGCAAAACATACTGAAATCAATAGAAGATACTCGTTGGTCAGTGATATTTGGGTAAGGGGCAATGTGAGCTTGAGGTAATGTTACATAATTAGACCCCTGACTGCTATTTAACCCAACGAATTGTACTTCTACTTAATTGTCGGAGCAAAACAGAGATTTAAAACAATGTATTCAGTTGAAAATTAGGTTATGCCTTTGAAATACACTTAAATCTACATTTTAAATCAGAAATACCTATTTATAGGTTCAAAACCTAATCTTCCACTTCTCAGTTACACTGTAGGAGCTAGTATTTGGCTTTTTTTTTTTTTTTTAATTTAATCAAATGCATATGCAAGTTTGATATGAAAACCTTATATATTATTAATTGTCATCGATATTTAGCCTATATTTTCAGGCATTTCAATTTCATAACAATAATAAATCTGGATGAATTGTGCCAGTGTGTAATAATGAGACAATTATAATTGTTTTGAAGTTACATTCTATATTCAAGTTGGTAAATCCCTGGAGGCTTTGTTATAACTGTCTCAGTTTGGCCTGGATGTGTGGGGTTTGGGGAAATTTTTGTTTTGTAGGATTCAGCTGCAATGTGGGCAAGTCAGAAGTAGCAACAGAGTGCCAGCTGGGGCCAACCCGGTATCAGCTCACCTTCCTTTTTGGCTGTGATCAGATAGATCCTTTTTTCTTAACCTAATTTTGCCGGCATTTGGACCTGTCCTGGAAGAGGACCTGTAACTAAAATGAATATGACGTCAGATTTTGTAAGAACTGCTGCCCTGGTGACATTTCTATTCAAGGTGATAGAAAACTGGCCAGAATGCCTCAACTTATGACATTTATACTATTGCATGCAGAAATGTTTTCAGAACAGTTACTGACATTTTGGCATTCCTGAAACTAATCCTTAGCTTTATTTCATCCCTAGTGACATTCCTTTTACTGATAATTGAAATAATATATATACTGTAAGAATATATAATACTGTAAGAACAGTAAAAATAGGTGCAGGTTTGAAATTTTTCCCCCTATTGCTATCCTGTAGCAGTGCAAGCCGTAATACATTATATGGCTTACAATGACAAAAAATTATGTTTTCAATTTGGTAAGTCATTTTCAATTGAAAATATAATGCATTCCTGCATAAGACATATTGCAGTGTGGCGGACTGTAAGTATTAGGGAAGACCTACTATATTTGAAACAACATAATTAACACTCTTTGTTCATGATAGGCAAATAAACAACCAAGGCAGGTCTTTTTCAGTGATGAATAGCATCTTTATTAAAGAATTAATCTAGATCTCAAACCAGTATCTATCTAGTACATAAATCAGGGTCCTGCGCTTCCATTTACGGTTCCTTTTACAACCTAAGCGTTAAGTTTATTGCCGTATAGCCCAATAATTCATTGTTGAGGGATGCCAAGCCGCGCTCTCCCTTCGCTCTATTCTCACTGCAAATGGAGACACACTTAGTTCACAATACAATCACTGATTTGCTCTGTCCTTAGCAAGCAGCTGAAGTTCTGACTGTCTAATGTTAATTATATACCTTTATTAAGACTATTGAAGTTCTGCTGATAAGATGTATTTATATATGCTAAATATTTAGTTCCTTCAATTCACATGCAAAGTCAACGTTGCCTTGCAGAGAGCTCCTGTGCTGGGGAGCTCTGCACTTGTTCTCCTGAGATGGTCAAGTCTGGAATAACAGAAGGACTGCATAAAAGCTGTAGTGATTTATTAGCTCATGTTTGGACATGACGGGCCTAAATAATCTATTCCAGCTATTTGGCAGATGCCATGATGTGTAAAAACTTACCTGAGCACCTGTGGCCACCAACTTCTTTTTTTTTCCCAGTCACTAGTTCCCTGTGCATATTGCAGATGCTTTGGACCCTCCAAGGCTTTTTCCTTACCTGACTTAATTGCAAGATGAGCAGTTAGAACACAGGAGATATATATTCAGAGCTGTACTTCAAACGTACATTCAAAGATGTACTTTGATCGATTAGTAGCAGATCAAACAAAGGGACTGTCAGATCATTGTATGGTGAAGTGGAATCAGTAGATAGCTTGCAGAATCCTTTGGGGCACTCATAAAAGCTCTTAGATGCCTCACTTTCTAGTTTAGAATGCTGCTTGGGGTCGAGTTTGTAGGTTGTTTGGACTTTATTGTATTTATTGTAGTTGGTTGTGAGCAGACTATTAGATTAATTACTCAAGAATTTAGTGATGTTTTTATGGTTTAATGTGCAACGGATTAGCTTGTTGTTTAAAACTCATCAGAGATATTGGAGATAGCTGCTACTGAAAGGTCACATCAACTGTCGTCTCAGATTTTCAGATAATGCATGTAGATACATATGCAGGGATTACACTCCTCGGATTGAAATGTTTCCAGGACAAACATAGCAGAATTCTAACTTTAAAAAATCATATTAGTAGTAGTATTTTAGTGAAAACTGAGATTGTAGAAAGCATTTGAAAAGCTTGTTTACCAGATTCTCAGGCAGATGCTTCTGCTCAGTAGGAGATGCCAGTATAGAGGTTCTATGTCGTATTGGTCTATAAACACTGCGGATACATCAAGGGGAGGGAGGTGGGTTGTGTAAGCATTAGCAGCAGTGCAAAAAATCTGCAGTCTCTGTAATCTCTTCAAAATACATACCAGCTTCCACTTCTCATTCTGTTTGGGACCTTGAAAGAAAGAAGGTCTGAAAAAGAGATAAAATTCTTTTTATGGATAAATTTTTTGTTTATATTTAGTTTTGGGAAGGCAGTGAGCTAGTGACTAGTGTACCTAATCTGGCAACTGTGAAGCAAATTGTAAGGTGTTTTTCAGCAGAGATAAGGGAATAAGAATTTGATTCTATATAGCCAACAATATATGTTACTTTCCAAGAGTATGGACATAAGATACTGTTAACATTTTTAATTTGAAAAGGCTTCTGGTTCTCAGAAATCAATGGTTTTTATGATTTTATATCTTGACATCAAACAAAATGAGGCCCAGATTTCTGAAATGAATGAGTGGATTCTGGGATAATCCAAGTTAAAGATCATTTGTGATCTGAGTAAAGATGTGCAGCAGTACGTTAATTTTTAACCGCACCTTTCTGATTTTTACACATTTTTCCAAGACAGAGCCTTGGTCAGATTTCTTGCAGCTCAGATGCTTTTCTGCGGTCCTTTTCTCATCTTCTGAATCATCCTACAACTTCTTCAGGACTTAGAAAAATACAGTGACCCAGATCCTATGCTGCAGCCGAGGTAGCAGCAAAGGCACCTCCTGTTGCCCTGATACTGGGTTTGACTTTGAGCAGGAGATAGCACCATCTTGATACAACCCAAGTCTCAAGTTTCAGCAGACTGATTTTGCACCTCAATATTACCATGGTAAATCAAAGTCATAGTCATGCATTCTTCCTTATGCACTACCATTTTTTCCCGTTGCTATGGATGAAGTAGCTTAGGGATCATCACAGGGCTTGTGCATGTTCCTCCTAATTATTATTGTGTTGATTTTGTAGTTATGGGGCTGTTAATGCTATTACATAGTGCTGTACAAAGCTGTGATGGTGTAAACGTGAGGAGAAATCTGATGATCAGGATGGTGAAGCACTGGAAGAGATTACCTGAAGAGGCTCTGGAGTATTTCTCACTAGAGATCTTTAAAGACAGATTAGGCAGGAATTATTTAGTTGATCATGCTGCAAGTCTGAGGTGTGTCCTAGATGAGTGTTTTCTACTTTTGATCTGTGATTATTTTTTTCCCCATCAATTTTTTCATGGGTTTATAACTAAAGTTATTACCCTTTAATAATTCCCTTTAATCAACTTAATATTTTTCCAATATTTATTTAACTAGATAGATGATGATTTCGGTGTATTTTTTTAAGCATTGGGAGCTCAGAAATAATAAATCATTGCGGGATGCGTGCTGGTGGAGTTTTAAGGGGACTGCCACCACTACTAGTGTTATCAGCCCAAGCAACTGCTTGCAGATTCAGTCATCAATATAGTCACCCTATAGAGGGGAAGAATTATGCTCTGCAAAGAAGGAATGCAACTGGGAAACAATGTATAAAAGGAAAAAAAGAAAGATAACAATAACCACTAATACGACCCAAAACTTGGTGTCATTAGGGCAGCATTGCAGGAAAACAGGAAAAATGAAAGTGGTGCAATAACTGCATGTTCGTAGAGATCAACTCTGGAAGAGAACAGCTCAGAGGCTTTGTAACTCCAGAGGGAGAGTAAGTGGGAGATTGCACCCATATGGACCTACTGAACTGCAATGCAGGAGTGGTGGCTAAATATAATAAATGTCTCCAACTGGCAAAAGAAAGAAAACCAAGGAACTGTGGGAGGCAGCTGGGGAAATGATCCACTGCACCTCTGCTATGCAAATCTTGGTTTACATGGTTCTTTGATGTAAGACCTCTTTGTAGTGACAGCTAGTTTCACTGAAGTTCATTATAGAGTAAATAGATGTTACTTCTATAACTCACCTCCCAATAGAATATACAAATTTCATCATTTCCAGCAACATGCTGTGAGAGTGTGCTGAACTCCAAGGTATCAGGTTTTTCTGATAGATAATCCAGCAGTTTTAAAAATATGATTCTTCCTTTTGTGCATATTTTTTCTCCTAGTTAATTGTCACAGGACTTTCCTTTACTTGCAGCGTGATGATGAAAAGCGGTGGGGAGGAGGTCAAGGGAAAATGACACCAGTTGTAACAGAACACAATGTTGATATCTGAATGGCTCTGTTTTTCTTTGTTGTATACATCCTGCTTGACGCAAAGGAAGGAGACATGGCTACTTGCGGCACTGCTCTGTTTCCCTGGCTGCCATCAGTGCTCATCAGGGCTAATTGGCCTGGTGGGGAGCGTGCTTTGTCATAAGCTCTTCCTCAAACTCATTCCAGAGTGAGTGTCTCTGTGGCCATGGGACTGGAAAGTCCGTCCATCCCCTATGCCTTAGAAGAGCTAAAAATGTGAAAGAAACCCTTGTCAAACAAAACAGTAGAGGAGCTATTAGCTCATCCACTCCTGTGGAACATCTGAACTCTGGACCACCAGGGAGTTCGGGGAGCTGCCAGATTTGAGAGGCAGCGTCACATCTCCCACGCTGTTCCTTAGGCATGGCACTGTCTCCTGAATCGGTTGTGGTTTTCGGTGTGGTCTCACTCCTAGGGACTATGACATGGAGCAATCCAGGGGAAAAAATTCCATGTATAGTGTAAATGATCTTTGGGAAGTAAGGAGGATGTTGTCTATCGTAAACTAATTTGTTTCCTTTGGCTGTTGTCTCCTGAAACCATCAAATCTTTTCCCAACATGCTTTCCCACTGGGTGCACAAAAATACCTTGTTCATTTCCTTTGGAGATTATTCCTCAAAATAAGATCCTGTTTATCATAGTCTGACTCTTTTACTGTCTCTTTTTATCCCTTTGCATCTTTTGATCATTTATGAAAAAACCTCCTTTTGCTCACTGATAGCCTGTGTGATGGGTAACTTTCAAATTCATGTCTGGAATATCACAAGTCTTCTGGGTTCATGTCTGCCGAATGAGCATCGAGGAGTTTCACCTTGATTTTGCAGTAGCATCGACCAAACTCAGCAGGCTTCTGTTTCAAATGCCTTACCTGGATGAGGTAATGCTTTACTTATTGAGTATTTGTATAGTGACACCTTTGCTTCCTGGTGATAAATGATTTCAGCATATTGAAATATAAATAAATTTGAAAAATAATGAACCTCCTGTTTTTTGAGAACTTGGAATTTTAATGAAAGACTGTATGGTACAAAAGTGATATGCTGTAAAACCTCGCTGTACTGAAGCTAGAGAGCACTGAAGCTGGAATAAGATTGCCCACATGGGTATTTTTAACGAGTTCAATAGTGTGTTTCCCTGCCTGTTTGAGAAAATAAATCTCTTGCTTTCAGAGCACCTTGCTTATATTACTTGGAATAAGGTATGTCATAGCTTAAGCAACGTTACCTTCAATCAAGGAAGCAATAGCCTTTTTTCTTCTAAATTTTTTTAAAAAAATTACTCGTGTAAAAGCATGCCTGATTAAAACTGGTGCAGCTAAACTGAAATCAGCAAATCACAGCTGTCTAAAGTTGTTTAAAATGTTATATGCCCAAATTATCGTTCACCCAGATTATCATTCTGCAACAGGTTTTTTTCTGAGTCAGCCTGGCGTGCAAGCCATGTCCCATTTCTGTTGCGATAGGGTTTTGCAGAAGCACAGGATCTGTCTGCTTGTGACTTACTGTAGCAGCAGGGCTATACATAATGTTAGTGCAAAGTGTAAGTAATACATTAGTATGCAATGTAACAGGCATTAACGGTGGAACTGGACAAGCCACGTGGTATAAGTCCAAAGGAGAAAGAAAACTGTAGCTAGTGGTGAAGGCTACCTAATAACAATTTCTTCCAGATTAGCATTTACAAGTAAAGCATTACATTCTTTGGATTAAATAAAATAACTACAATTCTTTTGTAGGAAGCAGCTTTGATTGCTACTTTGTTTGCATAAGTCACTGCATAAATTATATCTTCTCTATAAATTCTCTCTGTTTTTGGCTTTGCGTCCTGGGGTTTTAATTTATCAGACTTGTCATTTCTTGAATATTATCACAGATTGAAATGTACAGTAGACACCTGGAGGCTTTTACTTTTTTCCATCCTTGGGCTTTGTAGAAATAGGACCATCTGGCCTGTAGGTCTGGAAGCATCAACATTCACTCATTAAATGTGTCTGAAGCCCTCACTCTCAATCTGCCTCATTTAGCTACCTTAGCACTCTAGTTAGGTGGTCTGTTGTTTTCACGTGTTGTTTATAAGCAGTTTAAATGTGCCTCCAAACTAAAGGCAAACATCTCCTCCACCCATCTCCATCTTCGTGTTCCGTTACCAGTGGGCTATTCCTGGAATAAGAATCTCGGGGTAGAGAATGGTGATATTTCCAATCTTTCTGTTACTGCTTCAGAAGTGGTTATCGTATACGAAGCCTAAAGAGGAGCCTGCTTGGTTATCTAGCGGGAGCTTCTCATAACACCGACAGCAGTGAGGTGTCTGCTTCCAGTGACAACTGCTGGTAAAGATCCACGAGGGGATGAGCAGTGCAAACCTTTGCCGTGTCAAACAGGGCTCAGGTGCCCCTGTGTTACCTGCCAGGCTTGGAAAAAAAGAGTTCAAAGGAGAGAGCTCAGCTCTCTGGTTGTTTCTGGGAAGGAGCAATATTCTCACACTAGGAGAGAAAACGTGTTCTAGTTGTGAATTAGCTGAAGACTGTCATCTTGCAGAGTATCCCTGGGAGAAGTTAGACCACAGGAAGGTGCCTTGTTTTGATTATTAGCAGTGACTTACCTGCCTGTCAGGAGATGGTGACAGGCTGTAAAACCCTCTTCCATTTTGCATGTGCTGGAAGAGTTGACAGCAGCTTATTGTAAACTCAGCAATGATGTAATTGCGCTGTCTTGCTAATCTAGGTGTTTTGTCATTTTTTTTTTTCTCCTCTCTGTAGTTAATAAATACCTTTAAAAACTTTTTAATAAAAACAGAGAGTATAACATTCCAAACAGAATACGAAAACAGTTAGCTCTGTCATGTGAATGACTTTGTGTTCACTGAGGCTAGTTACAAGAGCAATCGTTACAGGCATCTGGGACGATCTTGCTTCTATTGAAGATGATAAACAAGAATCTCCTACTTAAAAAAAGCTTGAAAATATGCTGGTGTGATGTAAGCATGAGTAAGGATTTAGCTTAATCTGGAGAACCTCTGGTTCATTGAGGAGTTTCAGTAGGAGCTTTTCTAGAACATGGATCAGAGCACATTTACTGAGGTGAGCTTTATATTTTCAAGGCAATTAGACTGCTGAAGGTGCCAAGTGCTACGTCTTGAGTCCAACCTGTGTGCAAGATGCTGGGACATGAGGACACACACTGAACTGCATGCAGCTGAAGTTACAGGTGTGTATATGTCTGTGAAGAACTGAGCTGATCATTTCTAATTAGCATTTGCAGACTTTTTTTTAACCTTCACTTCTACTGCCTATGATTGAAAGTCATGCTCACCCTGCACAGATTGCTTTCCACAGTGACTCCAGCAATTCATTAGCTCCTTTCTGTATCAATCCACCTTACTGGTGCCTTTAAGGTTTGATTTATCATAAGTAAAGCAGATTTATAAGTGTAAATTTACACAAATAAGATTTGAATGCTGTGATTCACAGCCACAATAGTATTTTTAATAACTAGGAGTACTTACAGAGTCAAAATAAATATTGATGTTATCTCCCCTTCCTCATTTTGCCTGAAATCTCTACAGATCTATCATTTACTCAGAACAAAAGTAGATCTGCTAAAGCTTTGGAACATAGAAACCATTCCTGTTTGTTTGCATACTTCAGGTCTGCTTTGATACCATTTCTCATTGATGATCCTGTTTTCACTGTAGGGAGATAGCTCTCAAAATTAGCATTCTAGGAGGTGGTTCCAGAAGAAGGCAAAATGCACCATGACTGTATATAATAAGTATTATTGGTTTTAGTTTTTTAAGTCGTTAGCAAATGTAGACCTAAATCATGTACCTTTTACCGTAAAACTCGGAGGAAGTGGGGGAGAAGGGTAAAGCTGGGGAGTTTCACCTCCATCTCCAGATAACCCCCCAGCAGTAGCATGAAGTGACCTATGGGTCAGCTTTGTAGGCTCTGCCCAGGCAGATCCCACCTGTGTTCCCCAGGAGCATGTACTGCACCAGCCATTCTCAGCATGGTGCCTGGTTCTCATTAGCTGCTGTGAAAACATCTGTGCCCTCTGCAGAGAGCTCGGACTTCTCCGGCCATCCTCTGAAGAAGGCCACAGGCAAAGGGGATGCTGTGCCCTCCAGCCTCCCGCAGTCAGACTGACCGTGCTTCATGCCACTTTTCACGTGAGCAGAGAGAGTAGGAATGTGCAGTGGGGCAAGTTTGTCGGTTCTGGAAATATTATTCAGCACTACATTGCGCAGCCTGAGTCAACAGTCTCTTCCTGATCATCCTGCCTTTTGCCGTTTTACACCTACATTTTTCTCGGGTGTAATCCATTGCAAGGATGTGTGTCACACCTCACGTGCAAGTGCTTGGCAGAGAGGTCACCGGAGGATGTGTAGGGGAGGGCAGCGGTGAAAAGGTGTCACTCCTAGTGCACCAGATGTCAAAAGCCTCTGTCCTTTGCTTCCAGCTTCAATGAAGTCTTCCTTTAAGCTGCCTCCAACTCTAGCAGGCCTCTTTGTACAAAGTAATACCTGTGCTGACTGCCAAATTAAAAAAAAAATAATTATCTTCCCGGTCTAGTAAGACATGCCATAACTTGCTCTGGGAAGGGGTGAAACAAGCACTTCTGCAGCGAGAGGAGCCCTTCTGGTGCAGCAGTCACGGCAGCTCACAAAACTAGGCTCTGCTCTAACTCCCAAATTTGGGGTCAGCAATTAGAAAGGCTCAGCTGATGGGGATGTAGAGTTCTTTCTTCTCCTCTTTTACCATTATTAACATTCAGTTTCTGTCTATCCTTCTAAATTAAACTTCACCAGGCAGGATGAAATGGTGGTGCTTTCTTGCAGCCAGTCGGTGAGCCACTGTGGGAGACACATGCATCAGCTGCTTCCAGAGCCCGCAGGAAGATCCCAGCAGATCAGAGCAATGAGCTGAACAAAAGCAATCGTTTAACCCCTGTGCTATCCTTGAGGGCTTCCTAAGTTCATAACATGCATTTTGGTCTCAGTTATGATGATTTGGTACCTGAGTGATCTAGGCATCTCGGGCAGCAACAGTGAGGTAATATGACTGAAGTAGACAGCAGGGGCAAATACCTGCATCAGCTCAGAAGAATCATACCCTCTGTAAACAATGCCTTCTAATTGTTTGACTGGAGTTGGAAAATGAAGGGATAAAGGTAATTTACGGAATTCCTAATTTCTAATAATTAAAAGAAGTAATCATTTATTGAAGTAATGCACAAATGGGTACTTATATGGTTCGGTCAAAAAGAAAGTTTCATAGTTGGTTAGAGGTAAAGCATCAGCACTGATCTCTAAACAGGAGGTTGCACTAAGGGAATCTGTTTTATGAATGGTAAAACCGAGGCATAAAATGATACATGTGCCCTCATGCAAGCTTCCGTCAGCTGTAAGCACTGGGCCTGGGAAGTACAGAGCTGCTGGTGCTGGCACGGTGCAGCTGGACTGTGCAGGTGCTCTATCTGAAGTGTTCCAGGTGTGAGACTGGGGTAAACTCAGTTTTGGGTCAATTTGCACATGAGCAGTCACATTTCCAAATACCCCAAAGCTGACAGATCACTGCTAAAAGAGCAAACTTGCATTGTTGAGACTGTGAGGTTAGAGATTCAGCTGGAGAGCATAAAAAACATTTAACCTTTTGATTTTTGCGTGGTTTTTTTTCTGCATCAGACTTGAATCTGCTGTCTCATAGTTATTCCAGGGAAGACTGTACCCAAATAATTTTAATTACATCAGTGTGTAACTAGTGTGAGAACAGAAGTGGGATCCTTAGAAAGAAAGCATTCTTTGAGCTTTAAATCAACTAAAATTTAATAGTAATACATAGTAATACATAATCCATCTTTTATTGCAGCTTGTTACTATAAATGTATATGAGTTTAATGCATGCTTTTAGCAGCTGCTTAGATTACCATATATAAATAAACAGGGTTAAATCAGTACAAACACTATCTGAACTTCTATATTTACTATAGGAAATATCTGAAATACAGTAAACTGTAGTGGGCTCATTTAGTCTTCCAGGCAATAGTAAAGGTCGACTGCTAAAACCATTCATTATATTGCAAACTGGTTTGTATATACTTCACCCTGCTTCAGCTGAGAAAAATCCCAGAACTTGGTACCCTATTTCCAGTACAAAAGGGTAAATTAGAAGTTACTGTACCAGTGCCAAGTTACACCAGCCTGAACCTGATGAGGGTGGACAGAATAGAGCCCTCTCTGTTCACTCATGCTTTATGAATGTGAGCAAGTATCTTGCTCTGTTTTCAAACAGAGAAAGGAAAATGTACTGTTCACTGTGAATCTGCAAAACTGTACCAAATGAAAACCGCCCGTTTCTGTTTGCGGTATCAGATGAAACAAAACTCAGTGAGCATAAGCCTGAGAATTTAAGTAATAACAACTGTTCGTCACTATACAGGAAAAACTAAGCCAGAGTATAACATTCATTAGCATTAATCACAGACAAATCATTCTGTCTGATACAAATGTGAGTAGCAAATGGCAAATACCAGGAGCTCTCATGAAAGTGGTTTTTAACCATCCTTTGCAGTATATAGGTAAAGACAAGCAGGTGTCCAAAAGTTGCCCTACAGCACAGATGCAATTTTTATGTGTTAAGTATACTTAGTAGCATCTACTCATCCGAACGTTTCCAATTTCAGATCAAACTTTTTCATACTCTACAAAGTTGATTTAATGAACACTTTAAAATGGGACACACCTTACTGTAGTGTGTATAAATGCTGATAGCACTGATTTATATCCTATACAATCTGAAATGTGATTAAAATTTTAAGCTAATATCCAAATCAAGTTGTTATTTTTATAACCTATCAAATGAAAATTATGAGGCTCTTAAAAAACCCCTCAACAACAGACTCATAAAGGGGATAATGAGAGAGACATTAGCTGTTTATAAAAGATAATATCTCATGCAAATTTGACATTACATGTCTTACTGCATATTAGATGTTCACTGGCTATGCAAATATTATTCACTTTTTGTAAGTGTCTGCTCTTCAGTCAGCATAAGGAAACATGAGCTTCAGTGCTATGGTTTAGCATTTTTCAGTGAAAATATAAAAAAGCGAGGCTACACTCTGATCAATGCTTAGAATAAAAGGAAAATATTAATCCTTATTTCCAATGTACTTCTTTAAGGTGGCAATCAGTTGTTTAATGCCTGCTAAACTATATAAAATGCTTTAAATGCATGATAGGGTTGGTTCATAATTTCTAAAATTGTTGTCAACTCATATTTATTATATTAATAGCACAAATATATCTGAGTCTTAAAGTGCCTGTAGATCATTATGAGGAAAACCTAACGCTAACATTTTCCATTTAGTGACATTCAACAAGACAATGCATTTAAGGGTAACCTTCAGCAGTATTTTTCATTGGTAGTAAATATACGTATACATTTACATATTATTTTTATATATATATAAATACTATATATTTGTAGTAAATATACATTTACTACAAAGTTGTCCCATTCTTTTTACTTGAAAATTGACATGGCTAGATGGCATGGCCTGGAAGAGAATCTGACATGAACTTTTTAAGACTGAACAGACCTTGCTTAAAGTCCTGATTTCAAATACAGTTGCCAGTGGCCAGGGGAGGCAGTAGTCCTAGAGCTTCTGGGTCATCAAAAGCAATCATCTGCAGTGGTGTGCAACTATATCATGTAATCCTTTAAATAAACTCAATAAATCCCATCTACGAGCTGTTCTGGATTTTTTGCCCGAGCTACTCCCCTTGGGAGGCTGTTCTAGGACCTCTCTCTTCTGATCGAAGTCACCCTCTAATGTCCTGCCTAAATATATTCAAGGCAATTTATACCCATTTGTTCCTGTGCCAATATTATCTTTTAGCTTTAAAAATCTCTTTTCCCTTCCTGGTATACCCCTGAAGTGTTTCCTAAGAGCAATCATACTCCTTCCCATCCCTTGTTTAGTTAGGCTAAACAAGCCAGGCTGTTTCAGCCTTTTCTCTTAGGATTGAAGACTTTCCCCCAATTATGCCGCCTCTCTGCTCTCTTCAGGTTTTAATTCTTTTTAAAATTTATTTTAACACAGATCAACAGAATTGTTCAAAGCCTTCAAGAGAAGAACTAGTGCCTTGTACAGTCCTGGTTGGTACTTGCCATATCTTTTTAGCAATATCTCTCTGCCCACACAAGAAATTACTTTTTTTCCTTTTCTCCACTTCCTCCACAGCTAACAAGTGCTCGATCCCTTGCTGCTATGCAGTTTCTAACTTTAGGATGCTCGGTGTAACTGAAATTCTTGCTACTCACTAAATGCATGGCCTTGACCTCGGCAGTATTAAATTACCTCAAGTACCCATTGCTTCCATTTTGGGCCATACCATTCTTCTTGTGTGATATCCCAGTTCACTTACATATCAACCGCATGGCAGAATTTGTCCAGGAGGACTTTTCTACCTGTGCTAACCACATACCTGCCCGTGCTGCCGTGGCGTTCGCTGCACAGCCTTCCCCAGGGCTCTTCATCTGCCGCAGCCCTGCAGCAGCCCTGCAGCAGCCCTGCTGCGCTGTCGGAAGCCGATTTTAACAAGCGCGTTGCTTTTGTGTTTGTCCCAGCACATGCAGAAACTCCAGATCAGAGTCTCTCGGTCCGTTCCTCCGCAGATAAAAGAACGCCACAAACACTGGTGCATACTCTTGGGGTAAATTAGTGGGATGGACTAACACGGGACAACATGTCTGGCTTCAGTGAAGTTATGGAGCGTTGGAAATCTGTGTGCGAGTTTGGGCTGGTGCCTGCCCTTTGTGCACACCTTGCCAGCCTGCTTCCAGGAGAGGGGCTGCTGCTTGAAACAGGGGTTTGTAAATCCAGTGATCCTGCGGTTCCGGCTACCCTTCACCTAGGCAGTATACTTTAAACATCCCTAATCTGTGCAGTAGCTATACTGAGCAAGAGCCAAGCAGCTGAAAGAAAAGCAAATGTGTTAACTAGCACCGAACATAGACTGTGCCCAATCACCGGGCATTTCAGACCATAGCGCACACAGTTCCCTTTCTTTAAGAAACAGCCTTGTATTATATTTTATTCATAGAGACATTCCCTACGCCATTGCCTTGCATGATTCCTGCTGCGTACAGATGTGAATATAGTGGCTTTAAATTCACCTGACTGCTGCATATGTCCTTGAATCAGCAGTCTGCAGTGCACTTAGCAGCATTATGATAGCTATTATTTTCCTGCTTCCCAGTGGGCTACCATTCATTCCGATCCTGTCAAAGATTCTGAGTGCCAAATCCAGAAATTTAACATTCAATTAACACACTGTTTTTGTTCAGGAAGAATTTTGCAATGCCAATATGCTGCTTGTGTATCACTGTAAGATAGCAATCTCTTCTTTGCTAATGCCTTGCTGTAATCTGTGTCACAAAGGACAGCTAAAATGGAGCTATAATTGCGTATCTTAATAAAGTACAACCCTGTTGGTAGGTTACCTTGAATTTCAGCATTTAATGATTTAAAGCAATCTATCTCTTAAACATACTGTTTTCCCTATACAATACTTAAACGTGAAAGAATTTCTTCTTTGCTTTTTTGGGTTTTTTTTTGTTGTTGTTGCTAAGAGAGTTACTGTTATGATCTGCTCATGAGTTTGTATGGTTCGTATGCCTTGGCCTTTACACCAGCCACTATTTTTTGGGGCAAACTCCCTCTTCCTGTGGGAGGATTTAGGATACCTAATATATGTGTCTAAAATATAAAGGATGTCATTGTCTTTAAGCTAAAAAGAGTTTCAGAAAGTCTCAGAGAAAAACTTCAGCAGCTGCCTGAAGTTGAATTTCAGCCTATATGAGGTCCATATGTATTAGTAACAAGCATGAGAAGTTCTAAGGTAAAGGATGAATTTGGGCTTACTCGGGGTGCGAGTAACTGAGCAGATCAGTTCAAGACAAAATCTCTTTCAACTAGATGGAGTTTCATTGCTTATTTTCCGATACCTGATTTGCATCTTCTCGACCTGAGCTGGTCATTTAAAAGCCTAAAAATGCCAGCTAAGTTATTTAAGGAAGATGCAGTTCTCGGCTGGGGAGCGCAAACCAGGAGAGAAATCAAGTAATTAACAGGCCTACAAAAGTGTGGGACTACCAAATTATTTTCCTGTCTAGTCTTGCATGAGAGTGTTACGTGTGGATATGCAAAACTGCTGCAGTGCTACAGGGGCTGGTGCAGACTGACGGGGGATTTACTATCTGTTCAGCACAGCCGACTGGGCTGTGGGTGTAGCAGAAAAAAAGACTTCAGAAAATGATCCCAACATTTCACCTGAGGTTTCAGATTTGCTAGAAGCTTAAATTTAGCTCTGTTAAAAACATTACCATTTTCCCACCTATTCAGTCAGAATCTGTCAGTGCCTGTGCAGGCTTTTGCTGTTCTCTGTCTTGCTAGGTAGTCAGCTAAGGAGATGACTGAAGTTTATTAGCTGGCACTGGTAAAATAAATAGGAAGAGTATGTAGTAAAGAGTATTGTAAGTATTGTGAGCTGTACAAGAGTGGGTGGTAGGAAAATGCCCTGAAAGGCCATCAATTTTTCTTTCCCCACCAGTTCTCATCTGTCCCTAGATCCTAAAAGCAGATAAATGGACCCAGAACACCAAAATGCTTTTTTGAAGTCTTTGAAAAGGAGTAGGATTTACTCTACCTCTTCTCGTAGTTGTGATTGACCAAGAGTGTTCTCATTTGAAAGGTCTCTTTCTTTCTCCTTCTCCTATTCCTACACCTTGCCTAATACTTGAATAGGGATAATATTCCTTCCCCACTGAAATACAGCACCTCAAGTTGGCATGTTTGTATGAAGGTACTCTGCTCAGTATTCTTGCGACTCTGTCTTTCAAATGCCTCCTTCTATTTCTGGCTGAAATTGAGTAACTGAGCATTTTTATTATTGGATGTTCTTTATAGCATGTAATGGAAATTACCTGATTGTCTTACTCAAAATGCCACTTTATTCTCAATGAGAATAGTTGAGATTCCTTAACTCCTGCGTGCGCTGCCCATGAGAAGCAGTCCAAGAGTATGCTTACTCACACAAACGTGCACTGAGAGGCTGTAGCAGTGAAAAGCATGCCAGTGCTGCTTTTTTAACCTGTTTAGAAGGATATCAGTAACGAAGATATGCTGGTACACATTTCAGCTGTGTCTGTGCAGGTGGCTGGAGCTTCTGGATTTCAGCATGGACTAGCAGTCTATGCCAGAAGGTCTTCACATTCGTTGGTTCTTGAGCTATTTATATCTATCAAAACTGTGTCTTGATACAGGAGCTACAAGTGCACTTACATTTCTGTGTATACAAGGTAGATGTTTATTTAACATCCACCTGGGTTTTATTATAGTCATTTGGAGTGAAATTTATCTAGTACTGTGGGTTATTTAAAATAAGGAGAATAGATAGGAAGGAAAGGCTGTGAAACAATTCTGGAAAGGAGTATTAAAGCAGAGCATAACTACAGAAGTGCTGGATGGGAGCACAGAATCACAATCAGAGTGTATTTACAAACACAGGAGTCATACTTCCAAGTAACATTAGGATTCCTCTGCAAATTAAATCCTTACCATTTCCTTGTCTCTTTAAAGTATTACTTCTGTGTGCCAAAAGGCTGAACAAGACCATCGGAAAGAATCCAACTCACATTATGCTGCCCTTAAAATCTCATTTTGAAAACAGGAGGAATCAAGGGCATCAGCATTACTTCAGTATTTCTTTTTACTTTCACAAAGCAAAGAACAAAATGTATTCAACACAGTATTTTCCAGTGCCTAACATACCATGTTAAAACTCAGAGACAAGGAATGATGGTTTAAATAGCCAAATCATTAATTATATTAGGTGTAGGATATGTAAAGGCAAACAGATCATCTGGAGATTCAAAATCACCATAAACATTGTGGTGTGAGAAAGATCGGGAACTTTTGAGTTTTTATCTGTTCATAGACTCCAGACTCCTTACTCAAATGAGCCTGATCTTTTATTTATTTATTTTGAAAAACAAACAAGTAAGCAAACAGGTGCACCATTAACTTATCCTTTTTACCAGCAATTTATTCTCCCCAAGTACTGAAAGAGAATTGTACCCAGAGGAATAAGATTCAATGTTTTATCCGCACCCTCATCATTTATGTACTAGAATGGATTAAATGTTAATCTCTTAATAATCCTTAATGAAGCAAGAAAGATCTTCAGAAATTAGCACTGCTGAATTGTCAGATGGCACCTCGAAGGAAATGCTGTTTGTTAGTCAGGGCAGGTCCCAGTCATTGCTGGGTTGGAAAACAGATTGTTTATTTCTCCAGGAAAAAGCACTGCTGCACCACCTGGAAACTATATGGTTTAATGCCTGCAGATAAATGATATGAGTGGTATAAGGCTGTCTATCAGAGCCAGGTAAATCAGCAGTTTGGAAGCTGTTGATAAGTGGTCTTTCTCATTCGAAAAGTGAGGTCACAGAAAAAAACAACACATGGGATTCATAAAAGCAGTGAAATTAGAGTACAGGAGGGGGACTGGGTGCATAAATCACAGCCTCCGTGCTGTGGAGTCTTCAGGTATGTGGTGTGAGTGAGTGAAGGAAGGGCAGTGATGAGGGGTAGGATCTTCAAGAGCAACAAGGTTTTAGCAATTAAAAACAAATCAGTAAAGATTTTTATTTTTTTTACAGTGAAGCATTTACCATTTCTGTTAAAATGTGGTAAACTTGAGCTGTCCGAGTTCTGAAGTTACAAAAAAAATATCTGGAAGTAACAGACTTGCCAAAATGTATGAAGATGCCTGAAAACTTCTTGTCAAGTAATAGGAGAAATTCTTAGAGGTACTCCTAGCAGGAGGAAAAAAACTTGTGACTGAGATGTCCGTGGTCTCCTTCATTTTCCTTATCAGCCATGGAACCTCTTCCACACAGAATAAGGAATAATAAATCTGTCACAGAAATAATTTTGAAGGAACACATCAAAAAGAGTCTGTTGTGTTTATCCTTACATTTGTCTGACCCTAAACAATTTTTTGAAGTCTTTATCTAAAAAAAAGTGCCTGTCTTCAGGCTAATTCATGTTGAAACTGAAGTGTTCGTTCTGTGTTTGCCTGACTAGAAGAAGCTGTTTTCCCAAATCTGTTTTGGTAAAAATGGGCAAGAGACTTTTGTATTGATAAATGAAAAGGAATTAGGAGGCCCTTGGAGTTGACTATACAACTTCATTATTTAAAAATAAAAAGCAACAGCCAGAGGAATGTTTAGTGAAGCATGTTTTTATTATGCCGAAGTCTGCTGTCTCCTCAGCCTAACTGTAGCAGGAATACTGAAAATATTACTAGAGCTGGGTAAGGATAAGAACAGTAAAAAATCTCCAAAGTGCAAATGTAAATACAATGTCCATCTTTAAACCTTACATCGTCTTACGCCACCTAAACAGGCACATGAAAACCAAGCACACACAGCAGGGCCAACCTGATGCCGAGCGCCCCTCGTTATTGTTGTGTAACGTTACGTTAATACATCACCCAGGGATATATTGTTTTCCTTCCTTGGGGATGCATAATGCAAATAATTCAGTCTTTAACCCAAACCTTTCTCTCATAACCACAAGTTCCAAAGGGCAGCAGTGGGGCGTAGACAGCTGGCTGCCTGTTCATCACCTCCAGAAATATCACGGGCGACCTGGACTTCCCTTTTCTCCTTTGAGCAAAACTTCTTACAGCTGAACTTGTCCTACATACACCTGAGTTTAATAGACAGAATGGTCTCTTTGATTAATAGCACTTGCTAATTATATTTCTAAAGCTATAAGTGACGGTTGTATGACTTTTAATACTTTCGTATCTGTTATTTGTAAGCCTGAACTTTCGAAATAAACCATACTGGAAAATAAGGCAGTTCTGGAAGTAAAGGAACAGAAAATCATTAAGTAGCAGATAAGTCAATTCAGATTACTTACGTTGGAAAAGATAGAGGTAAGGCAGGAAAAGAAAACGAAGCAGGAAAGTTTTTTTATGAGTAATACCAATTTAAAAAAGAAAGTTCTATGGTAAATGTTATTTGCGAGGAGAAAAAAAGTAATTTTTGTTTGTTCCTCATGTTACTGAAGTGAACAAAATACTATTTGTTATCTCAGAAATATTCCCACATTGTAGTTTAAAAAATCCATTGCAGAATGAGTTATATATTCATAAAGAGAGAGTTCATGAGCTTGTTTTGCTGCTCAGTCGGATCAGTCAGGTTTTTGCCCTTCCAAGACCTAATAACGTCAGGATCGTTTTTCTTCACCCGCGGTGTGTCTGTGAAGGCACAGAAGGTATCATTTAAGCCAGAAGTGTGTTTATTTCAGTGTAGGACACGTAGAGTGCCAGTGCTTTACCAGGAGATCATGCGCCGTATGAAACTTGGCGTACAGCAGAGGTGGAAAGGAGCACTGGCCTGGCAGAGCCTGAAGGCGTGGGAAGGGCTTTGCGCCGCGTGCTGCTGGCTCCGGGAAACTCGTAGAGGTGCAGATGTTGGCTTCCCTCGTGCACCAACCAGCTCAGGGGCTTTGCTTTTGTAGTAGAGATTTATAAATAAAAAGTCTCTACGTCTTAGCTTATATTGCAAAAGTATAAGTAATAGAACTTGACTGTTTTCGTGGTACTCGAAATTTCAGATGCAAGGTTGACTTTTTCGTTCTCATATTATGATATGGTAGATAAATAGAATTTGATTCTGATCGAGCTGTAGGTTTCTTTTAAAAGGTTCATCAATACATGAGCCTTGTCTCTGCACTAAAATAAAATTTATTGGGCAACCAACTCTATTTCAAACTTAAATGAGAAAATTAAGGTTTAAAAAGTTATGACTATCTGCAGATGTAATTAATGATCAAAGATGCAATTAAACATTAAAGAACTTTTAAACTTTGTTGAATAGTTTCCTTAATGAGTTCCTAATAATAAGAGATATTAAATAACTTTGAGAAATAGTTTAAGTAGGCAGTTGCTTTTGGCAAATGTCACACTTTAACACATTTTATTTTAAGTCAGGCAATAAAAAGTATATACTAATGGAAAGTGTCCAAGATTGATCAATGGAATATTTTCACTATGTATTAGCTATTGCTAAGCTGCTAGAATTAAAAATATGTAGGTGATACTGGCATGAATATCAACACTTTGTCATTATAATAAGCATGATAAATTAATTCCCTATTTTGTTACTTTGGAATATTCCCAGGATAAACTTTGCTCGATGTATAGTGCTTTAACTCAGTAAGTAGACTAAACATTTAGAAGATAGTGAAGTAGAAGCTATCCTTTTTGAACTAGGGATGATTGCTTGAAATGTTTCCAAACGAAAGTTTTCAATCAGAAAATGCAGCTTTATTGGAACTGAATAATTTAAATACGAATATGTCTATTTCAACAACAATTCTAGAGGAAATGGTAATATTTTTTTTCCAAATTTATTTCAGTGAAGTAAAAAAAAATATTGCTAAAGATAATGTTTTTTATTTTGACTTCTTAGCTCCTTTTCTTTTGGTTTTACACTTACAGAATTCAGTTATATTTCTTACTTTAAAATTTCATGGTAAGATTGCATTTTGTCGTTCTTTGAAATTAGTTTTTAAAGGGAGTACTCTATCACTCAGTTTAGTACCTTTCCCCATTTGTCTAACAAAAAACTAGTGAGGATCAACACATTTCTAGGAGGAAACCTGTGTGGTAAATGTAGTTAAAAAACTAAAAGAGCTTTTGGTGAATATTTTAGTGAATTTTGAAAACCATTACAGCAAATATGACTGTAAGACTATCAACATGGAAGATGCAGATAGGATGGTGAGCTTTACGCCTATCTCTATTACCTCATGTTATCCTGTATCTTAAAATGTTGAAAATGAATTTTCATGTTATAACAGGTATTATACCCTTATTTTGAAAATCCCATCCCCACCCCCGAAAAGTGTGTTAGTTTGAGGGTTTATGCTGTATCATATGAGAGAGAAAAAAGAAGAGACGTAACAGGAAAGAAACAGGTGCAAGTCAGGATTTGGTTTCTGAAGGCAATCTGCATGGTTTCAGGGTTGTGACATCTGTTTTGATGTCACAACTGGTTTTGAAAAA
This sequence comes from Ibycter americanus, assembly GCA_035590275.1. Taxonomy (NCBI): domain Eukaryota; kingdom Metazoa; phylum Chordata; class Aves; order Falconiformes; family Falconidae; genus Ibycter; species Ibycter americanus. The sequence goes on along the minus strand of JAVJGI010000064.1, from coordinate 34,583,448 downwards.
CTCAGTTTTGGCTAGTCTAAATTTGTTGTGCTCACTTTTGCTCTAAATGTTTTCCTTGAGAAGTAAAATTTGGGAGATAGTTGTTCATTTTTGTAGCATCACCTGGCATAAAGCATCCTATTCTGAACTGAGAAAGCTTAATCAGCTGATCGAGATTATTACATTTGAAAAGGGAATAAATATTTTATAACAGTAATGGCTATTTCAAAATTACTTTACGAATAGAGTGTTTCAGGCTTCTTTTTGAGTCTTTGTCTTTGCCATATGACATCAGAACTGTATCTGGTGTAAATATAATGTGAAAGTAGTTTTATTTGTTATGCTGGGTTCATGGGGATGTTCTGTTTAACCTCTTACTAAATGATCTCTGATGTCTTCTTTCTTTTCACATTAGGATGATATAAATTACTGTGGTTTATTTATATGCTTAGCTAATCCATGTGGAGATAAATATTGAACATTATTTAATGAAACAAAACTAAAACCATTACACACACAATTAGCCTTTTCCTGTAGCTTTAATAAATACATTAAATTATGCTGAAGAAGAATTGCAGCGTGTTTATGACTAACCTATATAGTGATAATTTGGAGGGAAATAGTTGCTTTCCTTTTCTATTTAATAAATGGACCGTACACGTAATAATAGCCAGTGCCATGAATCCTGGAGGGGCTTACCTGGAATAAAAGAGAAAGCAAAAGTCTGTGGAGTTGTCACTTTGTGTTCACGCACAAAAGTGCACAGTACCTAGCTCTGGCTCGTTCACTGCTTGCATTGTTCACAGCTCTGCAATGTTGAAGGCGTGGGCTTTTTCTGCTCGGTTTTGGTGTTTTAGTACATGATTAGCTGAGATTTCTTCTGAGGGGAATGAAGTCTGCCATCTGTATGAGTCTTACATATGAACGTGCCATTTCACTGAGAAGATGATACGGTACAGATGCAACAAGTATTGTGGGTTGTGTCTGAAGAAATGCAGTGCATTGTGATTTTTTTTCTCTCCCTCAGTTTAAAAAATGCTCAGAAATTGTTCCTGGTATCAGTAGTTCTATTAATGGTGGGGTTTGCCCATTGGTATAAAACCTTTGAACGTATCTGTTTGTTTAGCCATCTGAAACAGAGTGTTTTCTTTCATAAAAGGAAAATCTACTTGCATGCCTGTGTGATGGACATCATATACATCCAACGTGATATGCCATACCTTCAGGGCTTAGAGCAAGAAACCCAAATGCAACTTTGTATTTCTTTTCCTGTGATTTAGGCATCCAGTAACTAATTCAAAAGCCACTATCAATAAATGCAGAAATCTGTTATTTTGGCTATAGACAAGCTCTGTTAGCTTTTTGTGCCGACAGTGGTAGTTACAGGCTGATTTCCTCAGTAGCTTCATCGATCCAGAAGTCCACTATTGTCATTATTTTGAAATAACATAATAGCTCATCAGTTGCATCGTTTTATTTAGTGTTCTAACTTTCAGTTTCTGTTTTCTCTTTTTTTACCCCAGTCTGTTGAGACTTGGCATGAAAATGTGAGAATATTAACCTTTTTTCAGAACTGAAAGGAAGGTTAAAACCCACACCATTTCGGGGCCTGATGTGTAACACAGCTTTGTCCATAATGATGTCCACAGGGAGTGCTGTTTCCATTAATATCAAGGAAAAAACACTGCTCACCATATACATCCCTAAAGGCATTCCTTCATACAGTAATACTAGAACCCTGTGATTGTTCGGCAGTTTTATTTAAAGGTTGTGATGCATAGCACTCATTTCATCTTATTGTCAACTGCCCATTTATTACATTTTCTCTAGGAAGTTAGAATTGCTTTCAAATTAAGTATCTTGGTGCTGTCATTCTCATTTTAGGATTTAATGGCATTGTGATGTTCTGTTGTAATGAGTGACTCATATTGACTCATTGTTTCTTCGTTACCTCTGCTGGTGCTTTGCAAATTTTCAGGGTCTTTAGAGGTCTATGCATTCAGTCTGGTTGTACCCAGTCTTGGAGGGATCGGTTCCTCTGATACTATGATTTTAGGAACATTGGTCAAATTAGCTGGTAAAGACAAAAACCAGGAGCAGTAGCCTTTAGAAAACACAGGCTGTGCCATGAAGGATAAAGCGTAAGCAGGGAGCAGTGTCAACACAGGTTATGAAGTGCTGCTTCAGGGTTGTACATCATTTTACTCTGTATTTAAGGCTCAGTGTAAAGGGTTATGAGAAGCCCTCGGTGCAAACCGTACGTTGGAGGGAGAACCAAATGCAGTGCCACAGGTTCATCACAGCATGGCTTTGAGCCCATGAAGAGGCTCACCCACGCTTTTTGGCAGGTCGGTGGAGCAGCTTTTGTTGTGCTTTAGCATCCCGTGTGCCAGCCACAGGTGGCAGACGCCTGCCTCTGTCCTGGAGCTGGAGAGAAGCCTTGAGCTCTGCTGACTGCGAGCGCTGCGGTGGGCTAACATGGCTGGGGAACAGATGTGTGAGACTCACCCATTAGAGGGGAAAGTTAACATTATTAAAATAGTTAAGCAGGCAAATGCAACAGTGCCAGCTAACTCCTGCTCTCCTATTACTAGGATAGCACGTCAGCATGGATGATGCTCCTTGGATGCAAGCACACCTGCACTGCAAAGCCCCAGGCTGAAGTCAGAGGTGCACAGATTTCTAGCAGGCTTTTGAGCAATGAAAAAATGGATAAAACAAGTGTAAAAGATATGAAAAAATGTGGACTAGGTTATTAATGTTAATGATAAAATATGAAGCAGATAACTGAATTAATTACAAAATGGTAAAAGGGAAAGTTACTGCAGTATAATCAGACATTATAATCAGATTTTTGAGGTCTGGTTTATTGGTACTAACAAGTACCGTATTTTTCTTCAGAGGAGGGGATTTCTCTAGTAACATGGCAAGCATTGAATTGTTAGTGAGAGAAAAACTTTCTCTTGTGCCAGTCCGTCAGAGTGCCTTCTGCACCCATGGCTGGTTCTAGAATATCTTCAGTTTTTCTAAAAATTCAAGAACATTGTTTACTATTTTATTTACAGAACTAAAGGCACATGTGACAGTTTTGTGATTTTCCTTTGAAAGTAAATGTCTAACATCCAAAGCTAATAGGTATTCAAAACTATGGTTGTCAATGTATATACACAAAATTAATGATCTTTTAAGACTCAACAACTTTAGGGATTTTTTCTGAACTAAAGGCTTGAAGTTTTTATCCCGTAGTCCACTTAGTTTCACCTGGTTTAAGTGATCAGAGACTGGGTGAAGGTTAGTGCTATTATGAGATGTTAGTGCTCACTATGCTCACTATTTTAATTCACAGATTTTCTTTTAGAGGATGAATGTTATTTCCAGTATTACAGTTGCAACTTGGGAAATGTTTTTCTTCTTAAAGAATATGTAGGAAAATTTAGAAATACTCCCAGGGCAGAAAGGATGTCTCATTTATTGTATTTGTGTATTTTGGAGCATCAACTCTGAGACTAGGGAGAAGAAACAGTGATTTTTTAAAGGGAACTCAAATGACTCTGAAGGAGATTTGCCACATTGCTTTTCCAGTAGATAGAAACCCATAGGATGCATGGATTTCTTGGACGGCCCTTCTGAGTTTACCTAGACCATATTGTTATTGCTATATGGCCATGCATCGGGACTGCTGTCAATCAGCAGATAAAAGATGTGTTTCACAATGATGTGGAAGGGCTTCATCCAGATGCTGCTGCTTTTTTTGTTGCCTTTTGGCTTTGCTAGTGCTTAGAAAATAAATGTTCTTTTTTGTGCACCCTATAATATGTCCTGTATTCAAGTTATTAGCTACACTCGATATTTGGATTTGCTATTCTTCTTGCGGTCGATACTGGTTTCTCCAAGGCAAGCATGCCTTCATAAAGCTTGAGCTATGTTAATCAGTTCATTATATGGAAATATAAAATGGTTAACCTTTTTTTTGACATGCTACTGAAAGAATGGCTTGCTTCTCTTTTGTTAGGCTTTTTCAATTTGGAAATGACATTCTTTACCAGCAAGCAGTAATTTTCAAGAATAGAAAAAAGTTAGGAGTTAACAGAGCAATTTGGAAAGAATAATAACCATAGGTTGCAGGTTTGATTATTCACTGTTTTTCACCTTTTGTAATTCGCAGAATGAGTTAGCATAAATGTATATGTTATTTGGTTTACAGAGACGTAAATAATCACAAAAAATACAGAAGAAGAGCAAAGTAGGCTCAATATTTGGCATTTGTAATACTACAGAATGAATACAAGTATTCATTCACTGGAGTATTCCAGTGATAGCTTGCAGAATTAACATAACTTGTTTTCTTTCTTCTCTGCAAATGAGAAATAATTGAGTTTTAGCAAAAGTGGACTACCTTCTGCTGCCACAGAGGCAAACCCAGCAGACAACTTGTCATGTTAGAACAGACCAGAACTTGAACAGTTGCTCTGAAATGTGTATCCTCATTTTCTGATTTGTTTCTTGCTCTAGTTGACAAGCTCTTAAGAAAGATTTGAAATGTTGGTCCTCTTTCAGGAGCACTAAAAGAAGGAAAAGATGGAAATTGAGAATTTTTTTTCCCACCTTTTTTCTCCTCTTGTTATGAAGGATGGATTGTCTTATGTTAAGATTAAGAAGACAAAACAGCTTCACACCTGTTCTGTCCTTAGGTGTAAAAGTAAAAGATTAGGTGCAAAGAGGTGGTTGGTATGCTACAGTATTATAAGTGTAACAGTATTTTAAGGCTGTGAAATGCTGTCAGTGTCCCAGAGATGCCAATGCTGCAAGAGGGCATGAAGCCAGTTCTGTCTCCCATATGTAATGACTGCTTAGCTTCACTGGAAAGCTGAGCCTAAAGTCTTATTTTCTGCTTTAAACAATCCACATAGTGCACATTTGCCATGTAATTCATTTCAAATGGTTTCAGTTTAAGCACTACAAGTTAACGCTCCAGTCGTGTACTATGAAATACTGAATTGTTTAAGCTGTGGAGAGCTGGAGGCCCCTTTAATCGGAATAATTTCAGTCAATTGACATTCATAGCCTTACAGTTTCTGTTGGAATGTGGTACCCATTGTGTGTGCTAGCACATGGAAGCTAGCATCAGCACTGATGTAGCAAAATACCCATTGCTGGCGGGATTCGAAGATTCTCTTTGGGTGTCATTTACCTGTTGCTTCCAGAGTTGTGCTGGCTGAGGCTGGAGCTACAGAGTTACTCTGAAAAGATGCAGGAATCTGGGAAAAGCTCTAACTTTGGCGAATGTTGTCCTGAGCAGGCAGTAGGAACAAAATTATTCCTAAATGTCAAAATATTCACAATTTTCTTTCTCTGTTAAGGGGTAAATGTTATGGAACATTGTGGCTACTGGATAAGATAGTGTAAGCACTAATGGAACCGTTTCATTAACCACCTCCAAAATGTGCATTCAGGCTGTTATTTTTTAATGAAGCAGTGGATAGTTACTTCTGTTTTCTTCAGTTAGAGCTGTGATTTTTTTTAATTAAAGGGCAAGAAATGACAAACAAGGACAAGTCCTCTGTGGGAAAGAAGTCATTTTGGATGCGTTATCAAACACTTATTTTTAATTGCTAAATGTCATTAATGTATTAAAAAAGATGTCAAATTATGACCTGACCCCAATAGCTAAGTGCCATTTCAGAGTGTTTTATACATGAACATACATAGAATTTCTATCACTTAAAGCTATCTTGGCAACATTGTGATGGCCTACTGTACTTTTGCAAATTGCTTTGTCTGCTTTGTGGCTTTGCAGTTCTACTTCTTGATGACACATCACTGATAATGCCACTTTCAACAATGACTGTATGAACACTAAGAATTACTAATAATCTTCTGACGGTCTGGTTTTTAGATAAAGAGTTTCCTGTCCTCCTTCTATTTCCTATCTTTTTTTCCATGAAAGTCCAATGGTGACAGATTTTCTGAGACATAGTTTTTAAATCTTTGTGTTCAAATACTATTTTCTTTACATGGTAGACTGTGCTTCAAGATTAGGAAGATACTAAGACATCTCATTGTTTAAATAAAATCAAGTTGAAAGATGCGATACGGAATACCCTCATAAAGATTTCATTCTGCAGCAAGTAATTAAGTACAGTTTAAGCATACCATAAAATATGCAATTAAAAAAAAAGATTGTGCACCCTGACAGGTAATATAGTAAATTGCAATCCTGCAGTTTCTTTTATTTGCTACCGTATAAGAAAACACAAATATTGACTTTTGTTGAAGGTCTTTTGATCAGACAGCTAAATATTGACTAAACCAAAGTAACTGTCGATGTCTGAACCTAGGAGTCAAAATAAGTATATGTTTAGTAGGGTTGAAAGAGGGAGCCAAAAAAAAAGAAAGAAAAAAAAAGATGAAAAGCGTATGGATTGTCATAGTTTTTTCCCCCCCCAAAAATGCCATTATGAGACCAGCTATATTTGGTAGCATTAGGCAGCCACCTAATACTTTTTTTTAGGTTGAAAACTCTCGAAGATTCAGAGGCTCCCCTTCTGCTATAAAATTATGTTTGAGGTTACTGCCTAAAGCTGCTTTGATCAGGTGTACACAGCTAGTTCTTAAATTCATGTACGTGTACTGGAGTGCTACAGCTTGCAGCCACCTATATGTTAGGTGAACGTTATTGAACCTAAAATTTGGCAATTGATTTCAGAAAATACCTGTCTAAGAACAGGACTATGCAGAAGACAATCATTTTCATCAGTTTGCTCTGAAAATACTGCGAACATACAGAATTAAGATAAGCAGTCTTTTGCATTCTTCTTCCTTTTTCTAGGTCTCTTTCTTATAGCAGGCAATTACATTCCTGTGTAGCAATAATTTAGACCCATGTCACCATTGTAATGACTTCGGAAAGCTGTAAAGACAGAGTTTGCAGAGTTTTAAAGTATGTGCTCAAAGTATATTGCTGTTGAGCAAAGCACTTAAGCATGTGCTTAATTTCAGGTACGTGGTAAAGTGTCATTGGATTTATTTATACTGCAATCTAAAGATGGATGAAAAGTTAATTCAGGACCATATTCAGCTACCGTGCAGAGAGGAGTGTGGGAGAAAAGGGGATGCCGGGAATCATGGAAATTGAGAGTTTGAAGGAAATCCTCAGAGTCCTCTTGTCCATTCCTGACCTCTGACAGTACCTGGTCCATTAAGATCTGGTCTTAACGAGGGAAATTTCTTATCATTAGAAACACACTCCTGGACTATTCTTGTGTTTCCTGTACTGAAAATGCTTGCCTTTCCCTGTAACAAGCTTCTGAAAAAAGAGGCATCCACTATCTTTTAACACTTTTTCACATACTGGGATATTTACTGAATCTAGACAAATCAAATCTAATGTTTTCTCTAGATTAAACAAATCCAATTTCTTTAACTACTCTTCAGATCTCACGCTTCCTTAACTACTTGTCTTGTTGCTGCCCGTCTTGTTTTTTGTAGTGCAGTGACCAAAATTAACCACAGACCCACAAGATCGATATTAAGTAGATCAAATACTTTTCTTCCTTTTTTGCTGGCATATATGTAAACCCTGCTTTTCATCTGTCCCAGGACTGATGTGTGCTTTTTGGGGAAGAACATCAGGCTGCTGAGTCGTATTTAGCTTGTGGTGCACTGCAACATGGAGCGTGGAACAATGCTGCTCTGCTGCTTTTGAACTGCGGTTCGTCCTCTGGTTGCTTTTGTGCATCCGATTTCAGCTCTGCATGGGTAGCACTTCGCACATTTTTTGTTTGGATTTCACATCGTTGATTTTGGATCATTACTCCAGCCTGTTTTCAGTCCTGATCCTGTTTTTGACATTTTTTGTCATCCCACCTTACTGAACATTCCCAAATCTGAGTTTTGTACTTACAAATGTCTGTAAGAATACCCTCTAATAACTGAAATAACAGTGATGTGTTGTTATCAATATAACAGAATTAGTGATAACGTCCCTGAAAGTTCCTAATTCAAAATACATACCCTTTTGGCAATTAAATATTAAGATTGACATTTCACGTAGTTTGTCAACCAGCTATGCAATACTAATTTCATCTAAATCTCATTTTCTTATCAGAAAACCATGTGGTATTGTTGAAGTCTTACAGCACTTTCCCCTGATTATCCACAGTTTGTCTGTTAAAGAGCGAAACTAGATTGTCTGGATATTACCTGGTCTGGGTAAATTAATGCTGGCTGCTCTTTTTATCACCTTATCTTCTATAAACTCAAGTTCTGTATTTACATTTTTTTCTGAGAGCTAAAGTCTAAGCTGCTTGTGTATACTTTATTCTTCTCTTCCATGTTAAAGGCAAGCAGAGCATTTGCCATTCTCCAGTCCACCAGAATTACCCCGCCTTTTTGAATTTCTCACAGATTTCTCTTAAATGGTTCAGGGATGGCTGAAGCTTCAAATATTTCAGAGTGAGATTGATTTATTGATTTGAATGTTGATTCATCTAATTATTTATTTACCTTATTTATTTATTTATTTATTTTCATGTCCCAGCCTTCAGAATTAGTGAGTACATAGTTTAACTAAGTATCTGGTCTCAATTTTTTGTGTGTGACAGAAGTGTTAGAAACATCAGCCTTACTCCTTTTCTTTTTCTTCAAGTCTGCCTTTGCTTCGGTCTTCTATCTTCTTTTACCTTTTTCTCATTTCTCCTAACCATCCCATCAAAATAACTTTCCAACTTCATGTTCTTAACCAGTTTTTTACATTCCTTCGCTTTCCCTGGTGGTTTCTCCTTTCTTTTGGAAAATAAAATACTGTCCCCAGTGTATTCAAAAGTCGACATATCATCTTTGTCAGCTTGTACTGTTTTTCCATCAGACATTTGGATAATAAAAGTCCTCCTTGCTGCCTGGTCCTTCCCTAGGATGTTTCTGCATATTACTCCCTTCAATACAAAGACATGAATCTTAGGAGATTTGTGAAGACTAAGGCTTGTGCTTGATTTTCAAGGTTAAATAGGAGAACGACTCCCTGCAGTACAGCACCCTTATTCGTGGTCCCTTTTGTCTTCATGCAGTGTCACCCAAGAAGACGGCAATTCCTTCTGACTTTTGAACTGCAGGCTTCTGAGGCAGGTTACGTGTTGCTGATACAGAGGCAAGGCCTCCTTTTTTCTCTCACCCTGCTCTTCCTGAACAATTTATTACCCTTTTACAGCAAAATCCCAATTCCGCAACGCATCCCATTAATGCTGTAGTGCTGCTTATGCTGTTGACTGTGTGCTAAAACTTCAGCTTCTTGCAGCTGTTTTTCATTTTCACGGCATTTACATATCGCTACCTTAGATGCTTAATTGGGGGCTCCGTTATTTCCTTTCCTATAATTCTGTTTCAATTTCCCAACCAAATAGCTGGTCTGAGAGTTTCAGGCTTTCATAATATCCACTTTTTTGCTTATCTATGTGATTTTTTTCACTGTATCAGCCTCGCTTAGGGGAGCGATGTGAAGGATAGCTCTTCTCCTTAATAGTATTTTTTTCTCAAACCTACTGGATTCTCCAGGGTTAGAAGCATCAGCAATTCTTTATCTGCCTCTCCTGCCCAATAGCCTGTTGAAATCCTCAAGAGGGTTTCTGAATGTAGCTCCCAGATGAGTAATGATGCTGAGGATGGGTTTTAGATAGTTATTTAGAAGCAAAGTACCGGTGTGCCAATACATGGTCCTCTTTAAGTCTCCTGAGAGGACACTATCAACACAGTTGGGAAGTCTGAGGTTTGTGCCCAATCCTCAAGGTTAAAAATAGTCCCAAAGTTTCTGTAACACTTCTCAATGCATCCTCCTAAGTCTCCCACTGTATTAAATTTCTGCATTTTTCTTACACATTTTGCTTCTAATTAGAGACTCTTTGTAGTTATATTGAAAGGGAAAGAGCTCTCTTCTGCCTCAAATCACATTCTCTGACTTCTGCAAGTACCCTTAAGTATCTCTGCCACCTTCTTTATTGAGCAGAAGTGCTAAAATGATGGCCAAGCTGAAAACGCTGTGAAAAATCACAGAATATTACCTAAATGAAATGGCTGGTCACCATCATCAGAAGTAGGACTGAAATAAGAGTTCAGCCATATGCAATTCACATAGCAGCGTTGAATTGAGGTGGTGGTTTTTTACTTTGCAAATGCTTTGTTGCATAAACTTGTGCTGATAGAAACTGAGTAGACTATTGCTCAGTAAAGTGTTGTATTTGTTTATTTATTCCTTTCTAGATTTTCTAGATACTTCTGTTTCTGGGACAAACTGCATCAATAGAACGGTTTTTTTTTTTAAGACACCAGTATTTTGAAACATGAAGGAAGACATACAGTAAACTAGTCTCAGAACTGCAAAAAATAAATATTAGAAAGTTTTCCAGGGATACCACGTGAAATGATGCTGGGATAAGCTATCTAGTATGTGTAGCTTATCCAAGCCATTAATCTGTGTTTGACTTCTCAGTCATCTTGGGGACTTTACTTCCTTTTGATCCCAAAATATGCTCTGTTTTGCACGCTGTGAGGAGGCACTGGCATGCTTCTTTCTGAGCCAGTCCTCTAGTATGAAGCTGGATATATTGCATTGTGGTGTTTCAGTACAATTCTTATTAATTCTTAATATTGGATATTATATATACTTAAGATCATGCCTGTGTCATGGTTTAACACCAGCCAGCAACTAAGCCCCACACAGTCACTTGCTCACTCCCCCATAGTGGGATGGGGGAGAGAATCAGAAGAGTAAAAGGGAGAAAACTCGTGGGTTGAGATCAAGACAGTTTAATAGGTAAAGCAAAAGCCACAGACACAAGCACAACAAACCAAGGAATTGATTCACTGCTTCCCATGGGCAGGGAGGGGTTCAGCCACCCCCAGGAAAGCAGGGCTCCATCACATGTAACGGTTACTGGGGAAGACAAACACCATCACTCTGAACATCCCCGCCTTCCTCCTTCTCCTTCCCCCAGCTGTATATGCTGACCGTGATGCCGTCTGGTCTGGGATA
>JAVJGI010000064.1:34530693-34553017 GCA_035590275.1 Ibycter americanus | reverse complement strand
GGGAGGTTCAGGTTGGAGATTGGGAATAATTTCTTCCCCGAAAGGGTGGTCAAGCACTGGGACAGGCTGCCCAGGGAGGTGGTGGAATCACCATCCCCAGAGGCGTTTAAAAAACACGTAGATGCGGTGCTTAGGGACATGGTTTAGTGGTGAACTAGGCAGCACTGGGTTAATGGTTGGACTTGATGATCTTAAGGTCTTTTCCAACCTAAATGATTCTATGACATTAATATACAGTAAGCTTGTGGTTTAAAGAATGCACTGGCCAGCAAATGCAAATGGAGTAATCCTTGTGAAATATGTATTGATATGTCAGAGGAAGTCTGAAGTCTTATTTCCGGTCTCTGCTGTATTTACATTGGAAACATAAACAGACACTAGCAGAAGGCTTTGGTGTTTGTGGTAGGTGGTGTCATCTTTGTGCAAGAATTTAGAAAAAGGAGGTTCCTTCCTTGCTTCCTCATAGTATAATTAGCTGTAGCATAGAAACCCCATGTTTATTCAAGAAAAGGAAAAACTTCAAGAGGAAAGGCTTTAGTGTACTAATTCTGTGAGCAGCTCGGCCTTATGTATCAGCTCAGGGGGTATCTTTTTACTGTATTTACATCCTATACACCAAACCCAAGGATCTGTTATAGCTGTCTTACTCCATACAAGGCGTATGGAAAGTTGATAGATAATTTCTGAAAGAAGCACATGCAGGGCCTTATGTCATGTCAGCAAGGAAGTATATTCAGTGTATAAAGAAAAAGTAAGCTTCACTGAAAATGTCATTTTCCTGAGGTCTGTTTATCTCCCTTATTCTGGCCACCGCTCTGCATTATTTTTACCTGAGGCTACAGTACCCAGCCCAGCTGGGGATCCAAATTGGGCCGGATCTTTTTATTCTAAAAACCAACCGACCAACTAAAACAACAACGACAAAAACAAAACGTGTTATTTGTATCTAGCGACCTGTCAATTATATTCTTCCGAAGTCTTGCCTCATTTCTGAGTGGGAAAGGATTCCTTTTTAAAATGTAAGTGAAAGAAGTTCAATGCAATGTCAGCTTTTGCCTTAGTTTGTCTCAGAGTTGCCAGTTGAAGTGGACTCAACAGCGCTTCATTCCTGGGATGAAATGGTGCTTCAGTAAAGGGCTTTTTCTCTTCCTCTAAAAAGAAAGAACAGTTTCTGCCAAAGTAACGCATTGAAAGGATAAACTGAATAAATGTCCTTACCTGCTGCTGTTAATATCTTTTAAACTACTATTACTTACAAAGGTGTAACTCTCTTTACTCTTTAATTATCTGTTCCATTTTTTTTGTCAGGGATCCTTCTCCCATCACCCCTGCAGTGCGGTGGTGGGGATGCTGAATGTGTGTGCTCGTTGCTCACCTCTAGATGAGGAAATACTTCCACTGAAATGGTATTCTCTGAGTGTTTGCATGCAAGCTTGCCCTTTGGCGTTCCTTTGGTCTGCAGTAAATTTCAGTATTGCAGTGCAGTAACTCTTAGGTAAGCCCATGGTAGCATTGTAGTTTGGATCAAAAATGTACCAGTGAAACAAATCCTGATTGTACTTGCTGAACTTTGGCTTGCACCCCAGAGCAGTTTGAGGTAAATTAGATTCCTTTAGGAATTAAGCAAGCTGATGTGCTGCAGGAGCACACTTGGGGTGCTCCACCTGCTAATGGATGCTTGGTCCCCAGGATCGGACTAAAGCTGGTTCATGTAACCCCCAGAAACACAGAAGTTGTGTGGACATCAGGTCCTTTACGTGAATGGTTTCTCTCCCCAGTTCTCCTGCTCTTTCGTTAAAGCTACATAGCTTTAAGAAACACAGGTGGTGATACATAAATGCATATATTTAAAGGCAGTTATATGATTTTGTTTTGTTTTTTGCTTGGTTGTAGGCCTTATGCAACTGCCTTGTAAGACTTTTTTTTTTATTTTATTGCAACACTGGATTTTTTTCTTATATGTTTGGAAGTACTTCTTTGTTATTTTTCAAGCATACTAGTGTGTGCTGCCTCCCCAGTTAAGATGGAAATACACTGGCATAAATGAATGGCTTACAGGTGGTGAAGAGGTCTCAGTTTCACTAGAGAGATGCTTATGAGGACCGCTCAGAATCAGAGTATGGGAGAGAGAATAGACACAAGGAAAGAAAATGATTGTAAGTCTTGCTGCAGGTTTATTGATTGCATGACCTTTTGTAACTGAGATTTCCCCATAGTGCTACATAGGTGGATGTATCTGAAAGAATGCCACTAACTTGGAAGAGGATGGAGATTAGGAAATTAGAGACTAAAAGTCCTCGTTCTGTTCTTGGCTGGTTGCAGAATTTCTGTATGATGTGCGTGGGTCCGTGAAGGCTGCAAATTCAGAAGTGTCTGCGGAGTTTGGGGTCGTTCCAGTCCAGGAAGACCCGAGCTGAGGAGATTCTTTGTTATACCCAGAGTGAGATTAAGACACAAACGAAGACAAATGCCACTAACCAAGGAAACGTGTTGTGCGCTTATATAAACAGAACATTCATTTGTTGTAAGAAAATAGTAATAGGAAAGAGAGGGAAAGGTAGGAAAGAAGGAAATCTAGCAAGCAGTGGGAATAGAGTTGCAGGAGATAGTCACCACCATGGATCCAGCAGTGTCCTGTTGGTCCATAGTCTTTGTTCACATCGGTGGTGGTGGTCTCCAGATCGCCGCTTATTGTTTGATGGTGCAGTCTTTTATAGCATGTTCAGGGGGGTCCTTTCCCAGAGAATGGTATGTACCCCATTCCTCCGTGGGGCATGTGATTACTGCATAGATAGGGGTGATGGTCCATGCCTAGGCACATTCCTCACAGCTGTGTGGGCTTCCTTGCCCCTGGCTGAAAAATGATGTCAGGCAGCTGTTGGCTCCTTATCTGTTAACAACAGTTAAGTCTTGCAGGGGCTTTGCTAACAAGCTTTGAGACAGTCAGTTTGAGGTATGATCTCTCACAGAGGTGTGTTTTTCTGGGAATTTGAAATGTCAGAGTTGCCTGTGATGGACAAAAAGACCTCCAGTGCATTCAAGAGTGGTTAACATTTGGGAAAACTTAATTGCCTTTTTAAAGTGTTATTGAGGAATAAAACAGAGAAGGTATCTCATCTATGCGAAGTGGTCTGCAGAGTGGTGAGGGGGTGGTTAGTGGTTAATGTGAGTCTAAACTTGCTGATATTTGTGTACTTGCATGAGAACAACTCAAATACTTAGAGTTAGGAGTATGCTCACAATCCAGAGAAGTTGCAGGATAGTAGCGTTATTGGTGGTTGACTAAGGCTGTGTATTTCTGCTCTGAAGATGCGAACCTGAGACAGTATGAAATGTAGTGATCACAGTGGTTATCACTTAAGGTGCAGTTACTACTGCCAAAGTGCCACACTTCCATAAGGCTGCACTTGCAGTGCTGGTGGAGCAGCTCCATGGGTGGCTGCGATAAAGCGTGTGCTGCTCCTGCTGAGGGATTATGGCAGAGTTTGTTAATACCCATCCTCAAAACCATCTACGCAGGCTGATCCTGGAAATGCCATGTGCAGGGTTTTCCGTTCGTTTCAGTACAGATTGCTTCTGTGCATGGAGTTTCACATGAGAAAATTTGTGAAGTCCTGAAAAAAGACTATATTAAAAATACACTGATGGGAAGGAAAATTAGTTTAATCTGATTCCCTTTTACTGTCCATTCTCCATCCACTATTATAGGAAAATTATCTTAAATTCTAAATTATGAGAATACTTTTGAACGTCGGATATGATCCAGTATATCTTTCAATGATTGGCTATAAAGCTATTAATAGGGCTAAGTTTAAGGCAGCGTTTTATGTGAATAATACTATCATTTTGCGTAGAATTAGTATTCCCTGTTTGTCTAACCCCAGCAGATAAGGGCTGTAAGTTCCTGGTCTGTCCTTGCTGCCAGCACAATCTGTGTGACTCCGCTGAGCAGGATGGAGTCTTAACCACTCACCTATTTTTCGAGTAATCCGTAGACACCGAGGACGCAGTACTAAGTGTGGATTTCATGTCAGTGTGAGTCTTTCCATCATTTGTAGGAACTTGAACTTGCACTGGTAATAAGGACAAGAGGAGCAGCATACAAAATTGTTAGCAAATTGCAAAATACATGAGAAAACCAGCTTTTTCTTGGTTTGTCTGTCTGTGTTGCACTTGGACAGCGTGCTCAAGTACAGTATAATGAGCCATAGTCACATTTACATGGAAACCATTTCCCTTAATGAGGGGAATGGCGTTATCTATTTTACTGTAGTGGATTTCCATTAAAAGCAGGGACTCCAGCACATCCACCATCTAAAGTATGTGCTGGGCTGAGCTTGGTGGAAACAAGGTACATAAATAGGAGGGATGGATGAGACTGAAATCTCTGCCTGCAACCAGTTAAGGGAGGAAACAGATACATGGTTAGAAGTGCCTTCCAGGTGCCCATGTGTGTTACATTCAGGTGCCCCATCTTGCAGAAATCATAACAAGAACCAATAGGTACATAAAATAGAAAAAAGGGAAGTGAAATAAAGAGTGTATTTTTTAAGTGAGGCAATTTAACCTTTGGAATAGAAATGCTGAGGTAAGTTTTGAACTCTCTGCCTTTTGATAGATTTGTATTAAAAATGGTTTCCAGAAGGACACCCAAGCAAAAATTCTTGGCCCTCGGACAGAGGTAGTGTCCCGGTGAAATGTAATGGGTTGCAGTCTACAGGAGATGAAATGATGGGGATCCCTTTTGATGATTTGGCGAATCAGTGAATTATTAGTGGTTTTACCACTGTTGATAGGTGATATAAATGAACTCCTAACAAAACCCCCCACCCTTTTTAACCAACCATCTCTCTTTTTTTCCCTCCTTCTGCTGCCTGACAATGATAGAAAGTTCCTCCTTCCCTTTTTATAAACTATTGTAAATCTTTGTTGTAATAGCAAAGGAATAATAAGTTATCTTATATAGAAGCGCAAGAGAACTTTTCCTGAAGAGCTGCAGTCTGAAATACGAAATCTTGCTGTTAAGAAAGTTTCCAGGCAGCCCTTGACAAAACTTAATGTATATTTACTTTTGGATCTGAAAGCTGCAGCCGTGACTATAAAAAGGGTTTCAAAGTCTGTACTTTCGCTTGCATGTGGTCAGTATTCATCCATTACCTGGTGTTAACTCTGGTTCTAAGACCCTGATCTGGCAAACTTCTTTCTTTCTTTTTTTTTTTTGTTTTCCTTCCTTTTTTTCTCCCTGACAGCTCAAGAATTTTAATTATACTGCATCTCACTTGCTATATAATTTTTGGGGAAAATACTTTCTTTTCGGCTTTTTATTGCATGGACTATTGCAGTGAAAGAGACTTAATGTGTGTCTTCGTTGTGAATATGCAATATGGTGGTTCAGTTAAGCAGGCCCAAAAGTACATCAACACTTGTTTTGTGGCTTTAGCAGGTACATGTTTGGCTGTGCGAATGAGTAATGTCCACCTAGCTCTAGTGGAGTGACTCCATCTGTTTGGTGTATCAGGTGTTCCGTACCTCAGGGAGGTATTTTCCTCCCAACAAGAAAGGTCTTGTTTTACATCTGGTATACTGGCACTTGAATTTGAGACTGGGCCACATCTAAAATGTTGTTTTGCCATATTGTCTCTCTCTTCCTGACATCGCACGTGATATGTAGACAAAATCTGTATTTAAAAGTATTTGTAGAAGTAGTGTTTAGTCATTGAAAATGAGTTAACTGTTTCTGCGAAGGCGCTCAGATTTAGCTGATAGATTACTGGGAGGATTTTGCCCTTAAGGACTTTCTTGAGGTTCTTGGTATGGGAAAAACTATGCTTTGAGACTAAATTATTCAACAAGTGTGTTTCAAAGTAATTAAAGCTTCTAGCATTTAATGTTTTATGTATGCAGATTAAAAATGAAGGTTGATTAAATCACGACAAAGGGAAGTTTATTCACAAATGGCAGACAGTAATGTCTCTTTCGTGACTGGTGGAACACTGTTGAGCCTACTTCATTATACTGAATATTGAACTGTTGTATTAGTGTAACTTTTTCTAAGTGATGGCAAAGTTAAACAGCAGGCAGTAGAATTTGATGCAGTACAGCCCTGGCTTTGCTAAGTAGTGCAGAATACTTCTTTTTCCATCAAGTATGTGACTTACAATTTTTCAGCTAGTATTTTTGAAATGGCCAGGTGAGCTATACAAAACTCAACAAGATCAAGAGGCAGGCCAAAGTAACGATTTTCTTGTTGGAAAGTAATAGACATGCCAGTGTAGCATGTAATAACAGCAGGTTTTACAGCGCAGTGCAGAACAGTAGGAATGTGAAACACATATGTTATGTAAATTACTGGTGTATACGTTTTTGCTGAGTTCTGGGCTACAGTAACTCCTTTGTGCTTGCTCACCCCCCAACCCCCCAACCCTGTCTTTTTCCAGTCACTTAGAGTTTCAGTGCATGAGCTGCTTCAGCCTTTTAAAAATTTTGCTTGGCTGTCTCCTCTGAACTGAGTACCTCATCCTTTGAATACATATACTTAATTCAGGAATCAGTGAATGGTCATCTTTGAAATCTAACAGCAAATCAAACCTCACTGTTGCAGGTGCCTGTGTGGTTGACGCACACACTTGCATGCACGCCGAGAGATATATTGACTCACTGAGGACTGGCATATTTTCATATTGGATGAAAATTGTTCCCAAAGTTGCTACACAAAAACATTTTCTTTCATCATCCTAAGGAAACAGGGCATGTGTGATGATATGAAAATGAAGGTAGTCATTAAAACCGTCATATGAAATGAAAATGTTTATCGTACAGTAGGTTTTGTGACTCTGTGGATTTCCCAGTGGTTTCCCTGGCAGGATCTTTCTGCTACCCAGTGGGTACACCTTCTGTTATAACAAAGGGGCGAGGGTTTGTCCTTTATTCAAAGAGCAACAGGTCCCACCTTCCTATAGGGCTAGACAGGCTGCCCATGACTGCTTGGTGCTGTGTTTCCTGGAGATAAAAAATGCCTTCATCTGACAGAGACCATGTATCCTTAACTTGGGTCAGCCAAGTTGGTTCCCATTGTCATGGCAGAAATAGCCAATGACTGAATTACCCGCATACTCCTGTGGTATGCTTAGCAGGCATTGTTTAGAGAAGATACTGCTTATGCCTGGTATATCCATAGCTATGGCTTGAGTAGTGTGCCATATTTCTAATACTTTTGTGGGATTTTTTTCTTTCCTACCATCTCATTGAGGACATCAGGTTTCCATTCAGTACATAGAACTTTCTGTTGATTATAATTAAATTTTCCAATAATGCTTGCTTACAGCACTGACAGTTCATCAAAACAAAAAATGAAAGTTATTTCTTAAAAGAGATAATTTAGTCCAGGTGGCTGATCAAGATAAATCCAGTATCAAATGACTAGCCTTTAAATAACAGCCTCTGTGCGGCTTGTCCCACATGCACTGCAGTTACAAATCATCTGAATTCTTAGTTTTAGCACAGGGGTTGGTTGGAATCCATGCTGTACAATTTATAAAAAATTTTTTTTTTTTTTTTTTTTTTTATGGAGGGAGAAGACTTAAGTTCTTGCATTTTAGGAACTACAGTCTCAGCTCCAAATGATAAAATTGAAAATAATTTGTGGTGAAGCAACTGCAGAGGGGGATTGTTTTTCAGCACATGTGTTCATTTCATAGTTACTCTGAAGCTGGATCAGAGAGGACAGCAAAGACTGGCTGGGATGAGGAGTGGGCGGAAAGTGAGGTCTGGCTGAGAGAGGCACCACACCGACTGCATTGTGAACTTCTGAAATCGGACAGCAAGCTAGGACCGGCTTGGCTTTTCCAGCTGGAAGATCATGTGAAGTGCTGGACTGAGAAGCCTGTGCAGAGAGGGAGCCTGATGGCTTTGTGGAGCTGTCTGTAGCCTTGAGTGGCTGCTTGAGCATTATCTCCTATTCATTTGGGGTTCCCTCAACACTAATAACTTTCTCTCCTTCCCCCTCTGTTGTTACAACAGCTGTATTTTTACTGAATGAATGTCTGCGATATCTGGAGAGTCATATATGTGTCTGCGTGCACACGTGCAGATCATGGTGGGATTTATCAGTGCTTCTGTGGAAACTTTTCAAGTTCCAGTTTCCTCTCCTTAGCCTCTTTCCTAACAGGAGAAAGACAAACAACAAAGAAACACCCAGTACGCAAGTTTAGAATATCTACTGCATGCTGTGTGTGGGATATCTATCCAAATATTTCTTAATTATTCTGAGTCTGCTTTCATGGGTGCTTTTGTAAGGGCTACTGTCACAGTAACAGTGGGGTTTTATACTCTTCTGATAGTGTTCCTTGGTCATGGTGAAGATCTGGAGGTATACTTTGAAGTGCGCCAACAGAGATGGTGTGTTGCCTTCAATTTCACTGTAAAGCCCTGCAACACTGTTTTCTCCTGAGACAAGGCAAACTTGTTTCAGTTCCCCTAATAACTCATAATTCTGATTTATAGTTGTCCATCATTTTTGTATATTTTATATAAATACACACACACACATTGGCCTGCATGTCTTGTGTTTTCATTTCTATACTCATCACCCTATGTAATGCATTATAACAGCTCACCCCTCTGACTGATTACTGCAGTTTACCTGTTTTCACAGCATCCAGGGAGGTGCAGTGCATCTCCTAATAATTTTTGCTGAAAGCAAAGTCACCAGAGTACGTTACTCACGAATTATCTGTGCAAAGCTTAGAATATGAGATGTATCATTTCAAGCTGGAAGTAAGAGCCCTAATGGTTGGAGAGGGGTGTGTGAAGAGGGTAAATCCTTGAAATTTCATGGGCATTTAAAGGATTTGCAAACCCTGTCAAATAAACTAGTGAGCTCTGAGAAATATCTTGAGGGACAACTTCATCAGTTTCCACCAGTCCTGTACCAAACAGAGTAATAGCTGTTTCTTAACCAGCAAAGGTTTCACATTTTTGTTCTGCTGGGATGGAAACCTCCAGATGATATAAAAAGATTTTTCCACGTGGGAAAAGATTCTGCGTTTTGAATGGTTTTGTCCTGCCTTGCAGAATTTTTTTTTTTTTTTTTTTAATCAGGTTACCTTGGAGAAAGGAAAGATCATGATGGACATAATTTTTTGAAAAAGGTATTTTCAGGACTAAGTCTCTTGCAAATCCATCTTGATGAACTAGCAACACCACAAAACGCTTTCTATTTCTTTTTTTTCTCCTTTTTGTTGTGTGCTGTATTTCACGGCTATTCCTGTCCCTGTGACTCTTTTTGCTACCAAAAAAATTCCTTACCTATTATCATCTGAGCCCTTCATACATTTATGGATTAAGTTTTTAAGTAATGCTTATGAAAAAGACATCTACTTTCTTATCATGTTACAGTCCTCTTCTGAGACTTAGAGGTGTCCATATCTCACCTTGAAGTGTTTGAAAACAACTCTCTGTTATCAAGATTTAACATCACTTGGGAAAAATCAGAAGTTAGTCATCTTTTAAGATACTGGCCAAAGGCAATGCATTCAGGATGCAGCCTTCTCTGATGTTGGTGAAGCATGAAATTTAAGGCTTTCCAGAAGTTCACCTCGAGTATAAAACTTCTAAGTAAAAACAGGATTTGGAGGCTACCAGGAGGTTAATCTGGATAAGGGTGAGTTATTTTCACCAGGAAAAGCCTGTTCCTTTATGGATCTCTGAACCAGGGCTTTTGGTACAGAGGCACACAGCTCTGAATCTGTCAAAGTTGCTGAAATATCCCATCTTTTTTTTGTGAGCAATGAAAGATTTTTGTACAAGGTTGTAGGGCCTTTCCTTATTTCTCTTCAAAGCAGCTGCTGTTTTTTTGAGGGCTCCATTCTTCAGCTACATGGCACCAAAGACTTTTTCTGTGGTTTTGTACTTCAACAGTTCCAGTTTAATTCTGAGAGCAGATGGTTGATCAGTGTTTCTGAAAGTTTTTTTTTATATTGTGACAAGGCTTCAATCCTCATCTGAGATTGGATTGCTATTTGAACATCAAGAGAAACAGAAGCATTTTCCTGAAATCTAAATAGATAGGATAAGTACAAAGTGGATGAAAGAGAATACTGTTATCCCCCTTTTCCGTTTTTCTATTTCAGTTTTTCTAAAATGGAAGTGAATTGCTGTGGTCTGACAAACCTACCAGCAGCTTGAGTTGGATGTCTCTGAAATGGGGCCAGTGTCTTTCCATACAGAGGGAAGAGTATTTCATCCTCTTGAAGTGATTACATTTTTAAAAGTTACTACAGAAACAGGATATTGGCAAACAATCCCATAAAATTGGAAAAAGAGGCAGTAAGTTTGTATATCGGGAAAACAAGTAGCCGCAGGGTGTCAGTGTGGCTTGGTTGGACACCTTTAACTGGAACTTTAGGATCATGTTCATGGTGACCTTTCTTGCTCAAGATCTTTTGGTGAATATTAATAATTTTATGCCTATAAGGAATGAATTTAAATGAATATCTTTAGTATACCATACAGTGATAACTGATACCTACTGCAATCTGTGTTATAATTATTTGTATACATTGACTTGGAGAGTTCACTCTCTACCCACCATTAGTATCTTGAACCCCAAGATAAGTTCCTGACATGCGGGCCGTGCCAAGTGTGGAGCAGTTGTGGTCCTGCTTTGGTGTAGTGCCCCAAAACCTTGGGGATCAGGCACCTGAGTATGAACCACTGAAACTGGAGGCTACAAAAAGCCTCTGGAAACAGTCATTGGAAGATAAACCAGCTATCGCTTCTGGAAAGGATTGTGAGTGCATTCATCCCATTTCACAGCTGTAACGCTTCCTTCCTTTCTTTTCCTGTGTGTGCCCCTTGAGTTCTTTCAAAGAGTCTAAGCATAATTTCTGGAAGAAAGTATGGTTTATTCTGAGGTTTATTGTTTTGCCACTGACCAGGACTAGCCTTTTTGTGCCTGGATTTATGACACCTAACAAGTGTAAAAGCTATTGTCTGCCCTTCCCCTCCTGATTATTCTTTTTCTTTCAAAATACAGTCACATCCCTGGAAGATGTCCTAGTGCTTGCAGTTGAGTTTGGAAGTTTGGAGGCGCCTAATCGTTTGATACTAAACCAAGCTGTAATTGGATGTAATGATACCTGCTTCCCAGGACAGTATACATTTGTGAAGCAGTTTGAAATGCTACAATGCTAGGTGCTTTGAAAATGCAAAATGTTGTTGTTATTCCCCAAAATACAGGGCTTCCCACTAGAAGTGCTCGTAAACATGTAGCTGTTACTGTTGAGATTTACTTAAGTTTTCATCTTGGGATATGTGCTGTGTAAATTCAGTTGGAGATTTTATTGATATTTTTCTTAGAAATTAATGAAGCTACAAGTAGCCCTGCTGCTCAGAGAATAGCTGTATTCACAGAACTACAGCTTTGAAGAAACCAGATTTATGAAGCTTCTCCATTCTTATGAGATATTGAACTGGTAAAGCTGGATGCGATCCATATTAACCCTTGAATCTAAGTGATGTATTTTAGAGCAAATAACCCTTTCCTCTAAGCAACACCCCTTCTCCTCCACATTATAAACCAGTCTTGAGAGGAGTAACAGAATAGTGAGTAAAAGGCTTTAATCCAGCCATCTAATCCCTGAACATTAAGCTAAATCTGCAAATCCCATTTTCCTGTTCAGAAGTCTTACATAACAAAACCAGCAATTATCTGAATGTAATCTGCGTCTTGCTCCGCTGCTGCTGGCCGGTGTGAAGGGCTCCCGCAGTAACATGTGGGAGTGGATCATGATACAACTGTGGTATCAAAAAAAGAGATACTGAAACAGTTTGTGGTATTTTTATATTATCATAATTGCAGATTTCAGACAAGATGTTGATAGTTTAAATGCTGGGAGAGGGGTGTGGTATGGGTGGCCCACCCACTGTGCACCATGGCACAGAGCAGTGCACCCAGAAAGTGTCTCAGGTCCTCAGTGGTACAATCAGGGTTGTACCAGCACCCAGTAGTGCTGCTGTCTTATGGACTGTGTGCGTTTTGAACTGTTGTAATGGAAAAGGTGGGGGAAGGAGACAGATGTGTGGCAGCAGCACGTGCCACCGGGGCAGTGGCAGCAGAAGAGTAGTGTCACATAGTGTCCCAGATGCTGCAGCATCAGCACATGAATAATTTTGGTATCACCCGGTACAGCATGCAATTGCGTTGCTGTGGTGGTGTCAACATGTTACCTGTCACCAGCATATTGCTGGCACACCGATTTCTCACTCCGCATGTTTCTGGGTATGAATAGAATGATTTGCCACCGTTTGGAACTGCAGATGCTGAAGTGTGTGGTTTCACCTCTCCTGGCCATTGGCAGATCTGAGAAGAAAGTCACAGAGTGATTTTGCAAACTTACTTCTCTGGAGTGGAATGCGACTGATCAATATTCAGAAATGCCAAATGCAGCATCCAGTCTGGAGTACTTGGGCTCCTGAAAACCACTCTAAGGCAGAAACAATTACAAACCAGTAGACAGTAACCAAATCTCATGCCACTGTGACAAAGCCTTTTTAAATAATTGCTTGAAAATGCAACTTTGAAACGTGTATTTTCTGTATTTCTAGTGCTATTTATCAGATAAGCATCAGGTTGTTAGAATTAATCTTCATTTACAAATTTCTTTGATGTGAAACACTACCACTCTGACTGTAATGTTATTAATCCCTTGAGTTTTCCAACATGTGGACATCAGAAGTAACGTTGTTTTGCTTTGATTGGGCTCTTGTGCACAGAAAACAGCACACGCTCTGCCCATCTGCTTCATTAAACTGTAAAACCAATTCAATTTTTTAACATATTTTAATGCATAGGCATTAAATATTTTGTGGACCTTGAGTAGCCATCTGGCTTTTGTATTTTTAAAGCAGACTTAATCTCCTGTTCTGGGTTTTGGTTTGGGTTTGGTTTTTTTTTTTTTGTTCTTTGGGTTTTATTTTAATTTGAAAGTCTTCTTGCCTGAATTTAAGCCTTTAGATGAAGTTCTTAAATCAGTGGGGAGGATGAGACATTTTAGGTATTTCAACAGAACAATTCGGGTCACCAAGTCTTTTGCTGTTAATTATAGAGGGAAGCCTGGGTGACTTTGCTCTTAAATTAGATGTCACCAGTGATGGTGAAATGAGCCTGGATCTTTGCATGGTGAAAGGATTTCAGGTCCCAGTATAGGTGGGTAAAGCTGAAATATATTTTTTGTCGTTGTTGTTGTTCATTGCTATTAAAAATGCATTCTCAGAGTCAATTTTTGTGAACATTTCCTATGTATAAAGCATTAGCAATGTCTGAGTTGGATTTTCTGCAGAATTTTCCCTGCGTTTCCTTTTGAAATGGAGAGTGTGCAGAAGAAACTTCAGTGCAAGGAGGAACTAGGCAAGACAGTCACAGCCAGTGAAGAAAGGGGGCTTGGTCTGCAGTACCTTTGAACGGCTGCTGTGACAGTGTAAGACTGTTAACTAAAAATCATAGGATCTACTTCAGGACTCATTTATACCCTAACAGTGCTGGCATAATTCTAGGGATTTATTAGACTTATGTCATGATTTCAGAGTTGGCTCAAATTGCCAGTTCCCAAGAGAGAAAGTGGCATTGTGTCAGTGTGTTCTGGTGTCACCAAAGGTAAACCTTAAACAAAGGTGATTGACAAAGATTAATGTTTTGTAATTGTGAACAAGGAGAGGAAGCTAAAGACCTTTGTACTTGCATTTTTAAAAAAACAACCAGCAAGCTGTTCAGAAGAAGTATATGTATGGATCAGTGTAAAAATCCACTTTTCTGAGTAACGAGAGCCTTAGTTAGTATTGAGTGAAAATGCCACTTGTTTAGTGTTGTTTACTGGCATTGTTCATGGGAGTGTTTTGCTATCATGAGTACAGTGAACATACAGCACACTGACATCTCTGAGGCTTATGCCAAGTCCCTGAATATGCTTTTGAGATCCACAGTTAAATTTTGTAGTACAAATATTACATTTTTCACTACTGAGGTGTTTTCCCTCCTGAAATTTAAAGGAATAGTTTGTTCCTTATGCAACATTGCCCAAGCTATTAACAGTCTTGTTTTATGTTTTTGCTGTCACATGAAGAGAGTGGAAGTCATTGTAGCAACTCTGTGGTTTTAGAAAGGAAAGACAAAAGTGTTACCATTCTCTTTGAAGCATCAGCTACAGGAGGGGTGGTTTTTTCCAAGTGTTTTCATCAACCTGTAGTAGAAAGCTCTTCTCTGTTACATTTGTGTGCTTTCTGTTGGAGTTCAAAGCCAGGTCCACCCTTAGGTGCCTGAAGTCAGGAAAACTGGTCCGTATAGGTCATGGCAAAGCATAACTCCGACAAGGAATGAAAGAGGATTAAAATACTGTTTATCATTGAAGATATCTGATCCCATTGCCCTGAGCTCTTACACTGTATGAATGGCTTCACTTGTTGGCATCAGGGTGCTCCGTGCTTGACTGAAGCTGTTCACATCTTCGCAGGCTTCATTTTGCTTAGCTGCCTCTGGTTTTGCATTGCAGCACAGGAAATTTGCTGCAGCCCTTAGAGGAAGGAGGTGACAGAGGTGAATTATTTTGACCTGTGATCAAATAGATGATATTTTCAATGGAAAAGAAGAGCAAAGAGAACAGGCTGTATTGCAGAGTCCTCCTGATTTCCCCTTTCCTTCCACACTGTCTCCCTGTGTTTTGCTGTGCTGGAAAATAACTTGTGCCTTGCTTTGCTGGTGCTCCAGCACAGGCAGGCTGCTGCCTGCGTGCTACCTGCCAGCCTCGCGGGGGGCTGCCCCATATCCATGTATGAGCCCATGGTGAAAATTTGAAGAAATACGGGCAGCATAAAGGTATTTCTGCTACATGAAGGTCCATGGACTGAGCCGGGACATCATGGGATAAAACGTGGCAGAGAATATAGCTCAGGTACAGTTGATGGCAGGAAAATTTCTTCCCAGCAATGTGGTTTTTTATCTTTGTTCGTGTGTGGTGTGAGTACAGCTTCAAGACACAGTACCTGTATTTTTCCCACAAAAGAAGAACAAAAAGAAGATTTATGTCAGATAAATGGCTGACTACTTTTCAAGATTTATAGCCTTATCACCCTTTTCACAGTGCAAGAGTCACTAATAAAGAGCAGTAATAATCATGCACAGTCTTACTTTATAATAATATTGTTGGAACTTTTTTGAAAAATGTCTCACAGAGAACTCTGGATGTCAGCTAGTCAAACCAAAAGTCATTTCACCACAATAGTGCTTTCATAGTTACGTGAGGTAAAGGAGATTCTGATGGAAGATATTTATCAAAGATATGTTTCTAAAACTTTTCTCAACAGTGGAGCCTGCAGGATACCCTCAGCTGGTACAGCATGTTGTTGAGCTTCAGACCAAAGCTATGTTCAGGTTGATCTTGCTTCACCAACCACTTTTTCTAAGGTCCTAATTATGTACTGCTCCCCACTGGTCCATCTTCTGGATTAGGGTATTAAGAAGAGGAAAGGCTCCAGATACTATGTTTTGGAAGTAAAAAGTTCTCAAGCATCTTATGTTTTAGCTATTTTTGGTTTGCCTCCGGAAAATTTCCATCTTTTCTTTGTACCAGTTTTGGTTTCCCCGGTATCTTTTTTTTTTTTCTTTTTTTTCTTTTTTTTTTTCCTTCTTGAAAGTAGACAGCAGCAGCTCCTTCACTCATAACCAGCTCCCAGCAATTACAGCTACCAAGGGCAAGCTTGGCTAGCGTGCCTTTGGGCTATATGTAGCCATCTTCATAAAGGCACGAGCCGTAAGACACAGACAGTACCCCACTGAAAATCAGGACATTTTGGGAATAATTGACTGTGCATGGCTGGGTTAGTCTTTGCTCTCACCAGTGAAGAGGACTATTTGCATGCATGCATTTCCCTTGTCTTGCAGGCCATTACTTGCTGCTGCACCCCAGCCGTGTCAGGATGGGTGCTGGTGTGATTGTCTCTTCCCATGTGTTTCAGGGAGTTGAGAGGTGTCTTGTTAAGCACGTAGGAAGCTCTGGATTGTTGGATGTGGTGCAGACCACGTGCCTCTCAATGCTCTGCACAACAGACCCTTGCCGGGATGCAGTCGTGGCAGCTCTAGTACCTTGTGCGTGACTGAGAGCTCCAGGGCTCCGGTAAACTGCAGCATTTCCCTGCAAGGTCTCAAAATTTACATGAATGTCTGAAGGCAGACAGGGATCCTATACGTGCCCATTTATATGTGTCTGTGTGATTCCTCGTCAAGGAGTAAATGATAAGGAGGGTAGAAGGGGCCCGCTGTTTGAAAATGCTTCTGTGCACTGCTGGTAAAAAACTGCCTGGGAATGACTTTGCCCGACTCACCCTGTGTGCAGTGTTCACGGCAGGCCCTGCTGCTCAGTAAAACCTGCTGGCTTTATGCTGCAGCAGTCCCGGATGGCGTGAGCGAGCTGTGGGGTGAGGGCCTGAGACCCTGGGCAAGCCCAGGCGCTCGGCTCTGGGGTGAGCTGTAGCCTCTCTTTGCAAGTTGAGGATGGAGCTGGCGCTCTGAAGAGGAGCCTGTGATCATGTGCAAGGACAGACACCCCAGAAATGCAGACCCTCACCTGGCTAAGCACAGCCCTCCTCAGGAGGCATGAGCCGCTGTCTAGGAAATGGCATCTTAAGAAACTGTTAAATTAGCAGTTGGAAATAATTGTATCTTGTATATTACTTTTGTCAGGAGCTCCTGGATTTAAGTTGTTCAGTTATTAAAAGAAGGAAAAACCCACATAAGCCTTCCTGCCTTCAAAAGTCTTGGGCAAGGTGTTGCTACATCCACAGGATGCTTGCTGCCTGGAAGGTCCTGGTGCCGTAACACAGCAATCTGTATTCACGTACTGTGCTTTCCTCATAAAATCGCAGAAGAAATAGGATCATTACTGTATATTAAAGAATTAATTATGTTGCTTAGTTTATTGGAAAAATGATGTATTGATAGTAGAGAGCATTATATTGCGGGTAACAGAGGTGCGTGACCTAAGTCATGAAGTTCATTTCTACAGTTAATCCTGCACCCTACCAGAACATCCTTCACCTCTGAAATCCCACCTGTGCCCCTGTTGGGAGCAGTGCAGAGCTGTGACCCCCAGCAAGGGTCCCTGGGGTGCATATCATATCCATGGGATTTTTCCAAGGGAGGAAGATGTTAATTTTCCCCAGTAATAGTGCCTTTTGGTCCTGATCAAAGGCAGAAGGGGAGGTGCAGGGCTATGTGCCATTTTGTCTCTTTGGAGGTGTCTGCTTCAAAGCCGTAGAGTGGATCTGTTCCTCCACTTCCTTCCCAACCTGACTCCCGATCTGCAGAGAGGGCTGAGAGGTTCTCCGTGTGCCGTGCCCTCTTGTTAATATTTCTAGAAGAGGTGTGCTCCTGCGCTGTGTCAGCAGTAGCAGGCTCTTTCCCCAAAGGCTTGTCAAAGCATCCTCAGTTATCTGTGCAATACTTTTATCTATTTATATATAAGCAGTATTTAAAGGGAACAAATGGCCTGTGTGATCATTCCTGCGTTCATTTTTTAATGCATTTAATTCCTAATGCTGACACTCTTGTTTTTCAAAGTGGGATTAGAATTGCTGAGGATAAACAGTGCCAGCATTACATATAGCAGTAGTGGGGACCTGTGTAAAGCTCAGCCAGGGTTCTTATTGACAAAGCCTAATTAAAAATTGGTAAAGTTAAAGATTTTTTTTTTGTTGTTGTTGGTCAAATGTCCTGGCATGAACTGTCTCGTGCAGCTATTCTTTTTGTGGCAACACAAGGAGATTTAAACGGTGAGTTGGCAGAAGGCTTTGATGCCAGTATCTGTGGTCTCTGGGGACTCAGCTCTGGGGACTCAGAAGAATCATAGGCTGGAACATGCCATTTCTATGAGCAACACCGCTAAACCTTTCAGCACAGCTGCCTTCTCTGTGTGTATTCTGTTTAAAAGTCTTAAATTCATTTCCTGGAGCAGTTCCTCAATGCAGCCAGATTGAGCATCAAAGGATTGCCCAAAGCCCTGGGGTAGACTTATTTATAAAGGCTGATCAACGCGATGAATGCGCTGCATATGAATTAATGATCCCCTATAAATATTGGACCTCCAAGAGTTTGTGGCGTGTCTCTGGAGAAGCTGGTTAGGAAGCAGTGCTTTGCATTTCTTTTAGGGCTTTTTTTTTTTTTTTTTTTTAAGTATATCATGATTACCGTGAAGTTACTTTTAAATTTTACATTTTATTCAGTGGTTAAATGAATATTATGTTTATAGTAATACGAGGTGTGCAGGATGTGTTTATGAATTAAAAGCACTTATTTTGTTTGTTTGTTTTTGGAGGAGGTGAGTAATGACTTAGAAACAGCTTTGTGGTATAGTGTGTTTTGCTTTAGGTTTACTGACGAATGGTGTTTTCTTCAACCAGCAAGCTGGCAGGGAATTGCAAACAGTGACCTCATTTATCCTACTAGAGCTCACTCTTCTTGACGGTTTCATCAGCCAGTGGGAAGACGTTTACTGTTCAACTGCTGCCAGCAAAGCCTGCACTTATTTTTATCTCAACAAAGTCAGTGAATATTCTGAACATTGTGTCAGCTTAAATGGTGTTATACTTATCTTACAGGGTACCAAATTTTGTTGTTGAGATAGGAGCAGAAGCAGGCCCACAGTGACTGAAGCAGGTTAGTTCAGTGATGGTTTTTATTATAGACGTATGCAGCATGTGCTGCTGTAAGGCTGTATAGAAGGCTGTATATAATTTGAACCTCACTGCTTGGAAACCATTTGCAAAAATAATACAGCATACTGGTTTAGTGAAACTGATACTTTTTCACAAAAGGTGGAAGAAAATCTACACATATGTAATATTATTGCCTTGATTTTTAGGAAACAAGTTACTGAACCTACTACAGATGCATTGTTTTCCTAACTGTTTTTAACTTTTAGCATGGAACCCACAAGAATGTTTTGCAGAATTAAGGGTTGGTAGGTGAACCAACAGTGAAATGAGATTTATAAAAGAAAAAAAAAATTATTCCTAGAAACAGTGGAAACTCTGAACAGTTACCTGAAGGGTTTCCTACTCCAGATTAGTTGTTTTCATTTGGTAAAATCACGTTTCTTAGACTTCTTGTACAATACACGAACCGTGCAAAGTGCAGTGCAGCCTAACTCACTGTTATGCTGGATAGCAGAAGTTTAAGCATTTCTTTTCGCACTGTTACTTGGTATTAGCTGTGCATACATAATCTCTACAGTGTTTGTTGTGGTGGTGAAGGGCAAAAGTGTCCTCGCTGCAAGCTGGCAAAGGCAGGCTTGTTGACTGCAGGTTGGCAGGTTTCTTTTGTACACATCCTGGCAGTGATTTTGATGTCTATCTTATTTAATGGAACTTCTCAGGACATTTTGAAGAATCAATTAGCGCTGTAAGAGTTCTTATCAATAATATTTACTTAATACTGTTTAGTTTAAACAAAGGAATACCTATAAATAATCATAAATAATGGTTATTATCAGTAATTTCAGCAAGTTTTCAGACTTTTGAAAGTCATAATTAATATGCATAGTGCCTTTTCTGCCCCATTTTGCACTAAACTCCAGCAGGATATATATGGGCAGATGTGACGGTTCACAGCTGATGGGTGTACCTGTGGCTTGTTTTGGGTTATTGAAATAGTTCGGTTTGACAGACTTAAGATGCTGTTTAAACTCCTCCGTAAGAAGAGATACTTTTAGGTTTTGTAGAAAGATGCTGGGTGTAAATTCTGCATGTATCCATTCATATTTGAACATTTTGGATACATCACTTGTGAAAACATTTTTCTTTTCTAGTGGCTTTTTAAAGACAAAACGGCTTGATCTGTCTTTCCTTCTGTGATTCTGGAGAAAGAAGCATGTTCCCAGAATGAGAAGCCAGGCAGCCTGTCTGTGTGCTCAGATGCTTAGAGGGAGCTTTGATCTTGAGAGTGGGGGAAGGAAAGAAAAGGAATATTATTCCAGTTGTATGATGCCAAAGCTGCTTGATGAATAGGCAAGACATCTTTGGAGATGTTTACTGGCTGGTCATATGTGCAAGAGAAAAAAGCAACAGAAAACTGAGTGTAGGGGCCAAAAACTGACAGATCACCAGGTGCCAAACCTTCTGCTGGAGCCTGTGCTGGGAGGCTGTACTGCTCTGCTCAGGTGCCTTGCTGGGCTGTGCACCAGAGATGAAAGTAGTAACATGCTGCTTAAAGTGCTGAATGCACTCTGTTTCCCAGAGTCAGGTGGGGAGGAGGCAGAACACCAGAAGAGACCTTCCCAGGGATACTCTTGCCATAACAGCATGTGGGAGGATGACACCCCAAAAAATTGGAACAGCCTTTGGCCAGTGTCTAAAGCACTTACCTTACTGTGTCATATAGAATTAATTTGTTTTCTACTACCAAGTTTTGTTTTTGAAGCTATTTAGGTATCTGCCAGGAACATATCTAGTTTAGCTGAGAAGCAATGCAGTGGATGCACTGCACAAAATAAATAATTTAAAATGTAGGATAGATTGATCAGTAATTGCATGTCATACCTTTGGCAAATTTGAACAGATTTTTACAGCCTTTAAGGTTGAAGAAAGGCAGACAGCTAATAGATTTTTTGAGTAACTGAGATCTCATTGAGTTTACTAGCAAGAATTTTCTCAATCATGTAATTAATTAATTAATAGTAAATACTTTTGGAAACTGTTGCTGTTCAGATTACCTTTCCTGATTTCAGATTCCTCTGGAATAGCTTGGACTCTGATATTTGCTCTACAGCATGCAACTGAGAGCAAATACATCCATCCCAAAGACAAGACTAGCTGGTTTGCTGTGGAAGCATAATGAACTCATACTGAATACTCATTTATTCAGTATCTGCTGTCCTTATCACTGGATCAGTGTTTAATTCTTAACAAAGCTGCTTGTTACTGTTCTTGTTTCCTGATTCTAAACCAAGATGCAAACAGCATAAAGTTCCTGTGCTGTCATTGTGCTGGACTTACAGAATCATTTGCTTTGCTGTTCTGAATTTTTAATAAAACACAGTACTTTCATATGATTGAAGCTGTTTTGATGACCTTCTTTGTCATCTGCCTCAGGAAATGATAGTTGCATCTTTGACATATGAATTATGTCCAGTGTTATATTCCTATGAGAAAACCTACCATTATATTCTAATTTTAGCTACTGTTTGTCCATAGTCACCACAACATAATTTTTATAAACAATGTTCTAAATATACATAGTTATATATTCTGGTTTTCTTCAAGACACATATATGACTGCAAGTATAGGTAAGTGTTGGTATTTAAAGTGCATGTAAATGTTTTTAATGGATAAATACAGATACTTAACAATGAAATATGAGGCTTGCGATAATACATATGTGATGAGTGGGTGTCCTTTCATCATGAATACTCTGGGCACGGAATACACTGCAAAAATCCTTTACTCCCTGCTTCACCCTGAGGTCCTGTTCCCAGTCACCCAAACTGCCTTCATGTTTGGTCATTCCTGGCTTCTCTTTGGAGAGGCCCAGCTCGCTCTTTCAAAGGGAAAACCCAGGTGTGTTTTTGGGTTTATTTTGGTGCAAGGGCTGCTCATTGTAGGTGCTATAGTTGAGACTGCATCAAGTATCCTTCCTTCCCCCAGCCTCCGTGTATTTCTCCAATACTACTCCAGAAAGCTTGGCGTACCCCATGGGGACAGGCTTTCAGGACTTGCTGTATATGTCCTCAGTGCTGTGTACTGTTAAAACAGGCTTTTAATAAAACAACACAGGCCTTGTTTTATTTTGGGCATTTTGAACCAGAAGAGTCCCACAGAAGTAAATAACTATGTCTTAAGGTAACAAAGATGCCTCATGGGGCCAAAGGAAACCTCTATCAAGTGCTGTGCAGCAGTGCTACAGCTAGCATAGCTCTGAGCAGTGCGGGCAGAGCCTTTCTCTGCAAGATTTTTTATGGACTGGAGAGATTGGTATGGTCAATAATTTAATATGCATTTTTAAACACTTAGGATCATTTAGTGTATTACATAATTGGGAGGGGGGAAAGCTGTATCTATTTTTTCCAGTTTGTTGTTCGTGATGATAAAAGGAGTTTTATTAACTTCACAGTTGGTGCTACTCTGTTGAGGCTCTTAATTTTTACTGTGTCTTATTTTAATCCATTTTAAAAGAACAGGATTATACTGCTGGTTTTTTTGTAGTTTGGCTTTGGGGGGGGGGGGGGGGGGGGGGGGGGGGGGGGGGGGGGGGGGGGGGGGGGGGGGGGGGGGGGGGGGGGG
>JAVJGI010000064.1:34505179-34525803 GCA_035590275.1 Ibycter americanus | reverse complement strand
CGAAGATGATCAGAGGGCTGGAGCAGCTCTCCTGTGAAGACAGACTGAGAGAGTTGGGGTTGTTCAGCCTGGAGAAGGCTCTGGGGAGACTTTATAGTGGCTTTCTGATACCTTAAAGGGGGCTTATAAGAAAGATGGGGACAGAGTTTTAGTAGGACCTATAGGGATAGGGCAAGGGGCAATGGTTTTAAACTGAGAGAGGGTAGATTCAGGTTAGATACAAGTAATAAATTCTTTACTGTGAGGGTGGTGAGGCACTGGCACAGTTTGCCCAGAGAGGCTGTGGATGCCCCATCCCTGGAAGTATTCAAGGCCCGGCTGGATGGGGCTTTGAGCAACCTGGTCTGGTGGAAGGTGTCCCTGCCCATGGCAGGAGGGTTGGAGCTACATGATTTTTAAGGTCCCTTCCAACCCAAATCATTCTATGATTAGCTGTAGAAGAGCATTTGTAGTTATGAATTGTCTCTTCCACTGCTCCCATCAAAAGTGGAAGAAAAAAAGAGACTTTCCTCCAGGAGAAAGTTCTTGGGAAGATGAAGGATCATTCTTCCTGGTAGACTGCTTAGTACATACACAGTTTTAGGATTGGAAGTGGCCTCACTACTGGTGTAGAGATGATAGAAATTGCCCCAATTCTGGGTGAACATCAAAGGAAAGCAAACTGGTGGTGTGCAGGTTTTCTGCAAGACTGCTTAAGAGACAGAGTGCATGTGCATCTCGCCCTCTGCTAGAAAAGCAGTTTTCCCCTGTCCCATCCAGTCATCTGGCTCCACATGGTGGGAGTTCACTGACTACAAGGGAGCAGAGCTCATCTCGTTTTTGTTTGTTTGTTCTTGCTAGATATAATGCTTTCTGTCAGGAGGAGTGCAGAAATAGTGAGCTTTACAGGATGAAACTTATTTGCAAAGCATCCAGAATTGGTGAACAGGCATGTGGTCTTGTTTCATCCAAGACCGCGCAGCCTTTGTGTAGAAGCCAAGCAGCTCCATGAGTGAGGGATAAACCTTCAAGGTTCTCCTCCCCTGTGGTTGCAACCTCTCTGCAGAGGCTTTCCCCAGGAACAAATTTTGGTAGTAACCTAGTTGGGTCTTCTCCCAAACTAGACACTGACCTGTTCTGTATCCTTTGTTCCCCCACATGTTCTTTCTGTCATATGGGTGGTTCTCCAAAACTCTTTGTTTCCATTCATAATACCGTCTGTTGCTCATTAACTAATATCTCTTCCCAGCACCTCAAACTGATCTGTCTTTTGTGAAGGGCTGCTGTGATGGTTTTTGCTTTGAGTCAAAAGATAAAGCCTTAGTAGATTTGCTTCCTGGCTGATCTGTATTAGCTGCAGTCTCTGTAACTTGCTCTTCAAACAGCTTTGATTCCTCACTTGAATCTTTTCTGACTAGTGTTTCATACACCTGCTCTGAGCTGGTCACAGAGAGTGCTCCATGGTCCTACATTTAGTATGAGGCTCCAGTTGTAACAGTAAAAACACCACCACTCTTTTTTCTGGCTGTAGTCCTCCTTCTTCCAAAAGTCATTAAAAACTGTTTCATGAATGCAACCTGCATATGTTTGGGTTTGTGCTGATGGAAACCGAAAGTTTTGCTGGTGCCTCTGTGCCTAAGTTCATCATAAAACGAATTGGTGTAATTGTGATATAAGGTGTCCTCCACTCGCTTTGGAGATAGTATTATTTTTCTCTTGAGAATGAAAATGTCTGTATGTTTGGCTATGTCTACTTCTCTCTTTTATAGAATTTTAAGAGAATTGTATTTTTAGCATTTGCAACCGTTGAAATAATTTTTTTTAATGATCTGTTATATTTTAATTAAAAGGTCATATTTGAAGACTGAAGTCTATTTTTATGTGTAATGGATCTGCTTCTGGAGTGCCTTTGTTCATTAAAATTAGAAAATTAAAATAGAAAAAGTAGGCAAGGGAAGTGAGGCATATTATACTATTACTTTCATGTTTGGTTTTGAAGGTAAAACTATGTCAAAATGATAATTGGGTTTTGTCCTTAAAATGGCCTTGCTAGAGTACACGCATTGATGGAAGCAACTCTGGTACTTCTTACTTTCTGGAGTTAGATAATTCCCAGCTGAACAGGCTCTGAGTGCCTCCAACCAGTCTCTTGAAATAAAATTATCATACATAAACCAGGATGCCTGTAAGCTGCAAATTCATGTGCAAGGAATAGAAGTATTATTCTGAAGACACAGACTCTAGAATTGATTTTGCCTTGGAAAAATATTTACGAAGAAAACCTGCTTTATATGTTAAAACTATGGACTCAGACTTCTTGGCAAAATGGCATCCTTTAGTGCTTTTACACTGAGTTTTAAAGTTTGGCATTTTTGGGGGGGAAATTAGGATACGTATTCTTGTTTGATAGGTAAAAAGTATTTGTATGTCCATTAAATCAGATTTCACTAAATAGCAAAATACACTTCCTCTGGTGGAAGAAGTTCATATTTGGATAACTTTCCACAGTGGGAAGGCACTTTTCATTGCTGAGGTAGGTTGCTGTTTTTCATACGAGTACACTTTCAGGATGAATCAGCATTTATTCATCACTTGGGCACACATTTCTTGCTGGCTGCTTTGGAGCCCTGTGGGCTTCCCAGTTAAGAGGTTGTCTCCCATTGCTGTGTCCATCCTTGCGTCAGTTAAGTTTTCTGCTCTGTGACTTAATTACCGATTCCCAGATATTCGAAGTGGCTGATCCTCTTTAATGTCTCTGCTAAGCTTTGTAAGTAACGAGTGATTCTAGCCAGGTAGGTAGATTTCCTCTGATCATACACTGAGATAACAAAACTAGAAATTAGTGTGTTAGCTCAAAACCAATTTTCAACTGATACGTTTGCTTTTATGCTTTCTTTCTGGTTTTGAAGGGAGAATGTTCAGGTAGGTTTGCATGCTGCTATGTGTAAATACTGAAGTACAGGTAAATTAAAATTTAGTGCTTTTCATAGTACTTTAACTTGATTAGAACTGTAGTGAAACTGATTGTACTAAGGTATAGTAAGTCATCTCCATTGAAATAAGGAGAGTTAATTTAGGTGCTATTAAAAGTCTGACCCTGAGAAACTGCTGAGGACTTTAGATCAGGTCTGAGGTCTATCAATGCTTCTGCATGATCCATTCATAATGAATGAACTGTTACAAAGTACATGCAATCCAAATACAAAGTATACACTCAAAATTAGTGAATCACATTAAAAAATAAGTGCTGATTGTCTATAAACATGAATTGTTTTACCTCCTCTCTTACGGTTATAAAATGAATCTCTGCGGTTTCTGTGAAGCTCTCATTTTCTGGGGATAATTTTTTTGAATTGTTAAATTTTAACTTTTAAATCTTAGAGTATATTAATATGAATCTTCCTTCTATCTGCCTCTCAAAAATAAAACTAAAATTTATAAAATCTTACGTTACATTAGTGGATTAGAGCAGAGTCCACACCCAAACCTGATGCTCAAAATTAACTTCATTTCGAAAATTACTTGCATTCAGGTGTAATTTATACTTCTGGCATCTGGTCAAGGTTGATCTGCTATTCATTTACATTTTTTGAAGTAAGTTCCTCATTTTCATTTCTAACATTCTGAAGTTTTGCTTGTTGCTATGAGAAGATGGAGGAGTATCATTGTCCTTCCAGGTTTTTTGAGCTGTATTTTCGTTACACAGATGTTCACTGTGTGCACATAAAATTTTAGTATAATGTAGTATTTCCTTGTAAATACTGCAAAGGCATATAATGTGCTACTTCATTCAAAAATACAGTGCTAGCTCAAAAGAAAGAATTGACAGAAGGTTTTGGTCTACAGCAGCAAGGAATTGTGTGGATTTTATTTGATTGGCAGTGCTACTTATTTTTGACAAACCCTTTTTGATGTGATTTAATAAATATTGCAGCATTAAATCCTGGAGATTATCAGGTGTTTGGGGAGAATGTAAATTGTCTTTGCATTGTATGCTCAAAGCACTGCAGAAATACATGAGCTGCTGAAGGCTATGTAAGAACTCTGATTAATTGATGCAGCGAGCACTGTAGGCACATCACTAGTGCGGGGTTCCCTTCCATGTGTGCTAACATTCACAGGGACTGCAGAGGTGAAAGTCAGCCTTGCCTCTCTGCTGAAACAGTTGAAACAATCTTACCAAATTTGTAGGCATTATAACTTTGAAGATCATTAACATGATGCTGAGATGTTACTTCTAAAGATTTTTTGGATAAAATATAATTACTTGACCATGAATTGGCCTCAAAACGCAACATTGCTGATAAACAGTTTTGACTTAAATCTTATTTAATATTATTCTTTTCAAAGAAAGCCCTGTGTGCTTATATGCATTAAAAAATATTAGAAGTTATTCTTATGACCACGAACATCTGATAAAGCAGAGTGATTTGGCTTACCTTTCATGTTCTTAATGGCCATTATAGATAACAGGACTAGTTATACTTCTAGATAGTAAAACTCTTAATGTGGAGAAAACGAGAATTGTGGAAGGGAGATAGAGTTATATGATGTCTGTAAAATCTGGAAAGGTAAAGATGAGAGGGAGTGAAGAGCTTTTGAAGAAATGGAGATCATTTAAACTCTCTTCTGTCAGTGTTAGGGATAACAAAAACAAGAGTAAGTTTAGAATAATGGGATAAATTGGAAGGGGAATGAAATGTCAGTCACCTGCTACAGCAACTGTTCTCTGCTTGTACTTCCAGTTTTACCAAACAGAATAAGGAAAATTATTTTCTGAATGAATTGAATGTTAATGAGAATTTTAGTAATTTAAAGAGAAGTCTTAAAACAGTAGTGGCAAAGTTCAAAAGGTTTGAGTAAATATACCTGAAGACTGAATTTGGCTAATGTATTGTAAAGCAGCAAGCCAAATGGTATAAATCCAAGAATTATTGAAGACTACTGGAAGTAATTGCCCCTCAGGTGGTCACTTTTAATGTCTCATTTGTGGATGACTGAGTAGACCAGGGTTGTGATTTTCCTCTGTACTTCAGCCAGATTATTTCTTCTGTGGCACAATGATAACATGAAAAACCTTCTGAGGGCTTAAGGAGTCAAAAAAAGACTTAAAATACTCCTTAATGAATTTTATTCTATTGGTTTTATTCTTCTGAAATCAACAAGCACACAGTGTTCAAATAAAAAACTTACAGTACTCTGAAATATACTACAAGGATGTTGCTGTTCTCAGTCTACTGGAAACTTCACTGATATTAAGGTATTTGTATAGTTTTCTTTCTAAACTTACTCAGATTTTCTGATTACGTTAATATAACTGTGCTAAATGCTATGCTTCTGTGAAGCTTTAGGCATCTAGATTTGCTAGTCTTACAAAATTTTGAATTTCTGAATTTGCGTTTTGTCTCCAGAGGGTTTTTTTCCGCAGGATATTCCATTCTTTTGGTATAACAAACTCATGATACCAGTTTGAATATAGACCTAGATGAAAAGCTGACAACTGATATAGAAGACTTGTGAATAAGGAGGGGAAAAAAAAAAAAGTGGAAATACACTACATAGTCATGTTTTAGGCAGCCCTTCAGGTTTAGATAATCATGGTGTTTCTGTAATGGAAAATATCCATAGTCATTCTGAGTAATGTTTTATTTTCCTTTGACCTTGTATCATCTATGTTACCTGGTATATTAAACTGCAGGCAGGCCCAGAACCCCTTATAACTGATAAAATACTTAAGTTTTGGCAAATTTTCTGGAATGATTTTGGTAGAAGGCAAAAGAAACTGAGGGGGAAAAGAGCATAGTTGATTTTTTGGGTACTGCTAGTGCTAGTGCCTGTGTTCCTGTTTGAGTTTGCCTAAGTAAGTATCTTTTACTCTTTTGTAGAATGTGGCCAGTACTTGAAGTTTTACCCATCCTGTGATTATCAATCTAAACTAGGTATAAAAATTACTTTTGTAATCTCAGAAGACAGTGACCCATAAAAGATGTATGATTGAAAATCAGATATATAATTGAAAATGTGATCATTGTTTCTTTAAATACACATTTATGTGTTAGTGCTATCTGGCAGTATCTAGATCTGCTCTTAATTTAGCTGTCATTAATTGGCTGATCAGGTACAGGTATCTGGATAGATGTGGGTCACGAAGCTATTCTCCTCTGAGATGAGAGCATCCTTATTGTAATTTATTTTTCTCATAAAAGCTACTCTTTTGGAAACCCAGTCACAGAGGAAGGAATGGCTGGGGAGGTAGAGCCGTACATGGTTGCTTGTGCTGTTTGAGCTGAGTGAATTTCCACTTGCTTTTCCTTATGCCTATCAGTTTCTATCTGACAATGATTTTCAGAAGCTGTCTTCTATGTTTGAGCTGCAATTAGTTGTACCGATGATTTCTTCCATTCGTATGCCTAATTACCTGATGGAGCCTGCAAATCAACTTGGCTGCAGTCAGAGCACAAGTAATCGTACCTTCAATTTAGAGCACAAGTGGAGGACTAGCAAAGATTTGCAGCCTCAATGCGTGGTCATGAAGGAAACTGCCAAGTATTGTTTGTGGGCACTTCCTGAAAAAGCGGCTGTAGTTAAGGCATTGATTCGGTTCTTCTCTTTTGTCCTATAACAATAGCTTGACTTGTAATCTGAATCATATGTCTTTCTTGTCTTTGTAACCTTTGCATTAATGCAGTCATTATTGGGTGGCTGGCATATTACAGAACAAGAATGGGTCTCATTTTTCAAAACAGTTAATGCCGTTTTCTTGCTTGGTATGCTTAAATATTTGAAATTGCAGCCTTAAAATAAATTATTGATGAAAGTACCAACGGTTCCTTTCATTGCTCACTTGCAGGGTTAC
Source organism: Ibycter americanus (assembly GCA_035590275.1). Taxonomy (NCBI): domain Eukaryota; kingdom Metazoa; phylum Chordata; class Aves; order Falconiformes; family Falconidae; genus Ibycter; species Ibycter americanus. The sequence continues at coordinate 34,518,968 of JAVJGI010000064.1, read as the reverse complement.
CTAAATACGCAGCTAATAACCTCAGGGAATGCATAACAGACAGAAGAAATAGTCTTATTGTGGTGTCTTGCAGTGTGTTGACTACTGACACAGATATATTCGGGGAGGGGAGGTACGTTTCTTGGTAGGTGCTGAGTGGTATATAGACAGCTTTTGGGTAAACTGCAATTTTTGATGGTATATATTTTTGGTAGCTTCTTGTTTCAGAAGCTGACATATGCAATCACTGTTGGTGCAGTTGTACTTTGCAAAACTTTTTGTTATTCTCTTGGATGTTTTCAAATGTCTACGTTTTTAATTTAATTTTTCCATTATTTCTTAAAGAACAATGTAGCTTTCTGCTTGTAGTAAGATGTAAATACTCCTCATAACTGCACAGGATAAAAATACTCGGGTAAAAAAAAATAACAAGTCAAAATGCCCTAGTTCAATTTTGTTTCAAAATTCTCTTTGCAGTATGTTTTCAGATTGTGTTATAACATATGAAGTATAAATAAAATAATGTATATATACCCCCTTCTAGGGGAAATAATGGAATAATTACCACCAACATGTGTTTTGTTAGGTCAGAAAAATGACTTACAAAATCGTCACAGCTTACTACATTCCAGCTATGTTACATAAACAGCCACTTTGATGTATTTAAATTAAGAATAACATAAGCAGTGTAGATAGGGAGTTGTTATACTGGATTAGAATCTTCAAATACTTTTCCTATGAGATGTATTGCTTCAATTTCTTTTACTGCATCATGTTGAAACATCATGCAATTAAAATACCATGTTGTTTTGCAAATGATTCTGTTGTAGACAGGTAGTCTTGATGAACTGATGAGATTAATACTTTTACTTCATTTTCAAATGTGTGATAAGCCATGCGTTTTGCCCTCAAAGACTTCTGTAGAAAACATTAAAGGAAATAGGACTCCAGGTTATTGACTGATGTGATTTTAGAAGTTGAGCTTTTTTGCTGACACTAGTTTTCAAGAAAAAAAATTCACTGTATATTGTCCCCATTCACCAAGAAAGTCTAGGTGAGAAGACTATGCACAGGACAATGTCTTGGGGTGCTCTGTCATTAAGAGAAATGATGTGGTTATTTGTGAGGCTTGTGATGACCAATACCACTGAGGGCAGGGAGGAAGAAATTTCAAGTTTTAAACTAGCTGGTCCATCAGACCAACTTGTGTCAGAGTCAGTTTTGTCAGAACCACTTTCAATTTGTTTTGCCCCGGTTGTGTGGTAGTTGTTTTTTGTTTTGTTAATCTTCTGACTGTGGTTATGGGGAAGTTGGAAAGGATGGAGTTCGGTCTCTAGGCTTTGTTTTCCCACCCGATGTGCTGCACAACAGCTACTTTAGCGGTTGGTTTGTGTTTTCAATGTCATGCACCCAGCAGAGAGGCATGGGGATTTGGCTGTATTTCTCCACAGTTTTTGACTTGAGTTTCTTGCTTCAAAGGGCACTGTAGCCAGAAATCATGGGTGCAGTGTGTAGCCAGCTGCTCACTTTGTCACTTGGTGTGTGTCAGGTCAGCTTCAAGGATCTTTGGACTTGTTTTAAGGTATTCAAAATTTTGATCCTGTGGCAACAGCTAGAGCTGCTTAAAGTTGTAACCCTGTCACTTGTAAAATAGCTTCTTCCAGAAAACTTAATAAATTGTTTACACAAAGGAGACAAGGATATAAAGGATTATTCAGTTACTTAACAGGGAATAAGGAACATACGGTACTATGAGCTGTAGAAAACAGAAAGAAACACCACAGGTGTAGAATCAACAGAAAAAGTGAAGGAGGAAATCTTCCGGCAAAAGTCAGATATTAGCTACACCAGCACTTTTGATACCATTCTCTTTTTGTGAATTAGTTAAAAATAATTCTTGGCAGGTTTCCACAAATTTGAGAAGGCATTTGTTAATCATTGCCACTTATCTGTGAAGAGATTCATACATGTTCTGTGGGTGGTTTGGTTTTTTTAGTTTGGATTTTTCCTGTCTGTTCTGAAAGTGGTTTGTATTTTATGAACATTCAGGATTACCTATGAAACCATTTTTGCATGGCATGAATCTGGAAGAACTTTCCTTTTGTAGCTTATTAAAGAAGTTATGCAAATTAGTTGTCCATATAGGTCTGGATTCTAACTTCTAGTAGCTCAATTTTCAGGACATCCTGAATACATTCATTCAATCTCAGTGAAAAATAAGCAACTCTTGACAAGTATTTAGAAAAGAAATCAAGGTTGATGCTTCTTTAAATATTAATCTGGAGAATCATGGAGCATCCCAAGAATCCATTTCCATTAAAACTTGCAGTGAATCTCTGTAAGTATATATAAGAAAGCCACAGTATTACAGCCTGTCTTGCAGCCCAACATCTACATTTGAGTCAAATATTGTCCTCTGCCTCCGGACATTTCAGTGGGAGTTGTTGAAGTGAATTATTTGGCTCTTACATTAAAGCTCAAAGCCAAGGAGAGATTTTGACCTGAGTATCTGTTGAGAGTATGGAATCTGTAGACAGCAAATTACCTTCAGTGCATTAATGGAATATTCAGTGACAAGGCTGTTCTGAACTTTTAATCCCATTTAGTGTAACAGCTCTGCCAATGGCCAGGTACCCACCTCTACGTTGGTAAGATTTTTATCTTCTTTCTCTGTTTAACTGAGTTCTAATTATAACTCTTCTAACTCTCAAAATGGCAAGAAGCCAAAAAGAAATAGATAATATGTATTTTATATAAAAATAATCCTTGCGTTATTTGTCATGAGGATCAGCTAGGAAGAAGACATTACTCTGAAGAAAATGAAAGTTGTCATTCATTTCTTGCCCTAAGTCAGAGCTCCTAGTTTGGATGGTGTTCTGCCAAAATTTCTAAGATATTCTGTGATATACTCTCACCTTTATTCATACAAGTATTAAAGCATGTGTGGGGTGCGTAACAGTATTGTTGCTTTTCATGGCACTGTTATTCTCTTGTTACGAGTATAACAGAGCCCCTAGAAATATTCTTTGTTTAGTACTGCCCAGTCTCCCTTTTAATCGCAGTACTCTTCTGTTACATTTATTTTAAAAAATACACTAAATGTGATTTCTCTGATTTCTGTTGTTTCTGCTTGTCATTCCCATACTGTAACAGCTGTGCAGGAATGTGTCTCAGAAATTATTTTGTTCTTGCAGTGGTAGCATTTGCATGGGTCAGTAAGAAATAAGCATATTACAGTACATGTAACTTTAAAAAATAACTGTACACTTCAGAGGAAGCTGCTACTGCTACAGCAATTGCTAATTCTATGTTTATTTTGCATATTCTAATAATGTACATCCCCCCTCCCCCCCCCCCCCCCCAATGTGGTGAAACCCAAGTGGATTATTACTTTCTCTTTTTGTGCAGTGCAGACATATCCTTCTTGAGTCAACAAAAAGTGTAAATTGGCCACAAGAAATAATTAATCTGTTGCTATTTTATACTGCTTGAAATACTAGTACCTAATCCCCAGCCAGTAAAGGCTTTTGGGCTTTGGGCAGCCTTCAGTAAGTTGCAGTAATACAGTTTATTGGTCTTCTGTATTCCTTATGCTGCCATCCTAAACAAAAAGTTATATGTAAAGTAGGAACTCCATATAGAGTAACAAAGTGTCTGTTTCTCGTGCATCATCTGGTTTTCCTTTCCATCCCACTTTATCTCTATTAATTCCACAAATACCAGATCTAGGCACCTTCTGTGCTTAGTTCTGTAGGTCCCTTACAGGGCTGGAACTTCCCGGCTATTGCAGCAATAAGAGCTTTAACTGAGAGTCAGAAGGTCACAAGGGATTATGTTTTCCTACAATCAAAGGTTCATTTGAGTTGTTTCTCAGAATATCCAAGCTTTGCTAGAGCAGACCTTAGAGTATCTACTAATTTCTTTGGCTTTCAATAAAAACAGCATCTGGAAAAGGTTGCCAATAGGAGCATCTTGACTCTTAATCCGTTCTCTGTTTCTGAGAGACTGCAGTTTCCTGCTATACTGATGGTGGCTACGATATAACCTCACTGAAAGGAAATACAAGATAATGTGTGGTGCAGTCATTAAACACAGATGCAAGAGAGTGTTGTGAGAAGTGCCTGTGGTGGGTTGACCTGTTCAGCAGCTGAGCATCACACAGCCGCTTGCTCGTTCCCCCTGCAGTGGGACCGGGGAGAGAATAGGAAGAGGAAAAGCAAGAAAACTCATAGGTACGGGTAAAGACAGTTTGATAAGTGGAGGAAATTGAAAACGAAACAAGGGATGCAAAGGCAATCACTCACCACCTCCCACAAGCAGGACCATGCCCAGCCAGTCTCCGAGCAATGGCCACTTGGAAGACACCCCCCCTTCACCGTCTGCCCCCACTTTGATTTCTAGCAATATCCAAAATGTCAGTTATCAACACAAGTTTAGCCACAAATCCAAAACACAGCACTGTACAGGCTGCTGTGGAGACAGTTAACTCCATCGCAGCCAGGCTCAGTAGAGTACACTGGTCTGAAGGGCCCCCTCCTTGCATTAGCAAACTGGCAGCAGAGGTGAACCCAGCAGGATCACTGTTCAACGCTTCAAAATCTTGCAACTGAAGCAAATGAGATGTGAATCAATAGTGAGAGAATTCATGTGATTTCATGGAAAATGCGTTGATGAAACAAATCTCAAAATCTTATCTGATGGGCTATTTTAACTTACTCCGGTTGAGTCAGAAATAATATTTAAAGTTATTAATGTTTGTTTTTTCATTTTCTTTGATGAAGTTTACCCTAGGCTAAGGTGCTGGTGGTCATGCCCGTGTGGCAGAACTGTCTTAACACCTAGAGAAGAAGAGCGTGCTCTGTTCCACCAAGAAGCATTCCCATTTTCCATAGATCAGTTAAGAGCCACTACATTATTGGGTGGCTCACATTTCCCCATGAAACATAATGGATAAAGGGCCTTTGAAATGCTTTGTGTAGATAGGGTTGGTCATTAAGATAAGAAGAGTTTGCGGGGGGGGGGGAAGCAAGCTGGATTTTTACATTATCTAGAAATATGCTATTGAAATCAATGAATCCTGTAAAACAGCCAAGAAATTCCTGATAATTTTTTGTCGTCCTAATACTGCATTTGCTTTTTCATTGAGTGGAGTATGTGTAAGGAGATGATTTGGTGACCCATAGTCTTTCTATAAATGCTTTTTTATAAGCTCTCTGTGTATGTGCATGTGAAAAATGTAATGCCATTAGTGCTGTGAGGACTTGCTCTGTTTTTCAGTGAACTATGATCTTGGTTCTGCTGGGTTATTGTATGTATATTATCTCTATATAACATAGTATATAGTATCCAATCCACAAATTTCCTGATTGCCCCTCTGGTCTTTTTCCTGTAACAAAATGCAGGAGGAAACCGTGTCTTTATTTCTGATGGATCATAGTATTCCTCTACTTTAAATAAAATTCCATTTTTTGGAAAAGGAAGAACTTAATCATGAAGAGGACTGTGAAGAACTAAATGATAAATTCCTGATCAGAGCCCAATGATACTGGCTAAATAATTTTGTTTGCTACAGTTTTGTTCACAAATATTTACGTAAAGAGATGCTGATTTATCATTTCCACATGACCTTGGGAAACTCTAACTTTCTGCTACCTTAGATCCCCCTAAACGCAGAGACTACAGTGTCCCCTTTCCTGGTACTAGACACTCTTTGGCTTATTTACATTTTAATTTATTTATGGAAATGTTGCCTTCAATGATATTTATCTGTATATATATTCAGTGGTATGTGTGTACATATATATGTACACACAAAGGTTTATAAAGACACATTTAGATTTAAATTACTTGTTTTATGCAAGCAACTTCTGTGTAAATCTGAAAACAAATAGAAAAATATCAATGTAAATTTGCAAAATAACCTTTACAAATTTGTTCCGTATTTTGAAAATTTCTGATTTAATGTCACTAATCTAAAAAAAAAAAAAAAAAAGTCTTTGTCAATTCCATTCTCTGGGACACTTAAATGGCATAAAATTAAGTGTGTGTACAAATACCTGAAAAATGAGAAATGCCAAAAGGCGATTTTGGTTCTTCTAGTCTAATGGTGGTCTTACTTTAAAATTATGCTCCAGTGCAGATCTCAGTGTATACCACTAAATACAAGAGACAATGTATTCAATTTAAATTGTAAAATTATGTGGCATAAACCTGATTTTTACTTATGTGACATTACTGCAGTATAGTAACCTTTCCTGTTTTTCTAACCTTCAGTGATGTGTAATGTTACGTTGTCAAACAGATCCGCTCATTAATGCCAAAACTGACCGTGCCAGTTTTAAGTCATCTATTATGAGACCTTGCAAATGTATTGAGAAATTAAAATACATTTAAAAGCTTTTTTTAAAAAAAAATCGCACAAACAAATCAGGCAAAGTATAATTTAGTTTTTGAGTAACAAAAAGGATACATTTTAACAAAGAACTTTGTTATATCTGTGGAAATGTGTGTAGGTATTCAACATGTATAGCCTGTACTCATCTATTTTTTAATATTTTTTTTTGAGATTTATTATTTTATTTGATTGGGGGATTTTTCTTCAACATAAGAAGAATGGATAAAATATGTTGCTATCTTGTGACATTTCATTAAAGTTTGGATCAATAGGAATATGTGAAAATACCTTTTTGGCCATAAATGACTGTGCTAGTATTCATATAGACTTCCTTTACATCGTAGTAACCCTAATAAAACCATGTTTGTGTCTTCTGCTTTGCCATCTTTTTCTGTCCTTGGCATTACTTGCTTTAGTAAAATACATTGAGAATTTTCTTCAGTTATGGCAAATGAATTGTTGATTTCCTCTAGATACTAATGATGCATTGGCTTACTGGAAGTGAGCCACTTGCTTTATTTCCATGTCATCTTGCAGTCAGTCTTCAAGATACAGAGATAGCTTTTCCTATTGAGTCAAATATCTCATTAGGTTCAAGATGAGACTTGTGTGAGGAAGAGAAGATATAGCGTGGTGTGAATATTGGAGCTTTGGCCTAATGGGGACATGGGGAACATAACCTGGAGTTACACCAGGGCTTACCAGTGAGCCTCAGACCCCCAAAAGGGTGTGTGACTCTGCTTGACAACCAACTGTCTGGAGATGAGATTTGCAGGGGAGATTGGATGAATGTTACAAATAGACGTATTTAATAAAGCAACTGTTGCGTTGTTCATTACTTAGGAACTTGCAAAAATCGCTATAGGTGGCTATCTGTACCTTTCATGTACATAAGTACTTCTGAGTCTCAAAATACTTAATCACATCTTGCCAGAACATCGTTGTTCTCCTTAACTCTCCAAGTGTTTCTGCTGGACTGTAAAAAGAGTACAGCATTTTTACTTCTGAAACTTTGTTAGAAATGAACTGTAAAAGATTGTGAACACAGGATGAAAAGGGATAAGAACTTCGAAATCCTGAGTCTCAACGAAGTTGCCTCTAATGCTGCAATAACTCTTTGTGGCATTATACCTCTCCATAAAAGAGTGTTACATTCAACTCAACTCCCAAAAGCTAAAGGAATGCCCTTGCTTGCTGTAGCTTCTCTCTACATCATAACTGGTTTTTATTTCAAATATAAACCAATATTGTCATTCGTTGTTATCTTATCTGGGTCTCCCTCTGCCCCAGCTACTCAACAGTCCTTATGACAGTATTTTCCATGACCTGCATTTTACATATTTTTTTAATAATGTGCACCATGATACTTTGTTTTCCCCTTGCTTTTCTGTGCTGCAAATGTGAATACTATTGTGTTCATACAAAAAAGTGGTTGGGCACAAATTTTAATTTGTGCATGTGCTGTGCTGATTTGATTGATTGTGCTGACCCCATGTTCTCCCTGTTTTTGTATTTATTGTATGTATCAGTAATGACCAAAATTTTAAACTCATCCTGTGTGATTAGACCTTGGACAGGGATTTTTGGTAGAATGCTTTAAAAGTTAGGCTTTTACTTGTTTGTCTAGCGTAATAGCTAGCTCATTGTGTTTGAGTAAATCTTACAAGGTACACTGCAAAATGAGTTGGACAGTGTGAAATGCATTTTTAATGCTAGCCATAATACATTAAATAGATGCCATAAATGTTTCTGATCTTTTTTGTGAGTAGTTGGAACTAAGGGTGTTGACAAAGCCATTCCAGAATACCAAAAATTACCAGAATTCAGTTTGTGAATGGGCATTTGTAGGTCTGGGAAGAAAATCTCTCTGCTTAGAACAAAAATGATCAAGGCTGAAAAAAGCGCAACAGTTTTTGCAAGGTTAGGAAAATACGTAACCAGTGTTGGTGATTAACACTTCTCAGAATGACTTATATGTGCACATTAATTCTTGTAGTTTATTTTTACTGAGACAGGGGTGGGGTTTGTTTTGTTTTATTTGTTTTGGATTGTGCTGGGTTTTTTCCCAGTTTGGCTCTGCAAAAGGAGGGGTTTCTCTTAGCAGCGCAGCCCAGAGAAATAAAAATATGAAGACAGATTGTTCCCATATCCAAATCCCGCACCTGTTCTAAGCAGGGTAATTGCTAACAAGCTGATCTCTTTTTAAAATGCCTGTTATCCACAGAGCTGAAGGAGAGTCATGCATTCCTGTGAAAGTGGCATTTTACAGTGACTCTGAAAAGAAGTGCCAATGTTTCGATGAATAAAGATATTGACCGGGGAAAGTAATTGTATGACCATAATCAGACAAGAACTGGAGCAACAGGATCTTATAACACGGTGAATTGTAAAGGGAGCATGAGGGGTGAAAATGATAGGTACTTATGCAAATGGATTATAACTATCCTGTGCTGCTTTGTGGATCTGTCTTTTAGTCTCTCTTGCTATCTAGGCCGTGGGGTTACTCAAAAACAGCTGGGAAGGAATAGATGCAATCATTTAATCACAAATTCTAAATGCTTGCTGTGGTAATTTTCCTCCAAATAGTACACTGCAAAATCAAGGCAGGTAGTATTTAATATCAGTTGCAGGACCAGTTATATAAAGAACTCTGGAAAGACTGCCATCTTTTTATTTTAAGTATCCTGGGTCTGTCTTTTAAAACACCTCAGATACAACATGAAACTGTTTGTCTTTTTATGTTTATCACCTTTTCTTCTTGTTTGGGGAATGCAAATGGTAGAGTTTAATGAAGTAGATGCTGGAGGAGTCATTAAGTGATATTGTCGTGATTACATCTAAGCTACAGAGTGAGACTCATTCTCATTCCTACTGCAAAGCAAATTACATTTGCTTTTCCTACTCTAATGCACTTTGCCCCTGAAGTTTTTGCCAAAAAAGGGGAATGCTGTGATTCTTCTTAGAGCTTTCCTCTGTAGGCTTTGTCCTGGTGACAGTACAGGAATAGTTTAGGCTGGGGTGGGGGGAAGGGACAAAAGAAAAAAGTCATTTCATTCAAGGCTTCAGAAGATGCTATGCTGGCAGAATCTGCTACAGACTGTGTGACTCCTCTAAGATCCTTTGTCTGCCCTTAGTGCCTCAACAGAAAACAAGGCAACCACCAGACACTGTTGCAGCTCAGTGCTGATGGGTTTTTCTTTTGCAAACACCCACAATCTAGAGTTAAACACCAATGTGCATCTGCACACTTCTACCATTGAGCATGTCAACTTGGTAAAGTTCACTCCAGACTGAAGATATGTCTTCATATCTTCAGGCAGAATGTCTGCTTTCACTTTGAGCTGTACACAGCAGAAATAATTAAATCTGGTGGAATTCTTGTTCTTAATTTTTACAGATAAATGCATATTTTCTATATTTGGCTCATTACACGATTTATCAGCTAGGTTGATTGCAGCATGGGCAGGTAGTTCTATGAGAAAAAGTAGTTTAGTTAAATGCCAGCTCTTGGGGTTAGCTTTTCTCTAAAAGTCAGTTTTTCATTTCTTCTCCCAAAGGGGATGCTGCATTTTAACTAACCTGACTCTTCTGGAAAAGCCTAGACTCTTTAGTCCTGAGGCTTTAGCCAGTGCCCTTCAATGTGCCTTCTTGCACCAGGCAGTCTTCTATTGCTTCTGTCATTATTACCATGGTAGAAATTGTATTGTGGTTTACAGAAATACTTTTCCAAGAAGTCAGGAAAGTACTACTAAGATAATTCAAAGCCCTGACTTATTAATGCAGCATGTTACGGCAATATTTTCTGACCTTTTGTTGTCTCCTTAGCTGTACACGCTTGCTGAAAAAATTATGTCTTAAAGGCTTTTTGTCCTCATTGATTAACAATAAAATTGTGCAACTCGATAAGCTTTAGGAAGGAAGCTGTGATTTTTTAATTTTTTTTTTCTTTCTGGTTATGCTGCTTACAGGAAAGCTTGTAAGTTTATGCAGGTAAAAATATGGAAATATTTGAGAGTGGTTTTTCTTTTTTTTTCAAGGTACTAGATCTATTAATTTTAAGTAATTCTTTTTCCAAACCAAGATCCCCAACAGTACTGAAGAGGAAGGGGCGCTCTTAAATTATAAGCACTTGCATGTCTGTGCAAGGGATAAAAAATGTGTCTATATGAAATAAACCTAATGGAAATAAGTTTCATGTTGTTATTTCTATTGTAATAGGAACTTGGGTTATATGTTTTTGTTACATATAGGTGTAACAGCCATTATGGAGGTAATTTTGTAGTTTTTTATTTTCAAGATGAAACATCCATATCAGACTCTGTATTTCGTTCAAAATGAGAGAACTCCTCGGAACTGCTGGATAAGTTTACATGCCATACGTACATTGTGAAATTCAAAGCCATGTCCTGCTAGTGTTTAAAAGATTGTCATGCTTGTAGTGAATTAATTGATCATCAGACAGTAAATTGTGTTTGAGAGGGACTGTATGTTTAGCAATCTGCCTAGAAAAAGAGAGAGAAAAAAGCTTCAGCATATTTGAATTATATTGGCTTTGTGTATTTGCTGGATGCAGCTTTTCAGCATTTCCTTCTGAAATATTTTGTTTTACAGTGGTGAGTGGGATCCAGCACAGAGGGATGCTGAAAGATTGAAATGACTCATGCTCTCCTTTGACAGCCTCAACCTATCATCTCTTTCATGTCCAGTCCCTACAAATTTTTGGTTTAGCCTTTCTTGTGGTTACTACTGCAAAATTCTGGTGTGATCACTTAATGATGCTATTTGCAGCCTCTGTAATGCCGTGTAATACCTGTTTTTGTAAAACCAGTCTGGCAGCAAATTATGCCTTTTCTTTTAGGGGTCTTTTCAGCAGAGATTAAATGGCAACGATCACAAAGCAGAAAGTTTAGGCTCTTAGGCTGGAATCTCCCTTTGGTTGCATATGTTGAGTTCACTGATGGTAGTGATTAAAAGCTCATGGTAAAATGTGATCTTTAGCATTTGGCAGGAACAGGCCAAAAGCATTAGGTTCTGTAACATTGGCATACAGTTTTTTTGTGTATTCAGTATAATGGATTTTTCTCTTTGTGACTGTGTTTTAGTAGGGTATTACTCAATCACAAACTGCATTCAGAAATATATATTACTTAAGAATTGTTTTTGGCTACAATGCAATTAAATGGTTTGTGGAAAAGGTACTTTAAATAATGAGAAATCTTGCAATTGTGTTATGCTTTGAGCAGCCATTTTCTGATTCATTAGGTTGTAAAATACTATAATAACATTATAGATAGTATTATATATAAACCATCATATTCAAAAGTTGATATTTTTTCAAACCACATTAATGGGAGAGCCTATTTAGAAGATTAGATCCTTAAATCTCCATCTGTGTGTTCATTGTTGTTAGGTGCCAGTTAGCAGTTAGTTATGGGGAAGCCGTATGATGTCAAAAGCTTCTCATTGTATTGCTCTCTATGATGTTTCCTCTTGAATACCTCTATCTTCTTGTCATACTCAAAAATGACAGCTTCTGTCTTGCCGATGATACGCGGTCTAAAAATCTATTTAACAGCCTTTTGCTTATGACTGTTTTGAAAAGTAGTGCAAGGCTAAAAATATTTTATTGTTGAAAAACAGCAGCTTACTGTATTTTAAAACTTTGTAGGTTATAGTCCCAAGAGTTGCATTGCATAACATCAAGAAAATTGGTTGGAGATACCCTTGATATTTGTTGTACTATGAATTTGCCTTATTAGAGTGATTTTTCTAATGTTTCATCAAATCTTTTTTGTTAGTGTACATTAACTTCACAAATGTCTTACCAGATTGTGGTCACCCAGTATCAAAACATCATCATAACCTTTTAATAACATCTAATCTAATGATTTGGAACAATTCATAAATTTTGTCAAAATATTAAAACCAAGTACTTCATTTTTACTTAGTCAGAGATAAGTCCTTCTTTTTATGCCAGTTGCCAAGAGTTTCAGCTAGCTCAAGCTCCCTTTTTCACCAAGGGTACCAGTAAGCTTTGTATGCTCAATACTAGATTCATCCATTTGATATTCTCCTTGCAAAAATTTGCAGAAGTATTTAAAATGTAGCTTTATTTTTAGAAACTGAACAGTATTCATCTCTGCAGAGAAGAACCTTCTGAATAATGAGGACTTGGTACATTCATCAAGTTGTTCAGCTTCTGGTTTTTTAAGTCAATGCTTTGAAATAGGGTTTCATGATTCTCTGAGGGTAACTACTGTTTTCTCACTGCCACTTGCTTGTATGAGCTGCAAGTTCTGTTACAATTGGACTCTGTTAAGCATCATATGAATAAAGCTTATACTGTTTAGAGTAACTTTGTTTTCTAGACTGTGCTATGAACATTGAAATAATTCTTAAGGGATAATAATAGCTTGGATCTGAGTTTACAAGCAGGATGTAAAAGTTTTGTATTTATGTGAAAAGGCTAGGGATCCTTGCAATGTCAGCGTGGCCAGGGCTGTCCAGAAAGGATTGAACCATGCAATCCTCATATCCTAGGGATCACCAGAGGGGCTTGTGAAGCCATCATACAGGCCTTGAAGACCAACCATCTTTAAGGCTAGTCAGGAAGTTGCTGTGGTAATTAGTATTTAACGAGGTGGGAATGAATCAGAAGGAGCTGAAGAAAACGAGGTGAGCAGGCAGGTTTGCAAGGGCTTGGGAAACAGGAGCAATGGGATGGCAAAAGGAGGGGGACGCTAGGAGTTCCTGCTTACACCATTGTTTTCTGCCTGCCTTGCGTAAGAGAGGAGTCCTGAATTTCAGTAAAACAAATATGGGCGTCAAAGATGCATTGTTGGTTGTTGTAATCAGGCTTCTCCTGCATGGTGATCCCGAGGAAAGCTGCGGAGTTCAGTCTGAGAGGGACTGCCCGCTAATGCTGGGTTGCAACTGTCCTCAGTGATTTCCTTCTATGTGCTGTAGCTGAACGGCATCCATTATCTGCTGTTCAATCAGCATCAACACCAAAGAGCAGATTTGTATAATAATAAAAAAGTACAATTACTCTTACAGCTGCCGGGAGGGAAGGACTGAGAGCAGCCCAGGCTGGCTGGCAGCCATTTACCCCTAGGCCTGAGCTGCCTTCAGCTGTGGGGAGGGGAAGGCGTAACATCTGTCAGGTGAAGGGGCTGATCCTGTGAAGACCAGCTGTGGCCTAGGATTCAGACTGGGTAGACAGGCTAGCTATATTTCCTCTCTGGTGAGGCTAGAAATCTGAAAAATGAGCCAGCTCAGCCAGGCCCAGGCCAGGCAGGAGGATGGGGGCCAGCAGGTGGCAGCCATGTTAGGGCGGGGGGGGGGGGGCTCCTCGCGGGGAGCGGGGGTGGGCTGTGGGGGGGGGTGGGCCTGCCCGGGTGGGATTGGTTCGGGGCT
>JAVJGI010000064.1:34463523-34497362 GCA_035590275.1 Ibycter americanus | reverse complement strand
ATGGACTTACGGAACCTTCAGGTTCCTTCAATGGTCTCAAACCTGGTCTTCTCCTCCTACAGTGGGTGGTTCTTCATTCTCCCAGCTGCTGCCTTTGCCTTCTGCAACTTGGGCAGTGTGGCTGCAGCACTTGCTGGTGAAGACTGAGGCAAAAAGGTCACTGATTATCTCAGCCTTTTCCATGTCCCAGGTAACCAGTTCTCCTGTTTCCTTCTAAAGAGGGCTCACATTTTCCCTAGTCTTCCTTTTATCACCAATGTACCTGTAGAAGCTTTTCTTGTTGTCCTTGATGTCCCTGGCCACATGTAATTCTGTTTGGGCTTTAGCCTTCCTCACCCGATCCCTGGCTTCTCGGACAGTTTCTGTGTCCTCCTCCCAGGCTACCTGTCCTTGCTCCCACCCTCCATAGGCTTCCTTTTTGTGTTTTGTTTTGTCCAGGAGCTCTTTGTTCATCTGTGCAGACCTCCTGGCTTTTTTGCCTGATTTCCTCTCTGTTGGGATGCATCAGTCCTGAGCTTGGAAGAGGTGATTGCGCTTCCTGTGTGCTCTCCTTGCTGCCCTAAGGGTCTTGACCTCCATGATGTCATGGTAACTGCAGCCAGGGCTGCCCTTGAGCTTCACATTCCCCACCGGCCCCTCCTTGTTGGTGAGAGAAAGGTGCAGCATAGCACCTCTCCCTGTTGACTCCGTTATCACTTGGAGAAGGAAGTTATCATCCGTGCATTCCAGGAACCTCCTGGATTGCTTATGCCCTGCTGTGCTTCCCCTCCAACAGATATCAAGGTGGTTGAAGTACCCTGTGAGGACCAAGGATTGTGAATGTGAGGCAGCTGTCATTTGTCTATCAGGGCTTCATTGTCTTGGTCTTCCTGGTCGGGTGGCCTGTAGCAGACTCCCACTGTAATGTCACCTGTCCCTGCTCTCCCATTAATCCTGACCCATAAGCTCTTTGGCAGCTCCTCATCCATCCCCAGGTGGAGCTTCATGTACTCCAACTGGTCACTGATGTAAAGGGAACCCCCCTCCTTGTCAGCCCTGCCTGTGAGTATATACTTTGTGAAGTACATACTAATTTGTGGTTGTGCTCAAGAAAGATTAACCTGGTATAGTGTTTTGAGAGTTCACATAATGTGTAATTCGTCTTGCTACATGTAAACTAAGAATTTAAGACACTGATAGTGGAAAGCTAGTGTCCAGGATTACAAACAAGGCTCTAATTTGGTAATGACTTAGCGTTAGAAAAAAAATTACTTTTCAAACATCTAGTGAAGTTGCTTTAAGTAGCCTTTTTTTTTTTTTTTCCAGTTTAGAAATATTAACAGCAATTTGAAAAGTTACTTTAAAGTCCAATTTCTATTAAGATTACTTGGCAGGTGTGTGAATTAGAAGACAGAGAGAAGGGCTGATGTACCTTTCTTCTCTGATAGCCTTTCTGTACACAGTTGATGTATTATTTTAGAGGGTTTTTTTATTAAAGCAGTTAATAACAAAATCTGTGAAAACTAAACTGTCTTGGGTAAGACAGTTCTTGGCAACATAACAGCTTGTGTGAGCTTGATTGAGTTCACAAACTGGCAGGATATAAAGGGTCACAATAAATAGAAACAGACTCCAGAAAGGTTAGAAGGGGAATCCTTTTGGGATCACAAAGACCGTCAGGACCAGGGTGTGTTGAATCAAAATAGGTGGTGGAAAACAGCTTGTTGAGGGTAGGTAATCAGCAACGTTATGGAGAAAGGGGAGAACAGGTATATGAAGAACCCAGTATTTGATACTGTTAAGTTAGAAGTAGTGTTTTGAAGATGGGCTATGCATTTGTGGAGCTGAGTAGAGCATATATAACAACATGTGCTTACTTTGAAGATAAAAGCTCAGTGTGTGGCAGGAGCAAGAGCTAACAAGGTCCCATGATGTGTAAACAGAGGGATTAGGTATAAATCAGGAGAGATAATGTTACTATGCTCTAAAGCTCTAGTAAGACTGCAAGTGGAATATTGTGTCCCATGCTGGACTTGGAGACTGAAAAAGAAACCCAAACAGACTACTTTGATTCCTGGAAAGTAGGAAGAGGGCAAAAAGCTTATTTAAGGATTAGAACATTTGTCTTATGAGAGGGGATTTGAACAACTCTGCATGCTTAGCCTTATAAGACGTCAAGTGGAAGAAGAGTTGATTACAGTGAGTAAGTGCTTACTGGTGCCCTGCTGAGACCTGGGAGGAAGGCGCGTGCAATATGCAGCAGTGCCACGGATTGAGCAGCTGTGATGGCCTTGTGTCTATCAGAAATTTATGATGTGCATTAAAAAGGAGTTTCTTTTCAATACAGCAAGGATGCATAATATAAATACTAGCTGAAGTGGCTGCAGCAGGCAGTGCTGACATTGAAAGGCAAAAAAGTCATATAGTTGTTGGTTCCAGTAAGCTTTCAGCTGGGCCTCTAATTGAGAAATTTGGCTGAATGAAGACCAATAACGAAACTATGATTGACTTTATTCGTTGTGAAGGGGTCATATTTTAATCTGAAATGAATTACATGACAAAACCTTTACAAAGCACGTTTCTTTGTTAAAATGTGCTGCTAACGTATTGGGTTGACATAAGGATAACAAGATTGCTCCTTGACTTCTGTGATTCTAGATACTCTTTTTCTATGAGTCTGTCATCATCAACACTGTTTAGCATCAGCAATCTGTAAGGACAAAATCTGACTAACAAAAAGATCCGCTTGTAGAGAAGGTGGGTGCCTGACATGTTGAAAGGAAAAGCTCATAGAGCAGAGAAATACTGCAGTAATCTATGGTAAACCTACCCAATAATAATAAAATTATTCAAAGACTTGATTGGGCATCTGTCTAGTTGGTTGTGTAAGAAGTGCATAGGTGCATATTTTTGCTAGTGCACAGGCAACATATAAAGTAGTTTTGGCAGCTGCTGTTCTAAACAGCCTAAAACAGTTAGGTGAAGTCCATAGCTGCTCTCAGTGACTATTCGTTGGAAACTGTGTTTTGACAGCAAAACTTTTGCTTTAATAGTCCCTCTGATTTCATGTATTGGTGTGAGAGTTCACTACTGAATCTCTGCCACTTCTTACTTATTTAACCTACAGCACAAAAGAAGTAGAATTTAGCAGAGCTTCTTTTTTCTTTTCTGAAGCATGGAGATTATTTTAGGAGCTGGCAACTTATTTTTTTGTTTTGAAAGTCAATGTTGGCTAGTGTTCAGAAGCACAGTATTCCTGGGTTCTATCACGTTTGGGAAAAAAACAAGGCTCTTAGCCAGACGTTATGCTGTGCTTATCACTATAGAGCAACCACAGACTATAAAATGTGCATGTAGAAATATTTATTTTTTTTCTCCACATTTTAGTTTGTGGAATAGGTGGAATTGGTTCCAAATTTATTTACAGGAGTGTTTTGCTTAGTTTTTGTATGTATAAGGTCATCAATGTGGCCTACATCCTTTGGCTTTCAGGAATTTTTTGTATTGGTTTGTAGACTTTTCTTGTGGTGTAGGGCTGGGGAAGAAGAAGCTCTGCCACTACAGTCCCAGTATAGTAAATAACCAAGCACTGCATCCTTCAGTTGTCCTGTATGTAAGGTACCAATGCTTTATTTTCCGAAGGTTTACTGAAGAAAAAGGAAATGTTTTCTTGTAGCAAAAAAAAAAAAAAAGAGCAAAGTATTGTTATTGATTTTGACAGGACCTTTGAACTATGTATTCTGGATCTGTAATTCCAATGATTTGCGAACGACACTGAATAGATTGTTTTTAATAACTATCTAAAATGCTCTTGTTATGTTTATTTTAGATGAACTCGCAAATTCGTCAGAAACCAGGTTGTCTTTGGAAGATCTCTTCAGAAAAGAGTTCATAGTTCATAATCCAGAAGCCAAATGGATTAATGGTAAGTGTGTAACCTCTCATGTAATTTGAAACTAGGTAGTAATTTTGGGTATTGAATGATATCACTGTGCAGGCACTGAGAAGGAATCAGTTAAAATTTCAAACTCTTGAAATTGGCCAGTGTCCCACTTTTCCTTGTAGCACTGAATCATGTCTGTTTCATTAATTTTTGAAATGGCTTTCTAATTTTAAAGCTCCATCTAGTAGAAACCCACTGAAATTCTCTGTTTATGTTACTATCTCTGTTGGAAGCAGTGATGAAGAATTATTTTTGAGATCTGGATCTTGTTTATGGATTCACGAAAAGATCAATTCAGAAAATTAGTTTTTTCTATTAGTATCTGAGCTTGGGCATTTGAGAACTGGTTCTAACTCCACATCTGGAATGGATTCTTAAATATTTCAATATACTTGTACAGCTCTTAGTAATTTTCTGATGTCTACAAATTGTATTTAATGGTCTACTTTATTAAATGATTTATGAATGGTATGCAAATTCTGAAAGAATTATGCAACTTTAATGTAAAAAAGAAAACAAATTCCAACTTTCTTTTTCAACTCACTGAACTCCTTTTCTCTTGATTGTATGGGCTGTTCACATTCTTTCTGTTTGCAAGAAATGTACAAGTAACGCAGTAGTGACCATCTGTTTTGTGTCATTATAGCTGGATCTTTGTATTGCTCCAGGTGTTATGATCAAAGGAATAACAATAGGCTTTGTGCAAAATAGAGTATTGTTAAGGAGTACTCTATGGAAAGTAGGAGTTTGGAAGCCTGGTGACTGTGTATGTAAATTCAGAATAACTTTGCATGGGAAATAATGATTCAATTATATTAATCAACTTTGGTGCTCAGTAATAACTGGAACTGATTTTAATTTGTAGGAAGCTCTATGATTGAATTGAATTGTTGCTTTGTTGTGGACTCTAAAGAATGAAATGGGCATAACAAGGATAAGCGCGTTTCAAAAAGAAGGATAAAAAAGGGAGAAAAGTATGATCGGTGTTTTTCATCCCAGGACCAGCTCTGGTGTTATTTGTTATCCAGTAGTTTAGGAGTAAGAGAGGGGACGCTCGATTTAGTTTCCTGCTACTCCCTTTCCCCCAGCTATTCCAATGACCGTACAGTTGCTGAGATGCCCTTAGTTTCTTCTTTGGACTGGATTCTGCATGCAGTCAGTGCCAAAAGCTTTGGTACTGGGTAAAGCCAGAACAGTGCTGTTGCCAAGAGGACCAGTTTCTTGTGTTTGGCAGAAAACATTTTTCCAGTTAAGGCTGTTAGGCTAATTAAAACCTAAAGCAGTTTTTGATGAATTTGTTGTTATCTGTTAAGTTCACAAAGCAACTGCCTTTGATCCCACCCTACTTGAAAAATCCTTCTGCTAATTGTCAAATAAAGTTATTACAGACCCAGTATTGTCAATTAAAGTGGTCGCTAAAAGCAGGTAAGTACATAATGGAAGAAGATCCTTATGCTAGTTCTATACATTACTCTTGCTACTCAAAAACTCCATGAAGTTACTCATCTAAGAACACTACCAGTCATTCATAATGTGCATAATATTCTATGCATGAAAATACCACTACTTTCAGAACCCAGGAGAATAAAAATAAAGGGTTATGGATTGAGTTATAGTAAATATTGTTGATACTATTAAACATGTTCTTTATTGTATTTTTAAACTATGTTCTACAGCCTGTGATAAGATAAAAACTTCTTTTAAGAGTTTTCTAGATGTGGTAAAAAGAAATTTAGAATTTGGTACTAAACACTTGCTTGGATAAAGGTTTCTTCTGTGGTGTTCAAAATCCATCTTAAGAAACTCATACAATGGAAGATAATTTTACTAGTATCATGTGAAAAACAGAGGTCGTAAGCAATCTAATCTAAAAGCTGTGAGACTGTACAGTTACGAACATTTCTATCTATTGAATATTAGAAATACTGTTTAATAAAGAAAAGCCCTGTGTTTTATTATCAATACAGTTGTACTAATATTTAATCTTTCTGCAGTGATTGTTTTCTCAGCCAATATGAGAGTTCCTAAGCTTGCAGTTAGGTGTGTTGCTGTGTTTATTTGACAAAGAAGCAACAAAGTCCAGTGGTACAATAAAAGAGAAAGAATGGACTTTTTTCTCACTAGAGTGTGTTTGTGTGTATGGGAATTGAGGGAAAAGTGGGGATAATTAAGGATTTTACAAATTGTTTAGTATTTCTGATAGAGAAAAAATATAGAATTTTTTTTTTTTCTTTGAAATTTCCCGGTAGGGTCAGTGAAATCGGTATCTTAGATAATAAAAAAAATGAGGAGGAGTCTTGCAAAGCAGCATTTCTGGTTCCTGCTTCTATTTTTATTTTTAAGACTTAGGATAAGATTTTTATTTTTTTTTTCCTGGCATGGTAACATTGCAGTGGTGGCATTATATGTGTGGAGAGTGAAATATAGAACTTAATATTCAGCATTCATTACTGTGGAGCTGGAGGGGAGCATTTTGCACTTTCTTTGGCTATTGACAGGGTAGGTGGACTCTGCACAGGAGGATTTTAGCAGAAAATAAGTAGCTACTTACTAGTACTTTTTGATCCTCTTGGGACAGAATAATTTGTAACCATCTGAAATTTTTATCATCTTGACCTCCTTGGAAGAGATGGGAATAGAGATTGAAAAAGCGATTCCTGCTGTAAGCAGTTTCTGAAGGGTCTAGAGCACATTTTGTAGAAAAATGTCTGATTTAAGGATTTCGAGTACTAGGTGAATCGCTGTGTTCTTATGTAAGGTCTAGTATTTAACTGCTACTATTTAATGAAACTTTTTATACTGACGTTTGAATTTCACTAGCATTATCTTCCAAACACAGTGTTATTTCTTCCTTGTTTGCAAGTTCCTGCACTGAAGAAATCATCCCCATGTAGTTATTTCTAGTCCACTCTTTAATAAGGAAAGCTCTTATGTACAGAAGTTTTTACAATCCATTTCCTTTTCTGCTTGAAACTGAGTGCACAAATTTATGTGCTTGACACCAAAGTTAATAATTATGCAAATGTTTAAAGCTGCAGAGAAAATGTTCTTTATCTGAGATAATCAGCTGTTGCCAAAGAAAATTAAAGAAAAATGTGAAGTTAGTTTTAGAAATGACACAATATATTCACATTGCATGTAATTTGAAGATGTACCTATGCAGGTATCTTTCTGATTTCTTCCTTCCTTTTTTTTTTTTTTTTTATTTTTTTTTTTTATTTCAAAGGCAAGTTTTTTTTAAACACAACTTCGGTTTTAGTCAGCTTTTGTAAGAAGTTGCAAAGGAAAGAGAAAGGAAATATGGATGATGGCTAGTGTTCTTCTTGAAAATAACAACTTAGTAGATTACTAAGCTTTTTTCAATTATAAATCTGACCGCTGCAACAACTGTATTTAAAAGGACATACTGGAGAGTATATACAACCATCGTCTATGTTATCTGAAAAAGCTCTTGATTTCAGAAAGCCTTCCAGTTGCTTGGCATAGTTTTGAAGATGTTAAATGAGAGTACATCTTCTTTAGCATTATTGATCTTCAGGCTTTCTAATAGGAAGTGAGAATTTAAAATGCTGCCAGTGAATAATAAAAGTATTTAAATCTGACAGCACATTGCTTCAGATAAGGGCTTTGCATTAGATGGCAAAACAGCTTGGTTTACTTAAGTACATAACTGCAACATAGTTTAAAATATCCAGAGTAATTAAATTTAAGAAAGCACTGCAGTTAAACTTCCATGCTTTCCCTTGCCAAAAAACTTGTTAAGAGACTTAATATATCTCATATTGCTTTGTTCTTGGATTCTAACCATTTTGCAACAGGGACCACTCTCTGCTTTAGGTCAGGCATAGCATCTTGTTTCATGACCACAGTTTGCTTTGGAGCAAGTCTCCTGGGTACAGTACATTTAATGGAAGGTCATGCTATGTGATGTATTAGAGCATAGTTCTAAAGTAGCTGTATCATTGACAACAACTGTATCATTGCTCTATTAGTTATTCATAAACCAGTGTATGAATCGTTGCGTATCTGCCAATATCAGCAGTCTGCAGCTGGATCTTCGAACCATGCTGAAGCACTTTTCAGGATGTTTTCTTCATTTCTGTTAAGTTACTTAGAAATGTGTATGCTGGCCTGTGAGAAATAATGAGGACCTGAAAGGTTTGCAGTCTATTCCCTGATCTTTGGTGATGTACTTAACAGCTTTTATTATTAGGGACTCTGGCTGTTAATGACAATAAAATTTGGAATCTTTGCCTTTATTCCTTCTGTGAATGTGGAAGTTGCTTGCACTTTTGCTGTTTAGATAATCTTTACCAACCTTTGTTGACTCCTTGCTTGTATTCCATCAGATGGATATATAGTCAGCACAACTGATATTTTTCATGTATCTGAATGAACAGTATTGGTGACGGACCTGAAGTCTGAATGACGACCTGCAGCAGACTGTGCCCTGGAAACCTGTCTTGTCCTGAAGCTCAACAAATCACCTTAGTACACGTGTATGTGCTTTACAGAGCCAGGAGGGATGTAGGCATCTGCTTAGGGTAAAACTTCTGTAAGGTGCTTTGGTAAAATTGTGAGATGATAAGTATTTCTCTCATTCTGTCTTGCTTGTTTCTAGAGCAGCTGTCTGTTCCTGTATTCAGTAACCGTTGCAACACTGTATCACAGGAAGAATGTAGGATAATCTGTATGGCTGGGCCGCATCAGATCTCCACAGGCAAACACAGTCCTGCTGATGTAAGAGCATAGATTTTGGAGTAGTGAGGGAGAGAACTGGGGAGGAGGCAGATGAAAGTGCAGACAGAAGGGCTGTCAGTGGTACTTCAGGGAGGGGAGTGGTCTTTGAGAGGGCAAGAAATGATAAAGATTCCCTCCTCCTGTAGGACCCCACACTATTCAAAACAGACTCATCTCACAAGCAGCAGCAGTCTCTGTCTTTGGGAGGAAGATAGAAAATAAGGAAGTCACTGTCAGTCCGAAGCAATAAGGGAAAGGAAGACTTTGACCTTCATATCAAGGGAAGGGACCTGGAGGGGATGAGGTGACAACTTGTGTTTCAAGGCAGGTTTTGTGCCTCATGCAGAAGCTGTGTTTTCCTCACATATTAACCTTCTCCCTGCCTTATAGTCTTTGCGAACTCTTGTGCCTTGTCAGATAGGAGCTGCTAAGCCACACTGCCTTGAGCAAGCAGCTGCCAGGACAGGCTGCCACCCCCCACCCCCACCCCCCCCCCCAAACTGTTGGCTGCTGCTGGAGACAGATGGCCACTGTCCTGTCCCATCCTCTGCAGAGGAACAGCAGCTCCCCGCTGAAGAAGGGTTCTGCATGTCTGTGGTGGGGAGGCTGGCTCAGGGAGGCAGTTGGTGCTCCTGTTCTCTGCTGCAAATGATACAGAAGACCCTAAAATAGTAGGTAGGTTTGTCCCTTAGTGTCATCCTGGCAAATACAGTTCTTTCCTTTGACTAATCAAAGTATAAATGCAACATTTTGATGAGAGATTTCTGAAGAAAACAAGAAAACATATTTGTACCTCTTTGTCGTAAAGCTCTGGTTTTGGAATGAAGTTTATCGGTTTGTCCAGCAGAAAATCCTAGGTTGTGCTGGCAATCTCAGCAGGTATAAACTGTTTGGATTTAATTTCCAAAGCAAATAATCTTTCATGCACATACGTTTTCAAGGCAAAGACCCTTCAACACTTTTTTTTCCCTTTTACAGTTTTAATGTGTTTCTTTGGAGACAATAAACCATTCTGTCCCAAGCCAGAAATATTTTCACTTTGCTTTGAGAACAGTATCAAGGCAAGAGATATCTGGTTTTAACTCAAACTTTTGTATTTACTTGTTTTATTTTTGGTTTTCTATTGTTTCCAAATTTCCTATATTAGCTTCAGCAGAGGCATGGCTTTAATTTTCTGAGTCATATTTACTAGTTCTGATGTGGGCATCTCTATTTAGTTTCACACATCAATTCTGTCAGCATGGAGAGAAAAAGAATGGGTGATGCCTACCCTTTTGAACATCACTGAAACTAAGGGACTGGTTTATGGAGGAAATCCCTCTTCCCCTTCACACTTTATTTTGCAAACATATATTGTGTTCAGTAGAGTCTGTTTTTTTTTTTTTTTTTTTTTTAAAAAAAGGAAATATTAAACCACTTTCGCTTTACAGTTGAACTTCACTGCAATATTTTGTAGACTTTGTGTTAAAGTTAACATAGAAAGATATTACCTGGCTGAAGAAGTATTACTGATTCTCATAACACGTTTGGTTTCCTTAAAGAGCAAATGAGATAGTGGCTTCCCATAGATTTATTTGTGGTTGTCCCTAGCACCTTTCTCATGCTGTACACTGCCTTTATCACCTGCAGAGTGAAATGTGTAGACAGCAGCCTTTGCTTAAGCTGAGCTGGTGCTTTTCTTGAGACTCTGTTAGCTCTTGTCTATCCTGAAAATTTAAATAAAAAGTGAGTCTGGGAAACCTGGCATGAAGATGGTTGAAAATGCTTTAAAAATTGTGGATGATAAAAATGGTAGTGGTTTGGGAAGCACAACACACAGATTCCACAGTAGCACCTGTGCCAATTTTGTGCAGGAAACCAGTGCACATAAGGCAAATATGAACTTTATTTATCAGAGCTGAGCATGTTGTGATGTTTGCCAATAGATATGGGTCAAGTGCAAGAAATCACTCCATCACTGAGCAATAAAAGATAGATTCTGCTCCAGAAAGTTGTTGCCAAGTTGGAACCAGTAAACAGACAAATATCTCTATTAGAATTACATATTTATCTGGTTCTATTACTTTTGTAATTTATGATGGACACTAAGAGTGAAGTCCTATTCCCCCCTCCCCCCCTACAAATGAGATGAGAGTCTGAAGTGGCCACGCTGGAATGCAGCCATTGTGCACAAGTGCATTTTTGGTTTAGCAGGAGCTGTGTTTGGCATTCAGATATTTAGGCTGTGATGTGGTGTATTAATGCTCTGTCAGGGACTTGGGCAGAAGTGAAGAGAGGTATGTGCAGTGGTGCTCTTGCCAGCTCTGCATATAGCTTTCATTATTTATCTGAACCTGTCTGTGCAGGGCCTGAAGCTGGAAGCCAGGCCAGGGAGTTGTTTTGTTGCCTGTGGTTCGGTGTGAAGGGTTTATTTCTGAAAGGCAGCAGAGGGTGGTTGGACTTTGATTCCCTGTGCAGGAAAAAGCAGCATGTAGAAGAACAAGTGAAAAAAATCCTGGATTTTTTAATTCAATCTTTGGATGCTTTTAGCTAAAACTCTTCTTTCATAAAACTCTAGCAGTTGTATGAATTACACACCCAGTTTTTGCCAGGTTTGAAGACTAAGTTTTGGAGAACCCCCAGAAAAGTTGAAAAGATGCAGAGAGTATCTCTAGGCTAGCTGAAGTTTCTCTCTGAAACTGGTAAAAAGAGGAATAAAAGTTTTGATTGATATCATTCCACTGATTTATTAAAATAACTTGTTTAACAAAAGAATTTAAACAATGCTGTTGTGAAATGGATTGAAGTATTCAATCCTCTCATTAGGAAATTGAATGGAGGAGTTCGGGGCTGTGTTTGTGCTGATGCTGAAGACTTCTCTACAAGCCAGCTGTAGATGGGCGATTGGCCATTCAGGCTAAGGTTGTGGAGGTGACCATCCTGGTATGAGGGACAGCATACTTTGTCGTGTCCCTTGATGCAGCAATTGTGGCTTCTCAAATGATGACAAATCTTGGTTTAGGAAGAATTTTGATTTTCCTGCTTGTGTTTTTGGGGGTAGTTGGTTGTGGTTTTTTTTATATTGGTGGTTTTTTTGGTTTTTGTTTGGTTTTTTTTTTTTTTTTTAAGTTTAGGTGCAGCAGTTATTTGGTTTGGTTTTCTCTTTGTTTCTCTTGTCAGAAAATGATTTTATTCTTAACTGCTACACATGAAGAATGCATATAAAGCAGAAGATAAACAATGTGAGGTGTATAAAGCTACAAAAGTGTTAATGTGAGCAGGAAATAGAAACTGAAACAAATTATTTTGTGCAGTATTGTAAGTAGGATTGTAAATAAGAAAGCATGAAACAATTTGGGTTGCAGCTGTGTGTGAATGTAACATGCAACCTTAAAAACCAGGATGGGGAAAACCCTATATTTTTTTTCTGCATGGAAGTGGAGATTTCATCTCATTTCTGTATGGATTTATCAGAAAAATTATGGTCTTTTTCATCAATGATCATTATCACAAAGCAAATATTAATTTTCTTCCATGAAGCAGGGATGCTTTTCTGCCTCATATTCAGAGACTTGCCTTTGTGAGTGAATCTCGCCTGTTCAGATGTTGTGGCTCTGCAGCTGTGGGGCACCCACCAGGATGGCAGCTGAGCTCTCCCCTGTGGGCAGAAGGCCAGAGGATTACTCTTCCTTTCATCTTTTGATTCTCCACCCTGAGGATGAGCAGTTGTATAGCCTATTGCTCAGGAAGGTGTTTTGTCCTCCTCACTAAAATTCCTTATTTCACTGCTTGTAACACAATAGAGTTTTTCACTCAGTTATTTTTTCCTCTAGATTCTATGCAGTCTAGTCTTTAAATAATGTTACTTAGTGGCTCTTTTAACCGATCTTCCCTGCCCGCCCACATTATTAGAATCTGCTACATGCACTGTACTTCCTTCTGCTCTTGTATTAATTGATGTCTCTGAGGTGTCACATGACTTGCTTGCTTAGAAGAAGATCTTGGGTAATTTCTGCTCAAATCAACTATGTTAAGCCCTATTGCTGCATCGATACTGGTGCCAGTGTTAATGATTGTTAACAAGCATTAAATAGTGCTATGTATTCAGGGCCATTAACTTGTGTCACCATTGTATTTTGTAAATGACTTCTTAGTGCACCTTTTTAGAAATCTTCTTTCACCAATATTCTTTGTGCACTAATGCGACATTGTATTAGTTGTGACCTCTACACTGTCTTGTAGCTCTCTTTTTTCCTGGGCATTTGTTTTCTGACTGTTTTGTTTTTTAGGGTTTTTTCCCCACAAGATGTTATACTTCTCCACAGAGTACCTGAAATTTATTTTCATGAAGAGTCTTTACTTCTTGTAACAACTTACTTCTTGTTGTATTCATTAAGATGTAGGCTGATTCCACGCTTGTTGAAACCTATGAGTATGGGACAAAATCTGCAGATTGGGATATAAGTTAGGAAAAAATGAAATCATGTATTCCAACTCTTTTGCTACCTTTAGCCAAAAGTACAGCTAATCGTTGCAATCCTTCTTAAAATTTATGTCCCTATTGATTTTTGACTGATTCCACAACCCAAAGCATTAAGAATTTAACAAAGAAATCAATATACTTACTTAGAAAATATTTACACAGGCAGAGTATATCTGTTGTATAAGGTATTGTATTTTGAAAGAGGTGAGCAGAATGGTTTACATTTTCCAGGCAATATATATAGATAGCAACCTCACGTTGAAGGGTTAAGTACAGTAATTCCGCATGTGAACCCCTAGGAAGGTGGACCAGGCACTTAATAAATCTTAGTTCTCCTGTTTTGTTGAAGCAAAAATCTCCCGAGTGTAGTGCACGTATTAAGGTTACTATTCCGGTTACCATAGCAATGTCCATGAAGGAGGGAGACCTTTTCTCAGTAATACATTTTTGACTAAGAAAGCAGTTCTTAGTATGATGAACAAGTATGAACTGGATGTGCTACATCATTACACTTAGGATGCTATTCTCTAGGACAAATATTTTCACTACATGAGCAAACCTGAGCAGTGGATTGAGAGTTTTGGAATGATAACAGATGGTGGGTGCTATACAACAGCTCTGTGATTTGCCTCCCAAATGCCATGCTTTTTTTCTGTTACACGTAAAGACTTCAGACATGTATGTGTTCATGCCTCATCAGGTTCATGTATTTGTGAAGAGTATTCTTTTCCTCCTGTGCCTCCTTGTTCTGTTTCCCCACTTACCATCACTGCTCCTGAGCAGAAGGGTACCTCTTGCCCAGCTGGAGCTATAGTCCTTTCCCTGTGGGTTGGATTTGTAGTCACCTGTTAAATTTTCCTTTGGAAGCTGCTGTTTATACTTGCAGCTGGTTTTATGGTCCTTCCTACAGGCTCATTTAAGTCAGCTCTATTATGCTCATCGGCATTTTGATCCTCTTCAGAGGAATGCTGTGCGGGATGGGGATATACCTTCAGTTGTGGCTGCATGCAGCAGTGCTGTTGGCTAATTTTGCCTTGTTTCCATTTGCCTAAAACAAATCCTTTGAATTTTCTTCAGTTTTCTTACTTATTTGTCTAAGTAGAAAGTACTTTAACAAATGTTCAGCTGTACAGTGTTTAAAGTAGGTATCTTTAAAAACCAGTTTTACATTTCTAATCCTTATGTTTTGTTGTTGTTTTTTTTTTGTGAATTGAGGCAGTAGAAACAGTGCTTTGTATACCATTCTGTATTGCTCAAATGTGTACCTGATGGATCCATAAAAATTGTGTTTTTTAAACGTATATATATCTATGGACGTATATAAAAATTTATTTTACCTTTAGTCCTTTTTTTTTCTCTTTGCTCTCTTTAATTGAATCCGTGGTGTGTTCTCTGATTTTTCTTTTCCTGTTTAAATGGCAGATTTCAGAGACACTGACTCATGTTTGCTATTCATTCATCCATTTCCCTGGTCTATTTTGCTTTCTGTGCCGTGCATTCTTTTTCTTAAATGTATGAACCAATCCTCTACCTCCAGCGTGGCAAGGCAGTCCAGACGCACAGAAATGGATATCAGGCCAAGGTTATTCTTCATATGAAAATGTGGCTGGTATTTGAACAATTTTGATTATCTCTTTCACTGTGATGCAGAAAGACTTTTGGTTTTAATATGTTTGGGAAAGTAGATACATCTAGTTTTATATACTTAAGTCATATATTTAGGATTCTTTCAAGGGTCCATTCAGTTGAATCAGTTTTGTTAAATTCTCCCTGAAGTGTTTGTGTTGGGCAGGAGGAGATGGCACAAGTGTCACACGGTTTTGAGCTGAACTGCATCCTATTGCAGTTTGGACCTATTCCTTTTAGCTATATCAGGATTAGAGGTGGGAAAGGCACTGGAGGAAGAAATCTACAGAGTAAAAGCATAAAACAATTCACAACAAAAACATAATGAGAAAAAAGGAAAACAACTTGGGTACAGAGAAAGCAAAGGCAGGAGCAGGAGAGAGAAATGTGAATGGGCAATCCAATGGAGGGCACAAAGGTGACAGGATGCATGTGCTTCCCGTTAACATCTGTTTATTCTGCAACTCCAGGCACCTTCTGGGAGGACGTGTATAGGCAGTGAGAATTTCCACTTATTCGTAGTGTTTCTGATCTTTGAGAGACAAGAGCTGGCCCTAGTGATGAGCAGGAGACATGAGGCTGGTGCTAAAGGCATTCATGTGTGTGTCACTCATGCAGCCAGCCCCCAAACTGGACCAAAGCCATACTATTGCCCTAACTCTGCGGACACAGTGCCTGAGGAGTGTCTGGCGGCATAACCTGGCTGCCATTTCATCTGGCCAAAAGTTGTGCTTTACAATTGTAGCTATGTCTTTATCTGGGGATGTGTGAAGTTCAGTGAGAACAAAAGTGCTATAAACTTTAAATTATTTCATCTTTGACAGCCTGTTTTAATTACATTTTTAACTTACTGTTGCACAAATCAGATGTGTACTGTACAAGACTGTAGAGTTGAGATGAACCACAGGCAACTTGATACTTGCTTGTTTATCCAATCTGACAAAGTTTCTAGGCAACGTGTGAGATATTTGCCAATGAGTAATCATCATAACAACCATGTATTGTTTTGCCAAATCCGTAAACATAGATTGATTTTGATCCATTAACACGGCTATAGAAACCTGTAGCCTCTCGAGTGAGATAATCAAGTTCTGGGCACTTTCTTAAAACAAAATTACTAAGACGGGACCAGGAGAAACATTGAGCTTTTTGACAGCATTTAGATATTGCCCTCCCATGCTGAGGGCAGTTCAGCTTTAACCCACATTTCGCTGAGGATTTCCACAATTATTTTTCTTCTCAGGAAAAAAGCACATATTCAGTTTTGAGAGGTTTTTTTATCCATAGTTGAGACCTTACCTGATGAATGAAGACCATCTTATTTGACAAGTGCGTCAAAATGAAATGTAGAGTGTGCTTTTTGTACTTGCAGCCTACTTTAGCCATATGACTGACAAAATTTCTTCTGCATGTGGAATATTGATTTTTAAATTCAGCCAAAGATACTTGGAAGCCTGAAGTTTACTGCAGAACTGTGAATTGTAATTTGAAAATAAAAACCAAAAGTACTTGAAACTTTAAAAATGTGGCCATGAAAACCTGAGAGTCTAGAGTCCTCATTGTAAGTAATAACAATAAAATAAACATCAAGAAGGTTAAGTTAATCTATTTTATTGCAGGACAGGCACTACATGAGAATTAGTTGTAATGGCTTCAAAAGCAGTAGTTATTGCCCTATCTTAGAGCAGCCATCTCTAGGATAAGACGGAGGCTTCTTTTCTTTTTCTTCTTAGGCCTGGAGTTTCAACCTAAGTCTTGTCTGCCAAAATGGATCTGTTAATTCTGTAACTATGATTCAGATATTTATGTTTTTGTTACCAGGATCTTGACAGAGGCAGCTTATCTGTAAAGATCACTAAGCAGCTGTCAGGTGATGATAACTTTTCAGGTACTACTGGCATGAGTTAAGACTCAGAGTGACAGTTATGGTTGGCTGAAGATATTTTTGTCAAAAAAGTTTTCTGACAATTTCTTTTCCTTTCTTAGTCTTCGCTTGCAAGTTTTGTATGACGGAGTGTTTCTGTAGAAGCTTTGTGAAAAAGGTTTAAATAGTTCACTTTAGCTTTCTCACATTTTGGATAATGTGGTGGGGTTTTTTTATTTAAATGTTGAAATCTGCTCTTTAGTATAATTATTTCGTTTTTCATTTCTCTGTTATTTTACTGTAATCTATATTACTTTTGCAAACTAATTCATGCAAAAATGCTGTATTTTGATATTTTCAGAGTGAACAGTTCAACATTTAAAAACAATAGTGTATTTTAGTTGAAATTCTGAGAAACCTTCCATTTATTCTGATTTGGAATAAAAATGCTTGTACTCTCCAATATTTTGTTTTCTAGCCCTCTCTATGGGCTATTTAGAGAAGGAGGCTCTAAGCCATATTATCAATTACAACTCCAAATGACGTTATAAATTACCCAAACTATGATGTCATGTTCCATTCATGGAAATCAAATGCAGAGTTAATATTATAACCTGCAGCATTTCCATCGATTTCTGATAGATTCCAGATGTATAGAGATATGGTAATGGGCTTCTGTTATGAAATGTTTCAAAGGTGGATGCTAGTTCTTTGCTTTCTGGGTAATTGCACATGTAATTAAATTTATGTGAGTTACGAATTTTTATCTTTTTTTCCATTTTCATACCCAGCATTGTACCTTGTCCTCCTAGAGGCAAGGACTCACTGTTCTATCAAGTTAGTCCTTTCTTTTTTTAGCAATGATCACATAAAGTGTTACATAAATGCTCCTCTCTGTTTTAATATTCTGTTCTCTTTTCCATCTATTTCTTGAGCTCCCATTGTGGTGAATTGTTAGTTGAAAACAATTTTGCCCCAAAACTCTATTGTTGAAGACCTTGATTAGTCCTATAGTTCTACTGTATTATTCCAGTAGAAGTTATAAAGTTAAGTTATATTTTAACTAATTACCTAATGTCTGAGGGCAAAGAGTGTTGAAAGAGAGCTGTAAGTGAAGATGCACACTGCCTGCCCCCGCACTGCCCCCCCCTTTGGTATATAGTATATGGAGACAGAGGCAGACTATATGTCTTTCAGGGCTAAATGCTTTCTGTCTTATTACCACCTTCAGAGTGATGTCTTACTAATTTTAACCAAACATTTTTTTAGTGTAGGATGTGTCTATCCTAAGTACTACAACACACAGCCATTGATTGCCTCACCACTAGATTGAAATATACTCTGAATTAACAGAAGCTTTTATTCTGTCCCTCCTTATGAAAATGAACAAGTCTGAGTGTTAAATAAATTGCATTCATTTGTGTGACTGCTCAGAGTTTTGTTGGATTACATAAGGCTAAACTCTTGAGGAAATAAAATTACATTTGAAATATAGTTTGTTTTTATCAGAGAATAAGACTTTCCAGAGATGAGAACAAGAAAACAGTGTTATGAATAGCCTGACTTCTGACTGGTTTGTGGGAGTTTCTGAACACCATGTTGAAGATAGTCCCTTTGCTGGAAACCATGGAATTTCCTAATTCCCGGCACTGGTAAGGTGTTGGATGAAAGTTGTTTTTGGTTCTTAATAAGGGTGTTTGTGGAGACTGATTTAGGTTCCATCTTATTCTCTGCTTCCTGTTTTTGTTAAAAAACATAGAAAGCTTCAAAGCAAAACTTCTCAAACAATTTTATTCAATAACTTGAATGGGGTACAATGATGTATCTGTAGCTACTCAGTGAATACCTATTCTTTTAGTGCTTAGTACTGAACTTCAGTACATTATCGTAATGAAATATATTTTAAAATTATTGTGAGATTCAAAGAAGGATATTTCAGTTTAAAGGAAGTTGGAATATATGGATATTGATTTTTAATTAGAATTTCAAAAAGGCTTGGGGGTTTTTGTTATTTCTAGTAAATGTAATGCCTCTGCTGAATAACGGTTTATAATGTTTTATCTGTAGAATAGAAAAAATAAATATTTGTATAACAACATAAAACTTGATTTTTTGGGAGTGCTGGGGCCCCACAACTAACTGTGATGCTCTTTTGTATACTAATTTGAACATAAGACTTTGCAAAATAGCATTTATTCTTTCTTAGGTGCAAAAGAATTTAGGGAGTTCCTTGTTTGAGAGTTGCCTAACTCTGTGTTGGTCAGTGTTAGGAAGAGTGTGAATAGCTCAGGGCTCCAGAAAATCTTTTGGTCTTCTAGCAAATAGGTAACCTGATATACTGAGAAACTACCAACAGACTTGACAGTGCTCCCAAGTGCATGATGCTGAGCATAAGGAAATTGGTTTGATATGCCAGGCAAAGATGGTTTGTTGCGTGCCTTTTCAGGAAGGCTTTTTGTTATGTTTTGTTGTGTTCGTTTTTTAAACAGTATTGAAGCTTGTGCCAGAACAAGAACTGGGCTCTAATCTTTTTGGGGGTGGTTAGTGTTAATGAACAAATAACATCAGAACAGAGAGATAGGCATCTATAAGACTTCTTGTGTTTTCCTCGAGAGTTGATCATGGCCTCCTTCCCTACTCCTCAAGAAGGGATAAAGTTTGCTGTTTTGTCAGAGTGTTTACTGAATAAATGAAAAAAAGTAAATATGAACTTGTTTTTTATTTTAGGAATGCCATCAGTTCACAGTCTTTATTAAAATATTAGTAACTGCATGTTCATAGATCATAGAATAGTTTGAATTGTAAGGGATCTTTAAAAGTCATTTAGTCCAACCCTCCTGTAATGAGCAGGGACATCTTCAGCTAAATCAGATTGCTCAGAGCCCCATCCGACCTGACCTTTGATGCTTCCAAGGATGGGGCATCTACCACCCCTCTGGGCAACCTGTTCCAGTGTTTCACCACCCTCATCGTAAAAAAACCCACACCTAAAAACCATTACCCCTTGGCCTGTCAGAACAGGCCTTACTAAAAAGTGTGTCCCCAAATAGATGATCTAGATGTACCAAAATAGTTTGCTGGTGGACAAAATCATAATGATTCCTTTGGAGAGTATTAAATAAAGGACCATGGACAGTTCTTTCAATAATGGGATTTTTAAAAGCATTTTACAATGACAACCTTTAATTAAAGGGTAATTATTTTTATTGCATTTTGCGATGTATTTTTTTAATGTAATAGCAAACTGATCTCCTGCATTCAGTCCTTCCAGTGAAGGAAAAGTCTTTTCTAAGTGCATAATTTGAATTTAAATGAATGCAAACCTTTGTACTCAGCTTGCATAGCATGCGAATGATAACTTAAGAAAAATACAGCTTTGTGACACACTGATTACTTTTGTAAAGATAGAAGTATATTCTCCCTTTGATGAGTGTGTCTGACTTCCATTAGTGCTAATGGGAGTTATGCATTTGGGCTTTGAAGAGTCTATACTCCAATTAATTATAACACTTTAAAGAAAACGTGAGATGTTACTGAAAGTAGAGATTCTTTGGTGTTGAAATGTTTTTTCTGAATTTCTATTCTGTTCCCTCTCCTTCTGTGAATGCTTTGACATTGACTGACATATTGTCATAAAATCTTGTAAATACTGGTATCATATTTAGTTGAAATTACATTGTGACATATCGATAGTTAAAGTAATCTCACATCTAGTTCTTAGATACCTCGCCTACCTCCTGTTGGGGTGTCTCTCCTTTTTTTTTTTTTTTTTTGTTTTTTGTTATCCTTGTTTACCTTTAGCTGACAGCTGAATAACTGTTCCATTATGTTATCAATTCCAAGGTTAACCTCAGATCAAGGTTTACCTGGCTGAAGTTGAGATACATAAGTGAATTGTGTTTCTTGTGCCTTTTCTTAATTTTCCTGTTGTAAGCAGAAACCAATGAGCATCAGAAAACAGACAGATTTTGCCTGGATCCTGTGCTTCAAATCTGGTTGCAAATGGGAAACAGTACTCGAGAAAAGGCTGAATGGATTTGAGGAAAACAAGGGTGAGTGATTGCTAGTAGTCACTCATATTGACGGTGCAGATGCAATAGGTTCATCTAGAAACTAAAAGAAGTTAAGCAATTTACTTTTAAACAGATAGGTAAATGTAGATGATCAGCACAAAGTGAAAGAAGATGAATCAGTTTGACTAAGGAGACCTCATTATGTATTTTTCCTGAAAGTAGCTTATTAATATTAGTCTCTGTTGCTTCTCTCTGATGTATGACTTTTAAAGGTGCCCAGGCATCTGACAAATCCACTGTTGGATTGAAATCTCCCTGTGAACCACAGAGGTTATTTTGGAGTGGAGAAATAAAAATTGCATTTAAACTGATTCATGGATCTCAGAGGTTAACAAGATTGCTAAGGACGTAAGAATACTGTTCATATTTATTCTATTCAGCCACAATGTAAAATTTGCAGCTCAACTTTGCCACAAGCTGTAGCTGAGTCCTTAGAAGTCTTTTTTGCTCTTGGCCTCAGGGACTGTGGTGGTGGCAAATGCAACACCTAGAGTATCTGTCAGAAAGAGGGAGTGGGTTTATGGTATCTGCAAAGCAGAAGACTAACTGTTGAGTTCAGTGTGTGGAAACAGACAGGGGATGTACAAAGAGATGCAGACAAGAAAGTAGACTTTCTGCTAGGAAGAGAGTAGGAGAGAAAAGGATTTGCTGGATAAGCTATAGCAACTTAAAATCAAACCATACTGAACCCACAACTTGAAACTGTGAATGAGTGTGGAAGGGCAAAAAGAAAGAAAACCCACATATTTCTCATCAGGCTTTAGTTTGGTGGAGAATATGCATTACCATTTACCTTCTAGTGTAGTTGTTTGGAGGCAGCTTCCATTGAACAGAACAGAATTTATGGATCCAGACTACCCAGAGGTTCTCAGAATTTGGCTTATTTGACAGCTAGAAGGGAAGGTAGTATGCCTCCAGTGGTGTGAAAGGAGCAGAAGGAAAGACTATTATGCACTCCAGAAGCTTCTAATAGCAGCCTTGGTGAAAGAGTGCACAGCTGAGGTTAGATGGGACAGATACTTCATGACTTCCTGAAGCAAGAAAGTTGCCAGTTGCACAAGAGAGAGTGACTTGGTGCATAGTTTCCTACCCTACTCTTCATGATCTTTTTGAATCCGGCAGCTACAGGCAGGTGAAAGAGGAGTCACCAAAGATAGACTTGGGAATGAGGATTATGAAACTGCTAGCCTGCGAAGTCAGTTTTTGCTGCAAGGGCAAAATCCTCAGCCTGTTAAAATGCGATTGCAAGGAGCCACCAGGGTAATGTTCATGTCAGACCAAACCTCTGGCCAAAACACTTAGCAGGACTGAGGTTTTTCTTCATTATCTTTAAATGCCTAGAACAACAATATTTTGCGTTTCCTACTATGAATGTTATGTATTCATACTTTATGTTTAATTATAAGTTCTTCTACAACACCAGAGTTTTCTAAAGGGAGTTTAGGCTGAAATGATGATGCTTCGTTATTAAATTCATTCCACTTGTTTATTCTGACATTAAATGAGGACTGTATTTTAGTATTAGATGTTTTGTCTTTTCCTGACAAATTGAACTGCATTTATGGATATTGCTTCTTTTTGTCTCCAGTTTGTTATTGTTAGTATGCCTCTCTAAATTAGAAAATGTCCTTTATATTTGTGTATTGAGTTTCATGAGAGAAATATTTTGTCTTACTGGTTCAAGTTAGGCAATACTTGACTACAGAGTTGATGAAAATCCTGACATCCTTCACCACAGCAGTGTGAATGTGCTGATATGATACTTTAATTTGAAAACATGTAATTATGATAATGGCAAAAGAGCAAGTCTCTATGGGGACTTAGATTTCTTTCCATAATGCAAACAAAAGACACTCTCAAAATGTAAGTTCTGTTGTTTCATCTATTATAATGGGCAATTAATAAAGACATAGTGAGAAAACTGTGCTGATAATGGTAAAAGCTGGCACGTATCTTTCTAATTTGTATTGCAACAAATTGAGAGATATAATCGCAACAGAGGAGGATGTTTAAATAAAATTAGACTTGTGATATGAAATGACAAAGGGGAGAAACTGAGAGTTAAGGATGACATTTTGTCTTATTTAGAAGCAGCTACGAAATGGAAAAAGACCATCTCAGTCATGAGTTCTGCTGAAACAGATGAGCTGTCACCCCTAACTACAAATTTCTGGCTTGGTATTTGGTTATGATATATCAATTGCACTAACAGGATATAGTTTGGTCTGTGATTTTCTTGCTTTTATTGTGCTTCAACAGAAACGGTGAATGAATTTAAAATGCTTTTATTTAAAATGGGGAAAAGCTGGCAAGGCTTATTTTCTAACCTGCATTGAGACTGATTTATCAATATACATATAATATATGGATTACTTTCATATAGGCCTGTCTTTGCTTACAGATACTATGATTAAGCGTAAACCATTTTTTGTATCAGAAACCAAGATTGCTACCTATGGTTATTGGTATATTAGAACTGTAACATAAACAGAAATAACTTTTTTCTTTTAAAAAAATTAACTATCATACCTGAGTTTCAGGGTAATCCAGCCTTTTTTCCTGTGCATGTAAAGTAAAACTCTCTCTTAACAAGAATGGAGCCGTCATGTAAATCTGTTTGGTTCTTCACCGAGTGCCATATGCTACTATAATCCCTAGTCTTTAAAGAACAGTTGGGTGTTACAATGTATATTTGTATTAAAAAACCCCCCAAAGTATATGTGAACTAGTAAGTCATTACCTAGTAGTAGGCTGCAGTTCCTCCCTTTGCATCAGTGCAAAAAGAGCTGCTTCCTCGGAGCAGGAGTCTCTTATTTCTGGAACCATGGAAGTAATGACCTCAATGAAGGTACGCATCATCTCAGTAGCACGTTTTCCTCCATAGACACTCAGGTGTTTTATCGATGAGAAGCACAGCCACTGTCCCTGGTCTGACATGAGGAAATTAAGACCTAGCACTGAAGAAAACTGTAGCTGAAGAGAAGAAAATTATAAACCCTTTATTTCCAGGTTTGAGATGGCAAGAGATGGTTGATTTAGGCTGTGTTTGTGTTTAATGAGTAGTGTGGACCTGCAGGAGAGGATTTTCAAAATCAGTCAGCTGGTGCTGAGACCAGCTTCCACCTTGTATGCTAATAGGGATGCTTTGTTTCAGACCAGCTACAGTCTGGTGCCATAGATGGAAGGATAACTGCTGCTAAAGTGCATCAGGTGTCCTCCTGGAGAATTTTAATTTCACTGTGCAGGACTCCAGTTTGTGTGCTCCAAGATTGCTCTGTGATGTGAAACAAAGCATGGTTAAAGGGAGAGAATTTGGATGATGATTTCTGCCAGGAATGGTTTACATATAGCTGGTTCTAAGCAAGGCAGGAGAAGTTGCAGGAAAGATTAGGGGAAAAGAAGGAATTAGGAAGAGGGAAATAAATGTTTTCTAAGCATCTTTTCTGGCCTGTCTTCTCTCATTTTTAAATTCAGAGGCTTTTCCTGGCATCACAGGGGAAGGGAGTGGTCCTGGGAAGTGAACTTGGCTTTCTTCGCTCCCTTTCCTTTGTTTTCATTATTGTGGGACATTCCTCCCCATCAGGAATATTGATTAGCCTATGAAATCCATCATGAACCTTGTTATGGTGATTTATCTCTATACCTCTTGCATGCTATGGTGATGACTACCTTGCAATAACAAACCTTGAGAGAAAACATTCCAGGGTTGAAAAACTTTTCCACAAAACAATAGAATGACTTTACCCGAAGCTCTTGGGTAGCAATTAAGGGTAAAGTTTAATTAAAAAAAACACAACTGCTGATGTAATTTACATAATATGTATATTAAATCCTAAAGGATATGCTTACATTGCTGTTCTGTTTTAATTGGACTTAATTGATTACCAAAAGTAATCCACAAATGTTTGTGCTGTGTGTAGGCTAACATTTATGGTTGTGTGCTTAACTCAGTGTAATGGCTATTTAATTAATTTGAATTAAAAGGAACTTGTGCCTGTATGGTCTTTTCCCATTTCATCTCACGGTGGCTCAGAGGTGCCAAAGTGTTTAATCTGAAGCCATGCAGTTAATCACACAGTCACTCAGGGTGGATGACTTTCATGAAGTGGGATGAAAAAAATGTGTGTGGCGTAACTTCTTTGATAAAGCCCAAATATTCTGAATTACAGTACATTTGGCAAAACATATTTTTCTCTGTGCTGTTTTTTTTCAGGATTGGGTGCAAAGAGGAGGAATACTCAGTGGCCTAATGGCAATTGTATGTTGTTAGGTATTGTTTTTTAGATACTCAACACTGTATGTACTTTTTTATGAATGTGCGTAATGCTGTGTGTGAAACTGATTTTTATTTAATAAGGTTACTTTAAGCTAACATTTAAGTAGAAAGTTCTTTTTTAAAGTACATAGTAATTGGCAGTTATTTTTAACTTGAATTTCTGGAAAAGTGCTGATTATTATGATGCATTTTACAAAGGATACACTCATGTTTCTATTGAATGAAGCTCTATAAAGATTAAATACTTGTTACTGGAAGAGAACCACCTCTTACTCTAGCCTCAATAAATAGTAATCTCTTTATTGTGTGGCATTTTTAAATAAGTGGTTCCCCAAAAAGCTAAAAGCAAATCATTTCACGTCAATATAAATACAATAAAATAAATTAAATTCATGGCATCTTTGAATAATAATAGCTTACAACACTATCTAGATGTGCAATTGTTTATTGGTATCAAAATATCTTTTCAATGACCAATTACCTTTTTTACCCACTTATACCTGTCAGTGTTGAAATGCCAGTATTTAGCACTTAATGCAAAAAAAATGTGATTGTGTTCTAACCAATGGCAAAAACATTGAGGGAGTTCAAATCAAGCTGCTTGAAGGGAGTTGCTGTAACAAATGAATTTCGGTAGCTTTATTGAACTCCATATTTTCCCCTGCCCCAATCTGCTGCCTTATAAGTGAATGGTGAAGGTTAGATCAAATGTAAAGAAATGTGCCAAAGCTGGAGAAATCAGTAAAAGCCACAGGAGTTTGGAATACTTGTGTGTTTTTCAGGAAAGGGGGTTTCTTCCTGAAAAGCTAGAAGTTTCCATGCACATCAGCACCCAGTGAGGCAGAGGTGCTAAAACAAACCAAAGAATCAGTAGAATCATGTCAGAATGCTCATTGCCTGTGCCCTGCTCCCTGCTGTGCCTGCCAAGGTAAGCACTATTTCCAGGAACTGTGTTAAATCTTTAAATGACTCTGTGAAATAATTCCAAGAGAATTGCTCTACAGAAAATGCTACTTGCCCACAGGGAGGTAATATGAAGCAAACCCCTTACTCTGTAGTTGCTGAGGGATCACAAATTTAGAGCAGTCTGATTTTAGATTACAGTTTGTCCACACAGAAACAACTGCAAATTTGAAACCCAGGGATAAAATATTTCAAACTGAGGTTTCTTTTATTTTAAAACTGTGTTAAACAACTCTGTCAATAGATTTAGGGAATATATATATACATATATATATATAGTCTCACTCACATTGGTTTCATAGCAGCACTTCTCCAGGGATTTCAAGTGTTACTTTATATTTTTTTGCAACAATAGACTTAGGCTGAAATATTCTTCATCTGTAGGCTCACTCTTGCCTGCTGATGGTATAACAGTGAGCCTAGCCAAGTCAGATTAACATCTTTTTAATTACAAAGCTAAGTGAAGAAGTGAAAAATTCCAGAGTGTCTCCTGTATTCCACCATGCAATTGAAAAACAAGGTATGCAGGAATTACCTTTCTCCAACAGTGTAAGAGTTGATTTAGGTTCTTAGCAACTGTGATGTCAACTTACGAATTTGGAAGAAAAGCACAATTTCAGGAATGCTGACTTCTTCAGGCAGGCTGTGTTTATGGAAATGACCAAAATCCTATGTTTCTGCAAAGAGAGTCCCATTTCTTTTTTTCCTGGAAGCTTGTGTCACATCTAACTGAAACCTGAGTATAAATCTGCTTCCTTAGCTTTGGCTTTTGTTAGGTTTTCTGATGGAAAAGCCTGTTCCAGTTTTTTCAGGTGTACCCAAAATGTGGCAGATGGGAATCCTTGTTAGTTGTGTAGACCTGAAGGGTAAGAACTGTATTAGTGCAAGCAGGTCAAAGAGGTGAGAGAGGTCAGCCCTTATGACTCACTGTGAGAAGTTTGAGACTGTTCCTCAAGCATAATAAAACGTGCTACACACTTGCCTGTTGAAAACTACTGCATTGGCAGCCTCACTCCATCATATTTAATGTGGTAGGGATAAGTGTGGAGAACCCTTAGGTGAGTATCCTGTTCAGATATAGGATTAGTGATGTTTCATGGTGGGTGATTCTCCCAGAAGTTACTCGTTTTTTAGGCTTACTTTTTAAAATAGGAATCTTTAAATATTATTTTGCAGGGGAGATAACAGTGTTTTCTGACAGAAGGAAAGAAGTTGATTAAATGGCTAAAGTAAAACTGTTAGCACTGCGGTAAATGTTTAATTCAGAAATTCATGGGTGCTGCGTGTGGCCCTGCACTGCAGAGATTTTGGATTCTTTGTGCTTAGATCAGCCGTGTCATTTGTGTGTTGGTGTTGTAGAATGTTGGTCATAGCTGGAGAAGAAATGACTGTAAATCAGATTGCAGAAAATTATGTGTATTGATTATCTTACTTTTCCCCATCACATAAAGTGGGAATAAGTGCATTTGATCTTTGTTTCCTAACTACTGGAAAACAAAGGAGGATTGCCTCCTTATTAAACTGGAAAATGGGTGGATTGAATGCACATGTAATGCTTTTAGCACCAGTTACGTGGTTGAATCCAAACCAGTAGGCACCTAAACAATTAGGAGTTTCCAAAAAAAGACAATTTCTGTTTTTCTTTTCTTCCTGCAGGATAATTTTAGGTAAATTGTGTAATACAAAGAAGCATGGAGAGTGGAAGAAAATGCAGTTATTAACTACCACACTTACTTTTACAGGAGCTGTAATGGCCAGCAGCTTGTGGGAACACCTGTAAAAACAGACCTTTCATAAAAGCTTTGCAGCCTAAATTTAGGTGAAGGTTAGAAGTGACTGATCTCAGGAGCACTAGTCAGTAAGACACATGGTTGCTTAGGCAGTTAGGATTAGGAGGGAGAATACCAGCCTGTGCAAAGAAGGATACCAGTAAAATAATCCTACATTCGTGAATTAGATCAGTCTGAGCATAGTTAGAAATGTGACAAGTTGTACAGCTTGATTTTCTAACGTACTACTCACTCAGTTTTCGTAGAATGCAGCTTCCCTTATGAAGAACAGGTCCTCTGTGACATGGGTTGTAACACATGCCTGATAATGTTGCTTTGCAAATTTTTTAGTCTCCATGGACAGATTGTTGAAGGGCTTCCGGCCAGGCATTTTCCTATTTCTTCTGAAAGTCTGATGATTATTTAATAAGGCATTTGTTAGACACCACTCCTAAGTCCTACAAAAGTGTTTCTAGCTATTGTCAGGATACCTCAGACTTGAAAGTTGTGGTTTTTACTCCAGACTAAAACCCTCAGTGAAACCTAAACAGAACTTAGTTCTAGACACTCAAAGCGTGGTGATCGTCTTGCATGAACAGTTAATACTATAAAAGCCATTGTTAAACAAACATTTTATTTGGTTGAACAATGGGTATACATATTACATGGGATTATAAGATACATGTGTGTAATATGTAATAAAAAAGGTTATGTAATACAACATATATATGGGTTAATTAGGTCACTTAAAAATTGCATCACTGGTGCTCCAATACAAAGGACTTACAATTCTAAGAAGGGAAAGCAGTGGACTCTGTCGTTTTCCCCTAGATACCAACTTGCTTTATTTATTCTCAGTGGGGTGGAGGATAGTGACGGTGAAGCTAACGGGTGTCCTGCCTCACTTCACAGCACAGATGTGACAGAAAGATGAGGTCTTCCAGAGACTGATAGTATTATCTTTGGAATTATGGCCTTTCCATAAGATAAATATTTTAAAAATGTGTGCAAAGTGCATGCCAGCTTAAAAGAGAAAAAAAAAAAAATTAAATTTACAGACAGCATGAAGGTAGGCACGTAGTAGTATGATCTACCAGAAATCCAAAACTAGCTAAGCTCCCCTGTTTCTGGGAAATGTTTCATTCGGATCCTGGGACTATTAGGATTGAAATTGGTAGGACTTCTGCCATTTTACTTGAGGTTATGCTTTCACCATAAATCTAGCTTTGCACTGTCAAAGCTTTGCTCAGTCTAATTACCACTTCCACTTGCCTCAAGATCTCCTGTGACAGCAAGATCAAAGGGTTCATTATATGTTCTGAGAAAATCTTTATTCTATTCATATTATGTCTCCATTTTAATGTAATCAAAGAAACTCTACCCTTACAGAGAAGGAATATAAATGTTGTTTGTTACTGTACTTGAGGCATTATTCTATCATCTCCCCCCCCCCCCCCGCCCCGAACTAAGTGTATTGTCTATAATATTTTTTTTAGGGGTGGAAATTTGTATTTCTCTCTGTATTTTGCTTTCCACGGATTCTTTTGTGTCACAGGTATAGAAAATGAATTGAACATGTTCCTCTATGAAATGGCTATGTTTTTAACGTGTCTTTTTCAATGCATCCCTTTTCCTTAAGGCAATTTGATTGTCACAGTCAGATCCTATACTGCATTGAAAACACAATATAACTAGTTTTCTTGTTTTCTTTTCCTAAGAAATTACAGTTAATTCAGAACTTGCCCTTGGAAACAAATTCTTTAAAACATTCTTC
The DNA here is from genome assembly GCA_035590275.1 of Ibycter americanus. NCBI lineage: Eukaryota > Metazoa > Chordata > Aves > Falconiformes > Falconidae > Ibycter > Ibycter americanus. The sequence goes on along the minus strand of JAVJGI010000064.1, from coordinate 34,467,893 downwards.
CCAGTGTATGCTTGCTTGTGTTTGTCTGTGCTGATAGAATTTTGTTTCTAGTTTTGTGGGCTTTTGCTTTTTACTGGAAAGTAGTAGGGGTAGCATTGAAATGCACTGTGAATGTTGTCATATCATCTGTTCTCTGGACAGAACTGTCAGGTGCTGGGATATAAAGTTGGTCTTCATAGCACAAACTTGGACTTGAATTTGTGGTTCTGCCTGAAGACTAGCTCCAGCTCAATGGCATATGCAAATGCAGACTGGGTCGGCTACCTGACACCAATGCAAAGCTTCCGGAATGGTCTCCATTTAATATATAAAGAGGCTGTGATTTTTTCAAAGCTGCTGCATGAATTGCAGGCAGCAGCAGTTGTGAACTGAAACTGTCTTTACTTACTGTCCTGTACCTACTTCTTTTGACATACATTCCCTTCAATGACAGACTAGTTCCAAAAATCTTTCAGAGACAGCATTTGTCTCTGCTTTATTCATTTTGTTGTCTGAGCTATTGAACTGTTCCTCTAGTCCACCCTGGGGGAAGAGACTTACTCTAGTGTAGTCAATGAAACCATGAACTGTTTTCATACTAAATGCTCTTCTGATTTTCATGATGTTTCCTTGGTGGGCCTCTTGCTGCTCTTGGGGTGATAAGGAAACTAACACTGCCTCTTTGACTCTGCTGCCACTGAGGCATCTGGCAAAAGCACATTTCTTATTGATACATGCAAACTTTAGTGGTGGCATCACAGAGACTTATCATCACCAAAGCATATGCTTTGGATTGTGTGAGAAGGAATCACACTTATGTTGGAGTTTTGGGAGTGAGTTTGGGAAACTTACTCTCTTCTATGGGTAGAGTAGAGCAGAAGAAACAGTTGAGAAATGGAGGTTGAGAGAAGGATAGTAAATAGAGGAAAGTGAGGCAAGTCTTGATGTGATCATCTGTAGGCAACAGCCTCCCCTGTGCATAACACTTACATGCTCTGGCACTAAGAAAGAAAACCTTTTACAGCATGAGTTTTTTTCCTTCATTCTTAAAAAATCCAAATTATATCCGCTCTGCCCTGTGCAAACTGCTGAATGTCTCACTCCCAGGTGAACAAAGTCAAGGGAATTTTGAAAGCCTGCTAAAGTTTTCTTTATGCCAAACTAATTCAGATTAATATTGAATATTGCAGTGATGGGCAAAGACACAAAACTGAAACAGCTGAATTTAGTATTTTAAAAAAATTCACAGATTTTGTCTCTGGGTTAAAAAATGAGATTCAGGAAATCTAGGCTCTGTTCTTGAGCTTAATCTTGATTTTATTTACTTAATTACTAAAAGAATCACTTATTACAGTACTTGGTCTTTTGTAATATTGGTGCTGATGGACCATTACCTTGGTTCATCCATCATTAGTCCTTGGAGTTTGACTTTTATAAATGAAATGTTGTCAGTGGTTAAGCCTGCATAAATACGGTGTGCTAAATGTTGTAGTCCTAAAAGATCTGCCTTAACAAATATAGGGAGGTCACTTCGCTATGATTGTGAAGGTCAGTCTCATCTTTCTAGTTATATTAATTTTTATATCTTCCTATCTGCTACTGTTATTTTCTTCATTATTTTATTTTGGCAATGTCAGTTCTATAACTCTTCTCATATACTTTGGATGGATAAATGTTGCAGAATTCCAGAGAAGATCAGACAGTCCTGAATCTTTGAGCATCCTCTGTCCAAGATGATGCAAATAATTTCCATTCATTGTCATTAACATTAAACTTCTGAATTTCTTCCAAGGTTTCTCAGCCCTTTACTCCAGCCGTTTGTCAGAAGGAAATAGCAGGAGCTTTTGATTAACATTCAGATGACTCCTCTTTTGTTTTATTGATAATTTCTATGGTCGTTCACCCTCATCACCTTTGCATAGGCCCAATGTCTTGCCCTTCTTTGGAAACTGCGAAATCAATTTGGTTCAAAGCTGCATCTGGTGCTCTGCTGTCCAGAGGTGGAAGACTTGCTCAGCATGTAATGAACATTTCATCCTCTAAAATTTTATATAGAGTTTTTTTGCAGACTCTGATGTGACTGTGGCAACATGAAGGTTGTGGGGCATGTGCTTGAATCATCAGATCTCCAAGGAGCCTCTCTTTCTATTGGGATTTGAAAATGACTTTTGTCTCCCACATAAGTGACAAAAGTACCACCCTCTGATATGTTCTGAAGCAGGGATTTTTCAGTGCTTTGTGCTGCGGTCGTTTCATTTTGTATGGAATGATTAAATGTTCATCAATCCCAAGTGTTGTACAGATTATAATAGGCCAACTACTCAACTAGGAGTAGGATGTTTGACTCCCTAACTGTGGATGTCAAAAGTCTGCAATATATTTTATGCAGCCTACTGCTGCATAGGTCAAAATTATGCAATTATACAATTTCAGCAGGGATCCTGATACAGTTATTTGATCATCTGAAGTAACAATTCAGTAAGCATGGATAAGAAGGGCCTTTGAGAGTTTTTAAATAGATTGAGAATGATGCTGAAGGTGAGCCCAAGAGCCTGTTTGTTTCCACGTTTCAGACAAGTGACATAACAAAATGCTGTTGAGATGAAGGAGGAACAAAAAGAAAACAATTCATAAAAAACTATTGAAAGAAGAAAAGTCTTCATGACTGTGGCTCTGAAAAATGCTCTTTTCTGCTAGTTTTGCTAAATTCTGGTTAGATAAGTGCCTACATGCTGGAATAGAAAGTGATTAGTAAAAAGCTTTTATGTAATTTAATAAAAAAGACAGCAATACAGTGCTGAAGTAGAAAAAGCTTGCAAGGTTTCTTTTTGCTGGAATGTTTGATTACAGCACTATTATACAGTATTATCACACTATATACAGGTACATTAAATACACTGTTTGTGATAACACAGTCCTTCCGTACAATTTAATTTCTGTTCTAAAATGATTTGTGTTTTGTAAAGCTCTTAAATACCTGTTCTCTTTTCAGACTAAAAGTTTTAAAGGTGGGCTGTCTGACTTATGGCCTAGTTCCCCCTAAATTTAGTTGTTTGCAGATGAATGATGACATCGAGTCATAAGAACTTTAAATTTATTTTTAATGTTGCTGATAGATGAATCCTGAGTAGCTGTGGTAGTTCCTTTCAGTTAGCTATTTCTATAAATTTGTGGGATGAGTGTTTGGTAAATTGATGACAAGTGTGTCATCACAAGGTTTCTTCACCTAGTCAAGGTTGTGCCAGATACCTCCAAAATAGTCTTGTGGGGGTTTTTTTGCTTTCAGTGTTAAAGTATCACAGTATGGCATATCAGGGACTTGTACAAGAGAGACAAAAAGGATCATCTTAGAGGCTAATGTTGGAAGTGTTGAGATTAATTGCTTTAGTTTTGTGCTCTCTGTTCAAATGAAAGAAAGAGGCTTTTCCAACTTGTGATCTGGGGTGCTCTGAGCTGGCTGCTGAAGGTACTCATTTTATTGGATTTCACTTCAGGTGGCATCTTGGGATATAAACCCTCATATACTAAGAATACATTTTTAGAGGCTCTCCTAAATCCTTTGGTGTGTCTGTAGTTCATAATCACAAATTTTAAGCTTTTGAGTTTTCCAATTTGATGCTAGGAAAAGGAAACATCACAAATCTGAGTTAGTGTGCTTTGAGGGAGGCTTTGTGCCTGATTTGTGGGAAGTATGACTGGGGCTGAGAGAACCTGTGAGAGATAAGTTAAAGACAAAACTCTGCTTTCTGCTGTTCAACAGACCACTTACAACAACATTAATGTAGCAGAATCACAAGACTGAACTGTGAGAGGAAGCTGCAACACCAAAGAATAATTTCTGATAGCCTTTGGCTATCTCCACAGCTGCAGGGTTTCTAATGGCAAAGAAAGATGTGCACCCCAATCATCCTAATCCTGGACTATCTTTCCTGGGGTATCTACTGATTTGCAAGAGCTGAGAGTCTGTACACTTTTTTGTATCAAATTTGGTATTTTTATTTTAATACCTTATTAGCAAGATTCTTTTAATGATTGTGTGTAAGATCATATAAGCAGCAGTAAAATCTATAAAAATATTAGGGGAGGAAATACTCTACAGGTTGAAACACCTCTAAAACTTGGCTTAGGGAATATGCTTCTCAGTGCGTGCTGGACTGTATGTGTTGAAGTCCTGAAGAATCTAATACTGTCAAATGTTAACTAACTGTATGTCTTGGTGTACAGAAATTTTATAACTTTAGTTCATAAGAATTTTCTTTAAGGCTGCATGGGAGTTTCTTAATTGCTGGAAGAAGAAATAACTGTATGTGCTGCTTTAAAAGTAAACCGGCAGGAGAAATGAACCCAACTCAAAAGAGTTTAGAAGTCAGAACTACAATTTAATAAAAAAA
>JAVJGI010000064.1:34441763-34463423 GCA_035590275.1 Ibycter americanus | reverse complement strand
AGTTCAGGATGAATGGCAGAGAGGGTATAGAATACACACAGTTCCAGTTAAATCCACACAGTGATAAACTGGTCCCAGCCACTATAACTAGGACACTGTAATATGTGGATCTATTGGGAAAAAAATTATAGTCTTAAGGCATCAGTTCAGACTTTACATAGGAGTTCTGGTATTAAAATATTTATTTGGGTCTAAATTAAAGACTTTTTTATGTTATGTTGTAAGCCTTTAGTTGTGGCTTATAATTCAACTTACAGAAGCCTTCTTAGATATTTCCTAGGATTTAAAAAGATTTATTATCTTTATATATTAATCTAACACTTTAGCTAATTTATTACTTGATTCAAATACAATATTGAAGTCAGTTTGCTGGTTTGACCTTGATTTGATTACTATGCTGCTTTATTACTGATTTAATATACAGTTATTGATAGTAGTTCTTGAGGTTTTGACTTTTTGTTTTTTTCACTTCCTTTACTGATTTTTAAAAAAATAATATTTATAATATTGGATTATATTTCTTCCAAGAAAAGCGGCATTTCTGATGACCTGGTTAAAACCCTCAGCCAGTTTTGTTTTATCAGATCTATGCTTTCTCATACTCAGTAACAAAACCCTGGGACAACTTGAGGAGCGGTTTTGGACACAATTCCACTGAGTAGCAAGTATGTCACAGCTTATAAGTAGTAAAGAGTAAAGTAAACCTAGTGTTCACTGAGCCTGCAGTCATCAAAAATGTTGCCATTGACTTCATGGTAATGGAAACTTCACACACTCATAAGCGAATCTGTTTCTGTTTAGGTGCTTATTAACTCATACCTATTTGGTTTGGGTTTTTTTTCATTATTTTCTTTTTACTTCAATAGAAAATTACTGTCAGTGAGAAAATGGATAATGGTTACCTGTAGGATAGAAGTATACAGAAATTTGATGTAAAAAATGAAGAAAAAACTTTAACCATAGCAAAGAAATTGTATTACATCTTTAATGTAATTTTAATGTAAAAAAATTTTTAACGTAAAATAAAAAAGTTCCATTTGTTATTTGGGAAAAAAAAAAAAGGTTGTGTAGTGACCTAGTTGCTTCCTTTTAGGTCCATTGGATTTTCACCTGTTATGATTTAAATAAATTATACTTCATGAGCATCCTTCCCTTTGGACTTATTTTATTTATTAATTAATTATTTTTCCTTGTCACAAAAGTGGAAGTGACTGAAGCAACTCACATTTTGTGATTTTAAAGCACTTATTGCACTTTTTACTAACAACTTTTTTTTGCCTTGAGTAAAAATAGTACATTTGCACATGGTTACCAGTGTAGTAACCATGTTTTTTCTGGTTTGTTTGGATTTTTTTGTGGTGTTGGTTTTTTTTATTTTTATTTTTTTCCAAATCTAGTTTTCCTGTCAGAAAAAAAGATACAAAGGACAAATCGTTCCAGTGACATTTTTAATTCTATTAATTGTGGTTTTATTCATGTTTAGCTTTAAAAAAACCTCACTGTTTCAAATTCCACATCCCCCAAGTATTTTTCTAGCCTAAATTTACTAGAATTTACTGAATTTCTAGTCCTCAATATATATTATCATGGCTAAAATTAAAAAACCACTTCCCTGCCCCCCCACCCCCGACAATCACTATACATTTGCTTATTTAGCAAGTACTGGATGGAGTTCTATATCAGGCTATATTTGTATATGGCTAATGGGGTCCAGATAATTTCCTCATCCTGCAGGGCGTCTGAGAGGGTGTAGCATTGCATCACTGACATTTTGACTAAGAAGGAGTGACAGGGAAGGAATTTACCTGTATTCAAGTGATCTGAGCCACAGAATGGCATTGAGACTCATGAACTGCTGCAGAAATTAGGGTAATGCTTGTTTTACGCTGTTCTTGCTTACAATCTAATGACTTGTTGCTCTCCATTGATGAGTGAAACTTCTGCATTTTCCAGTGATTTGCTCAGTTATTTAAGAGGAACTACTGAAGGAACTACAAGAAGGATAAAACGAGATAAAGGTGTAAAGAAATCGTGTGTATGCACTGGTGTCTACAAAGTAACTCCTACATGGCCTTGTTCTTCCCAAGACTAAACCTATGTTATTGAGGGAATATACTAAGCAGAAATGTTACATCAGCCTCAGTGGGCAAGACATTTAGATTAGAGGAGGTGGTGAAATGTCTAAAAATTGAGTGCTGCTACACTTAAAAGCTTTTTGTTGGATTTTCCTTTTTAACCAACTAGATAAGAACTAGCAGGAGATGGAGAAAGAGACAAAAATTATAGTAGAAACGTTCAAGTTCTCAAAACCTGCAGATGGAAATAACTGGGGTGGCTGAAATCTTTTAGGTGATGGTTGGGGGAAACTTGGATGGGACCTGCAGGTTTGAGGAAGAGGGAGAATTAACTCTCTAGCTGTTGATCACCAGTGGTCTTGAATGTGGCTGGTTCTCTGGTTTAGGCGATATATTCAACCTAGAAGGAAAACATACATTTATTATTCTTCCTGTTCCTGTTGAACATGGTTTATATGAGTTGATATATAGGAATTTGTTTACAAGGAATATTTCCAAGTGATTTTACTCTATCTTTGGAATCACAAGTCATGCAACTGAAGGAGGCAATAAATGCAAAGAAATTTGGGTCTATTGACCCAACAGTGCTTGGAAAGTGCTTGGATATCTCAATTCCAAATAGTCTTAGTGTTTTTAGTTATCTTTGAGACTCTGTTGCTGCACTGTGTCTGTTCATTCCAAAAGGGCAGGATTTTGCTCAAGAAATGCAACTGTGATTCAGTCCTGCTCATAAAGGAAGAAAGGATTCTAATAGCCAGGAGTCTGATTTCTTACATGATTGCTGTTACCTTTTCTGAGTCTTTTGGTATTCACTATAACACTGAAAGTAGTTGAGAAATATTCAGGTTCAGAGGAGAAATTTTACAACCAACTCTGTTCATAAATTCAGAAGAACCAGGCAAAAGAAATCATTCGCTGAACAGTTTTCTGCATTGAGTATTCTGTAATATAAACTTTATTCACTCTGCCCTGCAGAGGAAGGTTTAGAGGAGTGTGATCCTAGCTGAAATGGCGTTATGTCAATGTGAATTCCTTTCTGTTGCTTGTGCAGTGGCTTTCCAAAGTTACGCACTGCCCTCACCAGAATGGTCCGCTTCACTGAAGAAAGAACATTTTACAGAGCTGAATATTTGAGTGTATGATGCTAACATCTCGTCAATGTTTCTTCTTCAAGAGACAATACTTCATTACTACTGCTAATGACAGTGAGTTATAAATACTGGGTGCTCAATAAATATTGCCAACTCAATACTAGCCAGGGAGGGTGGATATTTTTGATGTGTTGAGAGCTTCGTGACTATTAGTTTGAAGGTCACATGTCCTAACAGCAGTGAGAAAACAGACTGTAAGGGCATATGGATTGAGAGAATTTCAGAAGGCTTTGATGAAATGTTTTGTTCTTAGATTCTTCTTCAGCCTAGTAGCAATTATTTTGAGTAAAACAAGCATTTATGATTACTGTATTTTATTATGTGGCTTCATTGCAAGCAAGGCAGCTGAAAATGGGACTTCTGTTAAATTAAAGCAGAAACATCTGAAGGATAACGAAGATTTTGTTCCCTTAAAGCTTGTCTTTTGTTTCCCCAGCCATAACAAAGATCTGATGGAAGATACTCTTTCTTGGTATAGAAATTGTTTCTTTTATATTTTCACTCTTACGTCTACAGCTATAAGACACTGACTTCAACAAATTAAAATTATCAAAGAAAGCATAGTCGACCTCCTTTTGTGTGGCTAGAATGCTTTAAGATACTAGTCAGTTAAATGCTAACAAATGTTTAATGCAAAAACTTGAAAGGATGCACCTCAAGAGATAGAAAGAGGTCCTTCAGGTGCAGTTTTGGAATTAGTTCCACACTATGAAACAATGAAGAGACAAGTGCTGTTGATCTATAAGACTCTGGGATTCAGAATCACAGCATTGCTGAGATTGGAAAGTGCCTCTGGAGATGATCGAGTCTAACCACTGTTCTCAAAACAGTTTCATCTATGGCAGGTTGCCCATGGATCTTGCCAGTCAGATTTTGAGTATCTCTGAGGATGGAGACTCTACAGCCTGTCTGGGCAACCTCTTTGAGTGTTTAACCATTGTCACAGTAAAAAGTTGGTGATCCTTATGGGTCCCTTCCAACTCAAGATATTTTGTGATTCTGTGACGCCCTTTATAAATCTGTGTCAACTGCTCCCAATCATCATAATCTCATTCATAGTTTTGGAAATGGTTACCAGGATTAGTTTTTCCATCACCTTCTCAGGGATCTGAGGTGAGGCTGACCAGCCCATAGTTACCTGTATCTTCCTTCTTGCTCTTCTTGAAGATGGGAATGACATTTGCTTTTTTCCAGTTTTCAGGAACCTTCCACAACTGCCATGACCTTTTACAAGAACGTGATTTTTGGGTTTTTTTTTTTAATGTGGCAAACAAGGAAAGAAAAACCAAAACCTTCACTTGCTACCTTTTAGAACATGTTTCCTTAAATCAGTTGTTTCTCTCCAAGGTGTAGAAGCAGATGGACTATGCATCTAAGAGTAAGGACTATTAAAAAATTGAATAATATGGCAACTAGTTTAAAATGGGTAGGACTGCACACAGTGTCTGGGATGGTTGAAGAAGAATTTAGAAAAATAATTTTATAAAGAAAAATAATTGTATTTATCTGTTGTAAAGTAGTACTTCTCTGAGTGGTTGTGTTTTAAAATTGTTTTCATTATTTTCTTTTAGCAGAAAAACTATTCTTTGCAATTGCTAACCAGCAGCTAAGTAAAATAATTGATCCAAATTTGTTTTCTAATTAAAGATGATAATCTTTTCTTACCTTATTACTTACTAAAGTCATATAATACAATGCCTCATAATTTGGTGCTTTAAGCAATTGGAAATGTGTTTTTTCCCTCAATATTATTTTCATATCTTTTTAGGAAAAAAAATATGATGAGATGTCTGTGAATTCCCTTGGCAAAGTTTACTTTCTACAGAACGAAACTTTCAATTTGGCAGAGACAATATGGCATTTTTCAGTATTAGAGCCAGTTGAAGGAGAAGTTCACCTGCACGTTTGCTGCCAGAACCTCCTTGGTTGCACTCCCAGTCAGTTTAGCAAATAGCATTCACTGTGATTGAGTTTCTTTAGTACTTTTAGAGGTTTGGGCAATCTAAGCAGGCAGAGGGGACTAGAAAGTTTGTAAAAGCCATCTCCAGGGAGTAATTACGTTGAGTATCATGGTCATAGCATGGGGTTTTATCCGGGGTTGAAGGGCCATGCTTGCTGTTCTTGTTTTTTGTGTTCTGGCCTGTCTACAGAGCTCAGCTTGCACAGGAGGAACCATAGCAGAAGTTCTGTCAGGAGTCACATGTGTTCCAACTGCCTGGAAAGGAGATGGCTCCTCTCTGCTGCTCTCTTGAGTTGTGCCTGTCTGGAGCAGTAGTGGTGGGGGTTAGTTCAGAGGATGGGAGAGTCATCTTAGTGGTGGGGGTTAGTTCAGAGGATGGGAGAGTCATCTTGGGGAGTGTCAGCTTTGGTTTCATTTCTGTGAGAGTATGCCAGTTACACATTTTCCTTCATTTCTGTTTGCTGATTCAGGGAAATACAAGACCGCAAATCATTATCTTTTAATTTTTTTTGAACCGTCTTCTTCCAGAGTACAGGAGATTTAAACTATTAAAGAAACCCTCAAAAGACAACTCCAAGATAAATAAAATATTTAAAAACACTCTTGGAGCCCATCAGTAACAATAAGAAATACAAACCCCGTACAAAACAGCCCCCTAGTTTATATATCAGAACATTTTCTCTTCCTGTAGTTTAAATGTTAGCATGCAAGACTGACAAGGCAAGAGAACAGCTTTTGAACTGGGAGAATGAGTTCTATATTCCATCAGTGCATTCCACATCATTTAGTGAAATGCTGTGATAAACCCACGTTATTAAATACTATGCTACATAAATGCAATGAAAAACTGTTCATGTGATTAGCATTTTTGTATTGCATATCAAGTACTACTTTAGTGAAAAATCTATGCTATTATAGAACAATTTTCATTTTGTAAAAATACATCCATCAGAAGAAAAATGCTATAAAGGCTAGGTATGACTAAATGACTTGAAATTTAGAAACTTGTTTTGTACAGAAGAAAGGACAGTGGGAAATAAACGACAGGAAAGGGCAAAGTGATTTGTATACACAAAGACCTAAACAAAGTGCTTCTAGAACGCCGGTCTGACTGTGAAATACTTAAAAAGTTGGTATACTTGCATTTCTCCTCCTAGCCATTTTAAATTTGGTGAATTCAGTAATTTGTTGAAACGATTCCATGGATAAAATGCTGCTTTTATTTTTTTTCCCCCCATGAATTCTGTGGAGCATTGTTATTAAAATGCTTTATATGAGATTGTTTTAATGCTTCTAGGTGCATCATCAGAGTGTTAATGCTGTGTTACATCAACAGTTAATGCCATATTGAAAGCATGGGCGTTGAAGGTTTTTTTGGGGGCGGGGAGGTGTATGTGGGGATGACACGACACAGGCATGACCATAACCAAGTGCCATTTTTGAAATTTATAAATGAATGTGCCAGTCAGCTTCTGATAATTTCATGTCAGGGGAGTCCTGCCTGGTTCAGCAAAAATACGCACATTCGCTTCTTGGGATGCACGGAGAGAGCTTACAGACTGAGTCTTCTAGAAATTCTAGACTCAGACAGAAGGTAAGGAAAATAGTGGAATCAAATGCAAATGTAATTACAGTTGTGGTTTGGTTTTTTTTCTGAGTAGATGAAGAATGAGGATGGGTTTCCCTGTTGCACAAATTCTCCATCTGATGGGACAGTGCAGCAAATGGGGAAACTGTAGTATAGGACATGGGAGCTATAGGCTGCCTGACTTTTTGTCTTCAGCTATATCTAAGTGATTAGGTATTAACAGAGACTAAGTATGGTTCCTCATCTCTTCCTCTCCTACCTCCAATACTACCAGGGCTTGGAAAATGTCACAGTATTTGGAGGAGGAGCTTATGCTTGCTGTGATTGCAGCTGCTGTCAGTGGTACCACTGGCATCTTTGGGCTGCCTCCGCTTTGTTTCATGCTTCTCACTGGCCATGTGCTTCTGTTCAGCCAAGGTACGTCATTAGGCTGTGTGCCTTTTGTTAATGGAGCCAGCAGCATAATCAGCTCTGGAAAAATCCACTAGCTCAAACAGTGTCCTATGATTCTAAGTGTATATATATTTGTCTTTTTGTGTGAGTAAAAGTAGACCAGGATGGAGAATCCGTAAGTGTGCAACACCAAATTAAACCAAAGTAGATTAAAAGCAATCATAAAATGGGGGTACAGCTCTTTATTTTTCATTGGGAATTGCTCTTTCAAATTCAGCTTGCTAAAAGCAGTAGTGAAACAGCTACCAGGCCGAATGGTGCTCATTGTAACCCTGGAAAATGACAGCTCCAGTACAGTGGTCCTAGCTGTACGCTGCAGGAGGCCATTCATTATTAGATTATTGGAGAAATCTCCTGTAGGAAGGAATTTGGAATGACTGGAATCTGTCTGCCTGTCTGTTTTAATTTTAAAATAACATTATTTTGTGTAAGCTGCATGAAACCGTTGCATGCATGGTAAGCTACTTACTAAAAAATCCTTAAAAAAATAAGTGTTGTGAATTTGCAGTAGGCATGCAAAAATATTCACATCTTTCACTCATTTAAAGTCATTTGATAAAAATAATTTGCTTACTAACTGAGAGACTGTAGAGGGCATGTTTCAGTGACACTGATGACTTTTAGATCCTTAAACCCAGGTTAAATTATAAAAACATTGTTCCTGACCATTTTGGGTCCTCATGGCCCTTGTGGCCCAGTCCCATCATACAGCAGTTCCTTTGTCTTGTTTGTGCAATCAAGGGACAGACTGGAGACCAGCTTTACCATTTAATTAGCTTTATGTTTTCATGTAAACTCCATTGTCATATTACCAGATTGCCTTACAAATGTGAGTATATTTTACCTATGGAGGAATGAAAATGCTTTTTTTCCCTTTTAATAACTGAGGAAATTAGTCAGAATACAAGTGATGTATCTGCCATCAGGCAAGACCTCTACATTAGTATAAGAAACTGAGCCAAGTTTTTTTCCATCCCAGACTCATATCCCTTTACCTAGGGATAACGCACCCCTTGAACTGACTCACTCTTCTAAACCATTAACAACAAAAAAGTGGTACATGACTTAATACACCCTGCTATCCCTCCCACCTCTGCTAAGGAACAAATACACTAGAAATGCCAGGTAGGCTGTGTTTCTTTTATGTCCCATGTCCTTATAGGAAAAAATGTCCAACTAGGATAATGTTCTTGGTTTGCATGCATACACAGCATGACTTTACTATTTTTCTTTCTTATCTTGTCTCAGTGACACATTGCAGCAACGATAAGGCTGTAGAGAACTGTGACTGAAGAAATATTACTGTACTCTTTATGAAGATTGCATTTATTGCAAAGATGCATCTGAAAAAGTCTTAATGTATGTATAGTACTAGTGGTACAAAAGTTAATACAGAGAACTGTTTGCCATAGATTTCCAAGAGCTTAAAAAAAAAAATGGTGGGGGAGAAGGTAATCAAAGATCAGTTCCCCAAACTATTAGTGTTGGGTCTGACCACAGAGGTCACCGCACCATCAGTTTTCTTTCTTCATCATCTCTCAATCACGTCTGTATTCACCTTTATGAGAAGAGTGAGTTGTGTAAACCACATTGTAAGGTAAGTCTGAAATCTGGAAGCCTTTTTATGTAATGATAGCCTGTTTTTTTTTTTTCTTTTAGGAGACAAGGTTAAAGAAAAGTCTCAAAACTTCAATAATACCTTTTCTTTCCTGTTAACTGAAAGGCCATTATTTAGGAATCAAGTGGTTGACCCACAAAACAAAGCTTATTAATAACCTCTTTGTGAACAGGACTGTGGAATATAATAACAATTAAAACATTTTTTACTAGGTATCAAAAATGCATTTGATATTAATTATGTGATTCCAAGGTCATCATAAAATCTTTTGTTTGTGTATAATTAGTATTTCTGTCTACCACTAGGGACAAGAAAAAAGATACAGCAAAGCAGGACTTCTACACCTTGATGTGTATTCACTCTTGCCAGCTCTAGTCCTGTCTGTCTTTGATTTTAGTGGAGTTACCTCTGATGAGTAATAGTGTATATTATACATTGCAAAGCACCTGTGAACAAATTTGTGGCCATTCTAATCCAGCACTTTGCAAACATCTGGACTAAAGGCTCAGGCTTGTAAACTCTTAAGCAGAAGCATAACTTTTCATGTGAATCACCATATTGATATTTCTGAGCCAATTTAGATGAAACATTGCAGCCCTTTTGCCAGCACTCAAGATCATAATACAAGTGCTGTTAGAAAGGGCCTTTTTGTTATGCCAGCAGTCTCCAGGTATTTCTCCAATAAGGATCACTTGACAAATGTTCTTGGGGGATGTGGGTCACTATGTTCTAAGTTAGCCTCACTCTCTGAAGGTACAGGAACAGTCTTGGGCTTCCCAGTTACATGGATCTGTGTGAGTTTTTTCAGGCTGGTGGTATCTCTTGGGTCCTTCTACATCCAGCTTTTTGCTTGGATTAAGTTTTGCGCTGTCAAAGTGAGTTACCCTGTTGCCCTCACTTACATACTTCAGTTTGCATTGTGGGTTGGCTGCAGAACAGATGAAATAGATTCCTTTCAGATGAAACTTGCTTAGTCAGTGGGACCCAGGAGTACCCCACATATTCTTTAGTCCCTGAGGGAAGTTCAGTCGATGGGGCCACTCTGAAGTGGGTCTGATGTAAAAGCCCTGACACACAGTTAGTATGGATGGATGTCAGATCTTCAGCACTTTTTCTATCTGCAGATCAACTCCTGCTGGGCTGCAGCACTTCCTAATATACATATAGCTTTAATTTGTTTTCTGTTCTGCAGAAGAGTAATAAGCTAGTAAGAAAGGCAGATTTGCATTTCTTTCTTCTAGAGGAGCATAGTGGATTTCATGACAAGTTCAGGCTTAGCTTGAAAGCTCTTAGACCAGTGGAATTATAATCTTTTAGACTGAATTTCCTGAACTGATTTTGTGTCATAACTCAGGACTGTAGCAGTGTGCAAAGGATTACACCTTAATTTTGAGTAACCATTACTTGAACAGTCCTTACAAAGAAGCATTGAATTTTGTGATATTACTTGCATGAGGAGGGATTCTTACAATCAGAATCTTAATTGTTCATTATTTTGTGTCCTCAGTTTGAGATTCTTGGGATATTTAGGGAGTGGCCTCATCCAAATTCCCCAGGGGTTACTTTGAATATAGTACTGTTGACTTCAGTTGGTTTTGGATCAGGGCTCTTGTCAGGATTAACAACAGTGTCTTGTTTCAAAAGCAAGCAAGCAAACAAAAGAAGAAATACAGATTTCTAGAAAGGTAAGACTTTTTAATATCTTTTTGGCATCTCCTGGGTTCTAGGGATTTAACTGAAAGACCTTCTTTTCTTTTTCTGCCTTGCTATCTTTTCTGTTGGTTTTGTGATCATGAGACTATTTTATTCATTCTGTTCCTTTGTAGAAATTCTGAAGGCCCTGAGCCGTGTGGCAATGGTCCATTTGATGTTTTCTTGCTGCATGAACATGGCTTCTGCAGCTCACCAGTTTTTTTTATTACCAGTGCACTTGACTCAGTTTATGTCACTTCAAGAGATCTGCCCTTACCCAACATTTAAAATTTACATTTAAAGTAAAATTTTCATATAAGCCACTCTACTACATCTGATTATAATGTATATTCTGGAGGGGGACATGCATAGCAAAGATTGTACAGGGAATTAATGGAAACAGCTGACTGCTCTGTGTTTATCATTGTCATCTAGTATTTGCAGGTAGAGTTGGATTAAAAACAGTAACAGCAAACGAACTCTTCTGCTTCATTGCCTGAAAAAGCTGCACAAACCCAAATTACATTTTTTATTTGATGAAAGACTGTTATCAGCCAAAATAGATCAATTTATCTTGGAAAAACAGTATTTTGACCCGTTTGATGAAAAATGTATCAAAGATTTTGAAAAGCACAGTCTTTTTTTTGTTCCCTGGATATACGTTTGTCAGTGCGATATCTACAGCAGAACAGAACACAGTGAATGATATGCTATTGCAATTGTAAAAATGCCTGTTATATAATATTGGCTCTTACAAATTTTATTGTAGTATGTTCATTATGCCAATAAAGCTATTATAGAATAGAGCATATAAACCAGATGCTAATACAGAATTCAGTGGTGACTGTTAAATTAAAATGTAATCCGTAACTCCTAAAACATGTAATGTTTGGGTTGTTTGTTTTGGTTTGTTTTTCTTTGGAAGATCTGCTAGTTTGGCACTGAAGATTCTAGACTTGATAGATTTGGTGGAACAAAATGCAAAATGTGCAGACAGGTGTGCACTTGCTTCATTGAAATTTAAATTAGTTATGAATTCTCTCAGGAATGAAATCAGCTGTTTCCATCAGGAGTGTCCTGTGGAATTTCATACAGAAATGTTGAAATTGCCTGTGGTTATGTGAATGTTTGTTTTGTGAAAGAACTGAAAGCAAATCTTAATGCAGTCAGAATGTTTGCTATAATGTATATTTAATTGTAATCGTGGAGGCCAGTTTTCTTTTTATGTATTTGGAGGCATATTTTATGGTTAATTTGTTTCTAAACGTACAGAAATTCCAAGTGTTGCCTTCCCAGTCCCCACATAAAATCATTGATGAAACGGTGCACAGGGAGCTCCTCAGAGGTCAGGATGAGATCAGTCTGCCTCGTCTGTGGGTAGAGTTTTTGAGTGGCCAGTATTTCATGTTCAAGGCTATTGAAGGCTCTAGGAGCACAGTTTTCTTCCCAGCCTCTCTGTCAAGGTTGTCTAATTTTGTGCAGTCCTTCGGCCACATACTGTTATTTTTCATTTCAAAGAGGTTTTCCAACCATCCTGTCTTGCTCTGTTTCACACCTTTCTGTAACCTGTACTTGGGATTGAGAATTTTGGCTGTAGTTCTTAGACTTTACTTCTAAAAGAGTAAGACAAAAACTTTCATTAGCTTTAAAGTGATGGTGTCTCGTAAGACGTGTTTTTGTAAACTTAAATTCCACCTAGTTTCTGGATGCTAACCTGTTCTGTAGTAGAAATGTTAGATGCAAATGAGAGACTTGAAACCATGACTACTTTTCAATAAAATATTGTTGTTTAGAATTGTGCAATTTTCACCTACCACGCTAAACAGAATGGCAGTAGAGAATAGCAGTAGAGGGCATTTTAAATGAATTAAGAGTTGGCTGATTGGGAGTTCTTAAAATGTAGTTGTCAGTGAGAAGTTATAATGTCATGAGGATGGTTCGAATGAGGTTCCCCATGGGTGAGCTGTGGGTCCTGCACTACCTGGTATATTCATCAGTAAACTCAAATAACTGCTGCTAAGATTTGCTGTGAATGATGCGAAGATTGTCATGTGAGTAAAAGTAATCTGTGCATCTGTCTGTGTTATATACAGCAACAATATGGACCTATGTGCACTCAAGGTGATTTTGTATTTCTTTTAAGACACCAAAATAAAGTAAAAAAACAAACCCAATACCTGTACTCCTAGGAGACAATGATTATGGTACAGTCATACCGCTGTTGTGATACAATTCTGTTTTAGAAGGTGGTGACCCTGAGAAAGGTTTAGCTGTCACGATAAGCAAGGACATGTGAGTTCCCAGTGTGATGTTCTGGCAAAATAATTGGCTGGAGGAAGTGGTACCATCACACAGCTCCTGCAACTGTTAAGGCAGGAGCAGAAGCGGAGAGATGACTTTTAGCTCAGGACGTGGGATTGGCAGGGTCAGTACAGGAATACTGTTTCCAGTTGAGAGGTCCCCAGTTTTGAAAGCATATTGCAAAATTTTAGATCATGAGGGTAGAAGCCACACACAGATTTGAAAGACTTGAGAAAATGCCTTTGGGTAGTTACAGACGTAGAGGAAGCTGTGTTTGCATTTGACAGCTTTTGGTTAAAAACCATGAATTAACCTTTGCTTCAGTCTTTCCTCCAAGGGATCTCACATTCTCAGATGAAAGTCTGAACCACTAAGCTGCAGAACTGTCTCCTATTAGTCTTGCTCACTTACCTAGTGAATTGTCATTTATTTTATATAATTTCAGTAAAGAAGAAGCGCTTCCTTAACAAAAATAATCTAAACCCTGATGCATTGGCAGCATTTTAAGGGGGAGATAGGTGATGGAATGTAACACCTTTTTAGAAGAAGGTGGATTGAAAAAGTGTTTTCCATATCCTGGCTGAGTATTACTCAGTTATTAGATAAAAAGTGTTCTACCAAACTGGCTGTGAACAGAAGCTCTTGCTACTCAATTGGGAAGGATCTCAATCCAGTTTCTGTCTGTTTTCAAATGCCTGGATTGAGACCTGCAGAGGTCTTAAGCTGTGAGACAGATAATTTATTGATCTGGACTGAGGCTTGAATGCAGGTAGACATCAGGATGCTCAGCGCAGGTTGTGTAATGAATGCACAAAAGCAGAAGTTAAAGCACCTGGAGAGAGGTGACATTACAAGTGAAGTTCTTTGCCATTAGGAGTCCCTGTGTTTAGGCAGTAATCGGGGGCTTTCAGGATCACAGTTTTGGCTTCAGGCCCTCAGGAATTGAGCACATTTATTTGGGAGACTGAAGGCTCAGTGTTTCATTCTGATGGCCCAAAAGAAGTTGATTGTACTCTCCTGATTATTCATCCATATCTGCCACCAAGTGAAGCCTTTTTTTTTTAATGCATTATTGTGTCACATTTTGACAACTAAATAATTCTGGACACTATTCTCCCAGAGAAGTAGAAAAGAAAGTGTCTTAGAATGATTGGCACCTCTCTGTCTACTAACTGCAGAGTACCTTAAAATGATAGATGATTTTTACACAAGCTACAGAAAGTGGAAAGTTCATTTCGGGGAACGTGGCTGATAACTCAACATGGTGAAAGGTCAGGGTCTTATATGCGCTTTATAGCTAGTCAGGCTGTTCAGGAGTATAGCCTAGCTTATGTAATCTGCTGTGGACATTGTGTTCTTGGGGAAAAAAAGCACATGTGCATTGTGTTGTCCTCATTATTGTTATAACTGACATGCTGATTGTTTCTTCAAATTCACTAAAGAAGTCATAGGTTAAAGCAGGATGTGTAAGTACCAAGGTGGGTTTTGTGGTTGTCAGAGTACATCCCATTCATTTTATGTTTACTGTGCCCACATTTGCACAAGGCTTGTGTGGTAAATGTGTCTTCTCTGAAGTGTCCACCTGAATGAATGAAGGAGAACAAGGAAAGGAGACTTGTAACCTGACTTTATATTCAGGTTCTTCATATCTGTGAATTTCTTTTTTAAGACAAGGAACAATGGAGTTGTTTTTACTTCCTCTGAAACTTGGCTACTCTTAGCAGTGCTCACAGAAAATTGCAACTTTTTTTTTTTTTTTTTTTTTTTTACTGCAAGATCTGGGTTGTTGAATAGCTGTCAGACTTGTTTTTATCCTATTACACGTTCTCAGGGAGTTGAAGGTGCAGTTTGACATTTAGGGAGAAAACCCTAAAACTTCACTCTAAAATGTTTCTTTCTATCTTTCATGTTCCCACAATGACTTTTTTTTTCTTTTTTTCTTAAATTATAATGTAGAGTGTATTTTTGTGCAGGCCTAATCTCTGTATATTTGTACATCTAAGTATTGCAGTGATAGTAAACAGCCATTCTAAAAGTGGCTGTGGACACTAGTCAAGTCACAAAAAAAGTGTGGTCACTGGTCAATGAACACACTAGAACTCTTATGGCTGCTTGGCTGAAATATCATGTTATTGCTTCTAATGCTGCTGGGGGAAAACACCTTTTCATCTTGCACGTTTGCAGATGTTATGTTGTTTGTCATGGGTCTCTTGGTTTTCTCAATTAACCTTGAGACCTAGTGCACTGTCTGAGAGCTGGAAACACAGCATGGATTAGCGATACTCTTTTGAAGACTGTAGGTTTCTAAATAAATCAGAAAAAAATATCCAAATGATTCTATCTGCAGTAGACTCTGGTGTTGTACTGGCATGTGAAAAATCCTTCTTCAGGCTAACCTTAGTGCTGGACTTCAAAGATGAAAGCAGGCATCTTAGCAGAGATCAAGAATTCCCACTGTTGGTATAATAAGTTATTTAAAATTGGAATTCAGTTCTAATATCAGCCTGCAGTGTAGAGAGCCCAGGCTGAAATCTGATTGTCGGAAACCCTGGTTGCAAACTTCTCCCTCCTCTAGTGTTGCACACTGAAGAAACAGGGTTATATAGGCTTGCCTCTTGGAAGCAAGTAACTAACAATTGTCAAAGACAAGAAGTACCTATAAGTATGACTAAGCTGAGACATAAACATGAGAAATCCACACCACGGCTTAGAAAATGTTCTGCTTTAAAGAGTGAAATTCACTTTTAGAGGAATTAGGCAGCTAACAAAAGCACTGCTTAAACTATATTTAAAAGGTGCTTATAAATACTGCATAGCATTTCTGCCAGCACCTAGCACATAAGTAAACACCACCGGTATTTCAAAGGAAATGACTGGCAATTTTTACCAGATTCTTTTTTTAAAGTACATCTTCTAGTTTTAATAGATTGATAAAACCAAACCAAATCAAACTGCAAGATTTATTCTGGCATGGTTACTGTTTCTATCCTTAAAATAAAAAGTCTATAAATAAAAGGCATATCGAGAGCTAATGTAAATTTGCTTTGTCAATTAAGTTAATGATAGCATTATAGTGAATTATATCACTGATCTAATTTTGTAGCTTATTTTTATCTTTGTTTGCACCTTTATTTTTAAATTGGCAGAGGGAGGGATTTCTTTTTAACTATGATTGGAGAAGTTCTTAAATGGTAGTGGAACTAATAATATCAGATAGTTATCGTAGACTATCATAGATATTTAAGTATGACAAAATCTAGAGCTCTAAAGATGCCAGTTACAGAAATGTCTGGAAGCAAAAATGTTTACACTTGCTTTTTTAAAAATCCAATGTCAAATCAATAACTATATTTAGCTTCAACTTGAATCAGTCTTTATTGGTTAATTATAGCATATATACTATAGCATTGAAACCAATTCCAAATGCTGAAAACTCTGTTTTGTTCTTCTGTTGGTTGCTGTTACAAGTCTGTCTCAATGGCTTCTGTCAGAATCGAAGAATATCACCACTAGTGATGATAAAGTAGATTCCACTGCCAGTGGGAGACTAAGTGATTAATATTTAGTAGTGAAGCGTGCTCTGATAACTTAAGCCTTTTCCCTTTTCAAGCTTGGAATACATAATTTGGGGGGGAACTGAAATAGAATGAGGCATAAAATTGTAGGAGAGTTACATATTGGGAAGAAAGGAATTTGCTGTACTTTTTTTTTTTTTTTTTGAGCCTCTGGAGCTGATACAGTAAATTATTTATTCATGACAATTCTGCGAACAAAGCTGACAGCAATAAAACGTGATTAATAGACTGTTCTTTAAGAAGATTACCAATACAAATAAATAGATAATGCCTAGGTAGTATTCCCATCTTCACATATGTATGAAATACTATTGAAAATGTCGGGGTTTTTTGTCTCTGCTTTGATTGCATCTCAAATAATAAAACTTAGCCCTCAGCTTGAGCTCCCACCTCAAGTTTTCCTATTTCTATGTGTGCACTTGATCACTGCAATACTAATATTATTGCTTGATACTGAGCTTTGTGTATTTAATCTTAGCCCACTTATTCTTATTGATCAGAATGAACATGATTTCAATTGTGTTCAGAATAGTTGTATTCCCTCCCACTTTGGGATTTCATGCACGTTTGAGTGGCATAATAGGTGCATTATGCAAGCCCACTATAGTTCTGCAAGCATTATCATGGATGGCTCATAGCGGGTTTGCATCCTTGTTTTGTGACATAAAACTAGTAGGGAGAAACATAACAAGAGTAGTCATTGTGAGCAACTGCTGTGCTCTTCTGGAAACAAATAGGAAGAAACACCACAGTTCCTTACTCTTCCATGTAACAGCACCAGTATAAATCATTGCAGTGATTGGGATAATCGCTGGTATGCATGATGGCCCAAATCTGTTCTCATTATAAGACTTGGAGATTTCAAGTCTCCCACTGTTTTGGAAGATAATTCTGCAGATAACTCAGAAAAGGTATTCTTCCCTGCTTGTTCTGGTAGCTGAACCTGTGTGTGATAATTATACTTAAGAATCCATGCGTAAAACGAAGTTACCTTTTTAGTGTCCTAAAATTGTCTGGTTTAATAAATATGAGCTTGTAACTGATTTTATTTTTTTATTATTTTTTTTTTTTACAGCTGTATCACAGCTAGTATGCTGTATGATACAACAGTACTGTATTATCTTATATAGAAAGATCTTTTTCAGGATGAAGGTAAAAACTTGCTAAATAATAATCTTTGTAAAATAATTGCCTTCCCCATAGGAAGTCAGAAAGTGGCATATATAAAGATGTTTTCTGAGAAGAGCGTCAGTGCTTGCAAACTTTATCTTTGCAAAGTATAAGATGCAAGCATATATATAGGAGACCTTAACACAAACGCCATTTCAAGTCTTTCTGTTCTCTTCCTCATTATAGTGGGACTGTCCTCAGAAATACTAAGTGTTCAGTTATTGCTGTCTGTCTACTCAAAGAAATATTCCATAATTTGTGGTGATTGTGTGTCTAGTACATGGGTACCAATTTTACTTTTCCGTGTTCATGACCATTTTCATATATTATAGCTGAAGCTATGCCTGAAAATCTTGGTCATTATTCATTCTTCTTTGTTCATACTGAAAAAAGGGTGATTGATCACTTCTGGTAGTGGGATTAAGTGATGTACTTTCAGACAGCACAGCTGAAAGTCCAAGGAAAGAGCCCAGCATACTGTGCAGCCAGCATTTCTGAGAATGCATTATTGCTAGAAACAAAAGTGGCATGAATAATTTACCTAGAAATATTAAACTGGCTTGAGAACACTGCTGGAAATAGAGGGAATTCTGAACCTCGTGAATCATTCATGAAGCTTTATTTAACACAGACTTCTTTTTGTCTTCACAGACCAGTGAATCGTATTTTATAACTTTTAGGATGTTTCTGTGTGTTTCATTCTACTCATAAATAGGTGGGTTTTTTCAATGCCTTATAAGGAAGCACTGATCAGTAACTTTACAATTTTATGTTGACTCCTGAATACCTGTTTGGTTTTTTCACAAGTAAGGAGGTATGGAAAGAGGCAGAATGTTGTGGTGAAGGAAGAGGAGGTGTGTTATAGTTTGTTTGATCAAATACTTTGTCCCCATGAGTACTGGAAACTATGGTACCAGTAACGTAACCCAAGAATATTATGGTCTTTAGCGGTCTTTAGCTGCTTCCAAGATTTGCTCAGCAGCTCCCACAAGTAGGCCATTGTGTTCTCTGCTTTCTTTTCACAATTCTAAAATAAAGTTACTATTTATATATAAAGATTTTATTAAGCAGCCGTTTAAAACCTATTTCATCTCCTTCAGTGACAGTGAAAAGCTATTTGTGTCAACAGTCTCCTTTATCAGGCCGTTCCAGAGGCTGTCCTAAACTAGGATGAGAACTATTGTACTGTCAGGAAAATAAAGTTTTAGCACTAGTGATATTCTCTTTTCTTGTAAATAACATGTCCTGGGCTACATAAATACTTTCTTAGCACATGTGGTGAAACATCTTATTTTAGTGATGAGGCTTGGTCTGTGTCTTCAAATGAGAACAAAAAGTCTTTCCGTTAATTTACACACAATCCAGATTAAACGTTCAGAGCCACGTTCACACCACAACTGTTGGTTATGCGTAGACATTAGAACTACTGTCATGAAAAATGTTGCAGGCTAGTCTTCAATCATTATTACAAAAAAAAAAAAAAAAAGGAAACCAAATAAACCTAAAGCACTCTAATGTTTACTTATTTGTCAGGAGATTTTATTAAAAATACTGCTTAATGTGACCAGAAATTTGTTTTCATGCTTGTGAATATTTACACTGTTAGCATTTGGAGATGCATCAGCTACTGCTGATTTGGTAAAGTTCAAATGTGAGCTTCTAATGATTTACTGGGGACTTTAAAATGTTTAATAGTTTCAAAGTCTGAAAGTTACGTTGTTGTAAGAATAAAAGGGAAATCAATGAGTTACTTTGGAACCCCAAGGCAAACACTTGGTGCTTTATGTGGTATAACTGGGGGCATTGGGGCTTTTCCTGGTAAATCAGTGCTTCTTTCAGGAATGCTGTTTGTTCAGATACATGCCAGCAAGTATTGAGACTTTGGCTTTCTTTGTTAAAGAGATGCAAGTGAGGGCCCACGGGACTGGAGGAAAGCCCACTAAGGTCTCTGGAAGTACTTCTGAAGGCTGTGCTGTGGCCCCTTTACTTCCAGAGATACTGTCAATGCCTGGTTTTATGTATGTGAGCCTATGACGCCTACGGGCTAGGATAATATCCTATCTCAAAATGTTTGTTTGACTGCCATTATGAATCAAAGTAAGATGCTGTTTCATTTATGTGAATAGTGGCCCTTTTGTCATAGTCTTCTAAAGAAAATGTGGTAATATAAAGGGGGGGGGGGGGGAAGAAGGAATTGTAGCTGGATATGAGGAAAAGAGATAAACGCTAGAAATATCAAAACCTCTCAATTTTCAGTAAAAGTCTTCCTCTTCTCCCTGATCAAAGAAGAGTTATGACTGCTATTTACCATGAGAGGCAGAGGTGGTATAGATCACAATGACATCCTGAGTCTTGCTTGTGGATCTATGGTATATATGAAAAAGAAGCACACTTAAAAAATACTTGAATCTATTTAAAGGCAGTCTAATTTCAGAACAGCTCATCCCATGAAAGAAACAGTCCAGCAGATACAATTACACAATGTTTCTTTACGTTGCATTTTCTTATAAAAGCTCTGGTGGTAAGATGAATTTCTTAGGAATATTGCTCTTTTTAAATATGCATTTAATAAAAAGTATGTAACAACCAACAGCTGTTGGTGGTTGGCAGGTGATTTACCTGTTTGTAGCACAAGTCTGATAGTACTTGTAATTAATCTGACTTCTTGGTGCTGGAAATTAACATTTGTAAGGAAAATACTAACTAATGAATAAGGTGGGTTTTTCTACCATGTAGGTTTTCTCTACTTTGTGGCCAAGACTTTTCCGCCCCACATCGGGACAAGTTGATCAATTTGATTTATCTTTATAGGAAGAGGGGAGTGGAAGTGACCTGTAGTCCCTGCATCCCAGGGAGAGAATGGAAAAAATCTAAACAGTAATTAATTTCTACAGGTATCCTTAAATTTTCTACTCCCATAAGAACCCTCAACAGTAGTGAGAAAATAGTTGCTCTTCGTTCTCTGCTGCTTACACGGTTGTTCTTCCTTAGGCTTGTCAAGGCAAGTGTCACTGAAGCAAGAGGCTTTTGATCATCCAAATTACCAAGGGATTATAGTCACCTATATAACTCCATTTAACAGAAATTTGTTAGTATCAGGTGTACATACAATACCATATGCATTTATGGTGCCTATGGAAATACAGTTTTTATCCTAAAGCTAATGTTTGACTTCATAGGTTTTGTTTTAGTGCATTTCTAGAGAAGCATATACATTGTATTTTTGCATTCACTGTGTGTATGATGTTACCATCTCTGTGAATTAGTTTTTAATCTTGGAAAAAAATTGAGAAAATTAGGGTAAAAAGTATGATTGCTGCACCACTTGTATGACTGGAGCCTATCTGGAAGTCCTTTCTGTCTCTTACAGGACTGATTTGATTCAAGGCATAGTAGCAGTTCGCAGGTCCTTCTCAAGAGATGTGTGCAGTTAAAGCAAGGTTTGGCTGTTGTGGGTGCTGAAGTGACTATGTTACGCCCTTTCTGATATTAGTGCGAAGGTTGCTCATTTTCAGCTGAACAACTGATGGTAGTGAATGAATGTTTTGCTATAGCAGCTAAAGACAGACAGAGGAATATGTGTGTGTATGTGAAACGCTGATTGTGGATCAGCTTAAAAATAAGATACTTAAGGATTTTCATCAAAGGGGAATCTTTATTTGAGATAGATGAGGCTTTTGGTTATTTTGAATAAATGTAAAGGTCTGATTCACAAAGGGGTTTAGGAACAATTACTTCATGAAACAGGAAATGAGACACAGCTCCTTTCTATCTTGGAGTGTTTGGGACACTTGATAGAGATGTGGTAAACATCTTTTAAATCTTCTCAGATCAATCAGTCTGAAAAGTTAGGACCAACCCACTCAAAGATTAAGAGAGGGACAGATTATCTGTAAGGTCAGTCATATTCTACTTCCTACAACTTCATTTAAAGCTATTGCAGTTGACAGTGAGGTTATTTGGACATGAATTGCACGCCTACTGTGTGACTGTTTGTGCAGGTTTAACCCCAGCCGGCAACCAAGCACCACGCAGCCACCCGCTCACTCCCCCTCACCCAGAGGGATGGGGAGGAGG